>OZ007588.1:424547703-425147703 GCA_963931845.1 Maratus michaelseni | reverse complement strand
AAAAAGAGAGGGAAAAAAGAATTGAAGAATTTGGAATAATTTAACTAAAGAAATAGGGCGAAATTTTTTTATTATTACATATCCGCCCACCCAAAAAGACGAATGAACCGGTAGGTCATATGACCTGCAAGTTCATTGAAGGGAAATGTTACACGGACTTGGATTACAATTTGTCAACTGGAGGAAGTCAAAATAAGTACATTTCCAAAATTTATTCATTAATGCCCAATAACATTAAATTTAATAACTATAACGCGAATTGGTGGAGTTGTTAATAAAAATACAATTACAAGATATTAATCTTGTTAACAATGACATAAAAAGCTTTAGAAAATATTAAACAAAATAAGAAAAGAATTGTAACACTTTAAAATAATAGATAACATACTTCCAGAGTATCATCTTACAAAATTTGTTGCAAATTGCTTGTAGAATTGTTGCTTAATTTGTCGTTCAGTTCTCGTCTGAGTGATAGTCCATCCAAAAAAGTTACTTGCATACCTCACAAACTGAACAGTTTACAAATTGAAAGAGAAAAATCCTTCAAATTTTAGATCTTACTGATCTTCCTTATGAAAGTCTATTTCAGAATTAAAGTTCATCTGAATGCTTTATATTTACTAGCAACAACTCGAAAATAGTACTAAGATTAATATTAACAACAATAAAACACAAATAATACAATAATAATAATAATAATAAGAAGAAGAATATCAACAATAAAAATTTTAAAATAATAATACTTAACAATAACAATAATCATAAGTTAATTTTCAAATATTAAACTTATGTTTGTCTGAAAAACTCAGTCCTGAATGGAATGCTAAGAAAAACTTAAGAGAAATGAGTATTTTGTTATGGTATAGTTTGTCTGACAAATGGTAATTACCTAAAAAGGCAAATAGGTAATGTAAGCAGTATAAGAGTTTTTTACTCAACATCAAAATTACTATTACCATTATTACCTTTATAACTTCCATTACCTTTACTACTTTATTACTTGTTTACTTCTAGAAGTAAAAATTTATATATCTCAACATATTCAAATTCAAGTAGTATTCAAATTCAAGTAATATTTAATCTCAATATCAAATTATAAATAGTATAACTAATAATAATAATATTCAACAATAAGTTCAGCAATAACAAGCATTATAATTCAAAAATATCACACTCTTTCTTTAATTACTTTCTTAAGTATATAATTAATATCTCATCCATATAGTAGTGAATGAGGTATGAAATATACTCAATAAAATACATAATACAAAAAAAGGAATAAATAAGAAAAATTCGTGAAAACAATCATTATTGTGTAGATGATGGTTATGTAACTATCTTGCTTTCAGTCAAACAAGAAAACATAAGTTGTGAAATGAAAAAATGGGACCTTGTAGCATATTAAGAAAGGTTGGACAATTCTCAATTAGTATTAAGATATCATATTTGATTAGTTTAAGATATAATTTAATCCAGTTTATTTTATTAGTTTAGTTAAGACTGTTTAATTTATTATTCTAATCTAATCCAATTCAGTATCAGAAACTCCTAACTTAAATCAACTAAATTACGCCAGCATAAAAAGTTGACTCAAGTGGAAACTTCAACAGTGACACTCTCGTGTGCACAATCAAGAACACCACGGTTATACAGAAGAGAATTGATTAGTTAATTATTAATTTATTTTATTTCGTTTATTTTTGGATTATATTAAAATCAAGACGAAACTATAAATTTAACATTAGTTTGTTGTTGGTTCTCATGGGATAATTTTAATTGATCAGGAGGATAATAGGGGCGTAATTTTGATACATGTACTATTTCAGTAGGTTTATTTTGAATTTGTCTATCAATTTCAAAATTGACAACAGATAACTTATTAAGGATTTGATAAGGACCACTAAAGACTTGTGAAAGTTTTCTGGTATTAGGATATTGGAACTCTTCATAAATTACAAGATCTCCAATCTCAAATTTTGGTTCTAGATAATTTCGATCATAATATTTTTTACTTCTCCAATAGAATTCATCAGTGCGTTTTTTAGCAAGTTTAAGGGCTTCTTGAACAGGAGGGTAATAATTTTGTTGAAGAGGAGAATCATAGGGTAATTGACCAAAAAGTAAGTAAGCAGGAGGGAATTTAGTGATAGAATGAGGGGTATTGTTATACTCATTAACTACTTCTGTCAAAACTTTTGTCCAAGGAATTTTGGAGTTAGTAGAATTGACTTTACACTTCAATCTAGTAACTATTGTCTGGTTCACTCTCTCACATTTGCCATTCGTTTGAGGATAATGTGATGTGGTTAAACGTTGCTTAATATTGTGGTTTCGCAGAAATTTTTTAAATCTAGATGAAGTAAAGGCTGCATTTCTATCACTTAACACTTTTTGATGGGTCTGGACATTAAGAATTTTATTAAAACAGAATAATTGTTGTGGTGTTTGAATATTAAAAACTTTGTTTAGACAATTAGTATAAGTTTCTGTGGTAACACTTTTTGAGGGGAAAGCCCAAACATATCTAGTAGCATGGTCGATGATGATGTGTAGATATTTTTTGGTGGAGTTATAATAATTGAATCCTCCCACAGTATCAATAGAAAGACATTCAAAATGTTGATCTGTGGTGTGCATACCTTGTAATAAGGCAAATTTTTTCTGTCTGGGTTTTTTATTCTTTTGACAAATATCACAATGTTTTACAAAATTGGTTATATCTTGCGTCATGTCAGGCCAATAATAATTAGGGGAGATTAAATTTAACATTTTTTGGATACCAGGATGACCAAATTTTTCATGAGCAACATTTAGTATTTTTCTCCTTAAAGACATGGGGACTACTATTTTTCTAAAACCTTTCTTTTTTACTATCATAAGTCCATTTTCCTTTAGATAATTTTTACCACACACATTATCTTTTTCCTGCCTCTCTATAATTTCTTTAACGTCCAGAAGAAAAGTAAGTGGTTGAATAAAATGTGAAATTGGGTTTCTCGACAACATGTCGGCTTCGATATTTGTGGATCCCTTTTCGTAAACTATATTATATTCAAACATGCTCAACTTCAAAGACCATCTAAATAACCTGCCTCTCAAATGTTTAGTATTTTTTAACCATACAAGAGATGCATGATCAGTATGAATGGTAAATTTTACACCATGAAAATAATGATAGAATTTGTCTAAGGTGTCAATGATGGCAAGACACTCTAACTCGGTAATAAAATAATTCTTCTCATAACTTCTCAATCCTCTAGAGTAATAAGCAATTGGATGTAAAAAATTATTACTATCAGGTTGTTTTAAGACTGCACCTACTGCCACCTGTGAGGCATCAACAAACATATGGAGGGGTAACTTAGGGTCATAAATTTTTAAGATAGGTTTGGCTATTAAGGCATCTTTTAATTTTTGAAAAGAATTTTGACAATCTGTATTCCATTCCCATAATGTATTTTTTCTGAGTAATCTGTTAAGAGGGACTCGAATTTCGGCATATTTATCTATAAACTTGTGATAAACATTGATAGATCCTAAGAATCTCTGAAGTTCCTTTACATTTGAAGGGGGTTTTAGTTTTTTTATTACTTCAATATTAGCATTAGCAGGAGTTAATGTGCCATTCTGGATGGTATATCCTAAGAAGTTAATTTTATTTTGGACAAAATTGCATTTAGAGAGTTTAAGTTTAATGTTTTCGCGTCTACATAATTCAAATATTTGGTTTAAATGTTGCATATGTTCTTCTAATGAGGAAGAAAAAATAATGATATCATCAAAATAATGGCAAGCAAAGTCTATTTTGTATTTAGTAAGTATTCTTCTAAGGGTTCTATTAAATATCGGGGTGCCTAATTTAATCCCGAAGGGCAGAACTAACCATTCAAAGAGCCCAAAGTTGGTAGCAAAAGCCAATTTTTCAGTATCGGATGGATGTATGGGTATGTGCCAGTAGCCAGAGGCTAAATCTAAAGTTGAAAAATACTGCGCACTACTCAGTTTATCTAAAATTCCATCGATACGAGGTAGGGGTTCTGCGTCATTTTTCATTATTGCATTTAATTTTCTATAGTCAACACATAATCTAGTTTTTTTACCTTCTTCTCTTTTCATTACTAATGTAACAGGGGCAGAATAGGGACTATTGCTCTCTTTAATTAAACCAGCATCTAATAGTGAATGAATTTAATACGAAATCTCTTTTTCTTCTAAAGGGGAAGTTCTGTATGGCCTCAGAGATATTGGTAGGTCAGAATTAAGAAAAATACGTTGCGGTTCGATATTAATTCTCCCGACATCAAATTTATTTTTAGAAAAAATATATAAATAATCCCTTATACTTTCCCTTAAAGTTTCATTTTCTATAGAATTTATTTCCCCAATTAATTTAGAATTATCAACATTAGATGGAACAAAGGATTGAGGAGATATGATCTTTCCATAATCGGGTTGCACTCTCTGATAATCATAGTTAACATTAAAATGAAGTAACCTTAATTTATCACTGGATATGTTCTTAGATTCATTTAAAACAAGGTCTCCTTGTAATACTCTACATGTAGCACAGTCAATAATTAAATTAAACTTACAGCATTCTTTTAAACCTAGTATAGCATAATCTAAATTTGTATTACATATCAAAAATCTAATATTTTGTTGCACATTACCTAATTTAAACAATAAATTACAAGCTTTATCTATTACAACAGTTCCTTTGGCTTGGCCAATAATAACAGGTGGAATATTTATAACTTTAGCATTTAAGAATTTAACAAATTTAAAAGGCAAAATACTTATGGTTGAGCCAGAGTCAATCACACAAGGTAGTTCCATGTTATTTACATATCCTGATACAATTAACTGTCATATATTATCAGTAGATGGTTGTGGTTGACTAAGAGGGGGTGCAGAAGATTGCAGAGGCCTAACATTGAATACACAATCTCTCTCCCAGTGATAAGCATTTTGGATACCTCTATTTAAACACATTCGACATGGTCGACTAGGAAGCCTTCTTTGATAATGATTGACAGGCAATCTGGGACTAACGAACCTGGACGTTGAAGGGTTAAAATTAGTTGCTGCTTGGAAATTTGGATTCCTGTAATTAGGTTGAGGGCGAATCCAATGTCTAGGTGAATTAATTGGTTGAGAAAAAGGTCTGGAATTTTGAGACATATTTCTAACATTACTATTATTGTTACTGCTAGAATGAGATGGAATGACAACAAGTTGTTTAACTAATCTATACCAATCGGTAGTAGATTCAGGAGGATTTACTATTAAATAGTTCTGGTATTCAGGTTTTAAGCCATCTGTCAATCCTTGTAAAATAATAGTTTCACATAGTTTAAGTTGTCGACCTATCTCTATTTTCTGATGGAAATAATTTTCTAAGTTGTTTAGGTCATGCAATTTCAGCGAGGCGAAATCAGAAAAACGGGGGACTGTTACTTTCAGAAATTTTTCAGTTAAGATCTCAGCAATTTTTTCATACTCTTTACAATCTAGACATTCATTAACATACACCTTTAATGCTTCGCCCTTCAAATATTTGGAAATATTGTTGATTTTCCACTCTTTTTTATCTGGACGGGCTGATCCTTCAAAGTGTCTAAGCCAAGACACAACATTCATCCCACTTTCTGGGTCAAAAATAATAACATTAAGCTCTTTTTCAGCCATTTTGGTTTGAGTACCCTTACTTTCAACAATAACTTTAACAAACCCTGACTTTAATAACATGTAAAAAAATAACAATGTATAAAGAATTCTTTAACTTAACAACAACTGTAAATATCTAACTCTTAATAATTTAAATAACAAACTAAATAATATTCAACAGTAAAAAAGTCCAATTCATATTAAAATTCATTTCACTTAAATAGTAAATGTAAACTACTACTATAATCTTTCTATAAATAGATCCACTATATATGAATATCACAATTTAGAATGAAATAAATAAAACACTTTTTTAAAATAAGTATCATTATTTCGTAAGAACAAATTTTTTTGGCTCTTGAATTGTACTCTCAGAATATAGCATCAAAAAACAAAAGTAATAAAATAAACAAATAAATTAACTGCACAATAATTTTACCCTTTCAATGTTACTCAACTTTCTTTTGAGATAACACATTTTATTTTTTTTTTCACATTAATAAACTTCAAAAGCTATTTTTGCGATTATTATGCAATCAGTGAAGCTGTAATTTCAGATAATCTAATAAATTTTTATGCATTTTTAGAATGGCATAGAATATGTTCCAATACATGTTACTTGAAAAGAGATTACTCATATATTTTTTCAATAAATAGAAATTATTTCCTATGAATAAATATCACCGAATGAAAAGGGACTATAATTAAATGATAAAATAAGAACATAAAATGAAGTTACTCTTGTAAAATGAAGTAATATAGGAATAAATATCAGAGCAGTTCAAAACTTTCAGTAATATTTGTGAGCTTAACCAAATAAAATTAATTTTTTAACAATACATAAGAATAAATATTAAATTTCGTAAGTTCTAAATGTTCAGGATAAAAGGAACAAAATTCTTCTAAAGTATTCTAAGAACAATTTTTGTTCTATATAAGCCAATAATAACAAATCAATAAAATAAGAAATCAATAAAAATAAAAGAATAATTTAACTTACAGACGTCACTTCTGGGATAAATTTATAAACACTTATGAGTGATAATTTGACAACTAATCGGTAGTTGTTCTCCAATATCACTGGGAAGTCTCCAAAATGTTTTTATTACACAGGTCATCAGTTATCCTGACCGGCTTTTTTGATACATTCCTGTCGAAAATTGGCACATTATAGACGATCGCTATTGCTGTCGACTTGAACGTTCTTTCCACCAGACAATCGGAACATCTCAGTCCGAAACCACTAAAATTACCTGATAATCATATCGAGGTAGCCGCAGTCGAGATCGTTGAAATGTAGTCATGACACCCGGACAGGGCATCACTTCCAGTCGATCACCATGAAGACAAATCTCGAAGTATATCACATCGGAAATCGTAGTGTATTTGCAGTCGTAAAAATTGAGCAGAGGCAGTGAAATCCAGAAGAAATTTCCCAAAAACATTAAAAACAAGACTTAATAACTTAATAAATGAGCAGTGGCTTTATTGTGATCACAGAGATGAAAGCAACTCCACCAACTTTCGCTTCATTAAAAACTGAACACATTTGAAGATCTTGAAGAATTAGCAGAGCTTGAAGAACATACTACCGATGCATTAGTGTAGACTCCCCAGTGACGGAATTAGATGACAACCACTAATTCGTGTAAATTCTGTCTCCGAAGCCAGTGTAACCGTATAAATACTTCAAAATTTGGCCCAAAGGTACAAAACGCGCGAACAAGCTGGTCCACTCGCATCCATGTTCGGAGGGCGCTAGGGGGATAAAGAAGGCGGAGCTTTCTCGCTAATGGATGAAAAAATGAGGCCACGAAGACGTGTCTCTGGCGTATGATTAAAACTCTTTAACAGAAGCGGCAAAATAAAAAGGTAAAAAGGCCTTTGGGCGCGAAAACCGCTTGGAATCATGGGATGCCGAATGAATTAAATAGAAATAAAAATGGTATTATAAAAGTTCCAAAGAATAAAAATTAAATGTCTCAAAAGAAGAAATTAGGCAGGTGCGTTTAGAAGCAGTGTTGCAATTTAAGAGAATAAGGTTTTAATAAATACGTGTAGCTTTTAACAGATTAAGATTTTTAGAATGATAAATAACAGAATATTTTGATTAAGTTATGGAATAAAATACAAAATAGATTTAAGAGATATTTTAAAAAGAGAGGGAAAAAAGAATTGAAGAATTTGGAATAATTTAACTAAAGAAATAGGGCGAATTTTTTTTATTATTACATATATATATATATATATATATATATATATATATATATTACATTAAGGATATAATTATTGAAATTTTTATTAATTCTCTCAAAGTACTTTTCTGGAAGAATTTCCTTTTTTGAATTTCTGATCTTTCTATAAATAGGACAATATAATGAATATTAATATGTCGAAACCACATACACTCGAATTTGATGATATTTTGAAAAATAATAATTTTTTTTTTTACACTAAGGATATAATTATTGAAATTTTTATTAATTCTCTCGGAGTACTTTTCTGGAAGAATTTCCTATTTTGAATTTCTGATCTTACTAAGAATAGGACAATATAAGGAATATTAATATGTCGAAACCACATACACTCGAATTTGATGGTATTTTGAAAAATAATAATGACAATTTTTTTTACACTAATGATATAATGATTGACATTTTTTTTAATTCTCTCGGAGTAATTTTTTGGATAAATTTCCTATTTTGAATTTCTGATCTTTCTATGAATAAGATAATATAATGAATATTAATATGTCAAAACCACATTCACTCAAATTTAATGGTATTTTGAAAAATAATAATGATATTTTTTATTTTTACACTAAGGACATTGATATATTTTTTTAATTCTCTCGGAATACTTTTCTGGAAAAATTTCCTATTTTGAATTCCTGATCTTTCTATGAATAGGACAATATAATGAATATCAATATGTTGAAACCACATACACTCGAATTTGTTGGTATGTTGAAAAATAATAATAATAATTTTTTTTTACACTAGGGATATAATTATTGAAATTTTTATTAATTCTCTCGGAGTACTCATCTGGAAGAATTTCCTATTTTGAATTTCTGATCTTTCTATGAATAGGACAATATAATGAACATTAATATGTCGAAACCACATACACTCGAATTTGATGGTATTTTGAATTTAATATATATATATATATATATATATATTACACTAGGGATATAATTATTCAATTTTTATTAATTCTCTCCGAGTACTTTTCTGGAAGAATTTCCCATTTTGAATTTCTGATCTTTCTAGGAATATGATAAAATAATGAATAGATGCAATCGATGCAATGAATAAGCATTATAAATTCGATTTTCATCCATAGGTGGGTATGTGCTAAACCTTATAATAATGTTTCTTTGTCGAAAATTCGTTTAAACGAAGGATTGAAATTAATTGAACATTTTACAATTTCATATAGGTCTTACCTGTTTTAAATTTATTTTAAATTAAGAATTCGTGATTCAAATTATTACTTAAATGATGTTTGAATTAGTTTCATGGACTAGTATGAGATATAGAATAAAACGTTTAAAAGTGTTATTATACAATTTGTGTACAAAATGGACCCGAAACTTCCTTCTAAACACTTTTCATAAAAACAGAAAAACAGTGTGATTATTACCGACATTTGCCTGCCTTATTTTCAAGCTTTTATTGCGAAGGAAACTTGTTTATTTTCTAACAGTTTCTTCATTCTCTGGCAGGCAACAAAAAATTTCAAACAAGATTTACTTAAATGATCTTCTTCAAATATAGTTTGTGTTGTAAAAGTTTATATAAAAGTGTTCCTCGCAAAAAATCTTAACTATTTTATATTCAAGGTTACGTATTGCTGTACTTCAAAAAATTACTTGGTATTTGTTTTTAAATATATCAGCATTTTTTGTCTATCATCATTAATACATACACCCCTGATAATAATTGTGTATAATATTTATGAATTACATGAATTATTTTAGAACTTTAATATTAGAAATTTACTACCTTTATACAATAACATTTATATTTAAAAATATCTTATCTATATGATTTTAATATAATTTAAAATATTCCTTCATTCGAATTCTATACGAGCAATGCAGTATATCTTAATGAATCTATGTATTTTCAAAATGCTCTAAAACAAATATAATAGTTTGACATTTTAAACAAAAATACAAATATCGATAATTATTAATATGGTTAATTAAACAAATGAAAATTAAATGCATGCGTATATTATAAGCATATACGGGGTAGCCAATAATTAAAGTGATAGTACTCAGCGTTCCTTATCACGCGATCTAATTGCGCAAATGAAGCCAAATTTTGTAGTATGATTAAAAAAACGGGCTAGGAAGGATTCCGTGAGCAAAAAATAGATCCAGAAGTCACCGCTAAATAGAAAATGTGGCATTGTGTAATACAAAATAATAATAATAATAATAATGCAGAACCAATATTGAAATAAAATTAACTTTTATTCAGTACATTCAATTTTATTTCAATATAGATTCTGTATCTTTTAAACTCTCTTTTCTTTTCTATTACACGCCACATTTCCACCTATCAGTGATTTTTGGAACTATTTGTTTTCGTAGAATCCTTCTTCCCCGTCTTTTTAAATCATAATACAAATTCGTCTCCATTTTCGCAATCAGATTGCGCTACTGAGAACGCTGAGTACTGCCACATTAATTGTGTCCACCCTGTATATACAACAATTAAACATGTATATCATATATCGTGGAACTTAAAAGTAATGTAAAGATCGACTTTTACTTTCGCCAATTTACAAAATATTCTGAAAAAAAAAAAAAAATTCGACTTCTATTTTTATTTTATTACACTCTTTTATTTAAGTAACTCAATATGGTTTTTGTATGTTAATGTGGAATTTTCTAATTGATTTTCGATTAATTTTCTCATATACTAGTATTACATTATTTTAATATTTTTAGACATTTATTATAAATTAATGCATTAATTTTAACTTATTTTTCCTTTTACCTGCTACATGTGATAAATCTCCCCTTATGGTTATAATTGTATACGAGTAACAACAAGAAGAGATTTAATGTCAAAAAATGAAGGACAAAAAGTTGCCAAATGGGTGTGAAACTGCAACGATTCAATTTTAAAAACTAAAAACAGAGAAAATAAAATATAAATAAAAAATAGCGTTTAATAATTAAAATATAAACTTTTATTAATTAATAGATTCACATTAATAAAATTATGATTATACGTTGAGAAATCAATTTAGAAATCCTAAAAAAAAAATAGTTTAAATAATGTTTGCTTTTTTTTTCTTGTTAGTCATATCTTAAAAAAGAAACAGAAAAAAAAATCATAATTTTTCTCAATAAATTCACGGGCTCGCGCTTTCTATCAACCGTAAATCAATGCTGTGATTTTTCGGGTTTGGTGCCCAAGTCCAATTGACTTATCTCCGCGTTTTATTTTTATTTTTATTTATTTATTTATTTATATATTCCGAATTGAAGTCAGGCGATTAGGCAAAATTTCCAAGATAAACATTGAATGCATATAAAAGTTTGTCTTTAAAAACAGCAATTTTTACTTTTATGTTTAATAACTATATGTGTTATTGTTTGTTAAATAAATTGTGGTTACTTGTTTGTTTTACAAGGCACAAAAAATAGTTCCAGATGTCACCGCTAGATGGAAATGTGGCATTGTGTAATATAAAAAAAGAGTTTAAAAGGTGCAAAATCAATACTGAAATAAAACTAACTTTTACTGAGTACATTCAATTTTATTTCAGTATTGATTCTGCATCTTTTAAACTCTCTTTTCTTTTCTATTACACAACGCCACATTTCCTCCTATCAGTGATTTTTGGAACTATTTGTTTTCGCGAAATCCTTCATCCCCCGTCTTTTTAAATCATAATACAATTTCGTCTCCATTTTTGCAATCAGATCGCGCTACTGAGAACGCTGAGTACTGTCACTTTAATTGTGTCCACCTTGTATATACAATAATTAAACATGTATATCATACATCGTGGAACTTAAAAGTAGTGTAAAGATCAACTTCTACTGTTAATTTACAAAATATTCTGAAAAAAAAAAATAAATAAAACCTCGACTTCTATTTTTATTTTATTACACTATTTTATTTAACTCAACATGATTTTTGTATGTAAAGGTGGAATTTTGTAATCGATTGTATAAAATAAGTCCACGTAAGGCCTGTATAAAATAAGGCCACGTTAAGGTTTCAGATCACAATAAACTGTGTTATATAAGAATTAACATTTCAAATGTTGTTGGATGTAATATTTATACATATTTTTACAATATTAAATGAAGCAGAATATTGTCGCTGTTTAATTGTTGCCAGGAAAGTTCAAAACAAAAGGCAGTTTAAAGTGTTTTTATTAGGTGTATGTGTTTTAAATAAGGCCGTAATTTTCTAAATACATAATTTAACTTTAATTAACAGATATTTTTGCTACTATTGCACAGAAATTGAAGAAAATAGAAAGTTCCCCTTGTAATAGAATATTATGTGGTTGCTCTATTTACAGGCATGCCGCTTCCAAAGTATGTTTGTCAAAACTGCCGATTCCATTTGCCCTTCACTATATTGAGCTCTCTTTATCGCAGATTTGATGATTTCCATATATTTACTCAAATATTGCTATAGAAAATGTTTAATTATCTTTGGTAATGATGATATATGATGAAAATGAAATGTCATTTTATAAGACCAGGACTTATACTGCTTAGTTTTATTAGAGGATTTCTGTTTTTCACTTATTTTACTTTCAAACACAAACAAAATTAAAAATACAGAAAATTTCAATATACATTCTAAAATATCGTTGAATTAACTAGAACATCATGCAATGATGGTAAAATTCAATCAATAATTTACGCTGATTTCATGTGAAAGTTTACTTTTTTTTTTTTTTTTTTTTTTTTTTTTTTTTTAACAACGACGTGACGAAAGATTCAGTGGTTTAAAATTAACGAGGAAGCCGTTATCGGTTGTGGTTGAAACTATCCACACATGACAAGGCCACATATAAAGTCAATTATATTCTGCCATTTGTCGGACTGAGGCTGTTTCGTATAAGAAAATTGCCTTATATATATCATGGCTTTTATTGGCAGCATTACCTTGCATGTGAACCGAATATTTAATGATAACGTTAAAAGTAGAAATAATAAAACTGTAATGATACTGGTTAATCATTTTCGAAACATAGAAAAGATGACACAAAATGTGCAAGGTTTTCTGCAAAATTAGCAATTCACTATTGCATATGGAGTTAGTTTCAAGCTATTTGTTGTTCCCCTTTTTTAAAAATAGTTGGTCTTATGCTTCTCAGTAACATATTTTATGGACTTATCATTCGTATATGTAATGTGCTATAATTAATTAAATCAGGGTTTTCTGGTTATTTCCTAATGGAAAAAAAAATGCATATGCATATTATACGTACGAGTAACCTATGAATACACACACGTTCTATCGCTTTAGAATCATTGAAAGAAACAAAATGCTTCCATCTATTTATATAATATGGAAGTGTTGTAACGATTCCGGACAGAACCACTGCTCTGTTGGTTAGATGACTGTGTAGTGAATCATTCACTTTTTAGATTCATTGATGAAAAATTAAAAAAAAAAAACTTCAATTGCTGCAGAGAAAAGAGAAATAATGAAATATATTTAGACACGTGGCATTTTGGACGTATTTTATTTGCAAGATAAATTTATGCACGTGTACTTCATTTTTATAAGCTAATAAAAATTCCTATTTATTGTGACGAAACGAGAATATTATCCATTGGGTTTATATTACCTTTATGGTTATTGATGTAATTTTACTTATTATAATTAAACAGAAAATATATATTTATTTGAATACATGGTTGTTAACTTAAAAGTAGTTACATAAAGCACGAGTGAAATGTTTGCGCCCGCCGGTGAAAATGACATTCTGCTGAGCTTGAAATTTATTTTTATAATTTATTTTTGTATTTAAAAAACTAAAGGGAAAAATTTATATGATTGTGTAAACATGACGTAATTTTCAGATTTTTCCTTTCTTAAATATAAATATTATGTATATGAATTGGAGCCTTTATTGATTACGTCATCTTGATTTTATACATTGATTACATGTTACCAATAGCTTTAAAAAATAAATCAGAAAAGTAAAATATTTCAGGAAAATCAAAATTATTGAAAAAGCTTGAAATAACAATTGTTTTTGGAGTTGTATTTAATTCATTTAGAGAATCCATTGGGTGTGCTACTTTATAACACTAACAGGATCCCCGATTGGGGAAAAGGGACAACCATCCCGATTTTGGAAATGAAACGAAGAAATAAAGAAAGAAATCATCAGCTCAAAACTTTAAAAATCTTTCTCATCTGTAGATTGTGTATTATTATTGAAAAATAATAAACACATTTTTAAAACAGTTTACAAATGTGTTGTTAAAACCGCAGAGGATTAATCGTGCTTGGATTAATCAGGACCTGAGCTGCAGGTCATGCTCTGTTTCAGATCAGTTTTCCATACTGTCGATGAAGGTATATTTTAAAGAATTATTTCAACTTTTAACTGAAAAACATGATTTATTCCTACCGTCTTAGAACGGGCTTATACACTAGTTTTTAAAGAAATAATAAGTCCTATAACTAAATTTTTATAATTAAAAATTATTAATTTAAATATCATATTACAGTTGGAATAAAAAAATGGATATTGACAACTTTTACAAAATGGTTACATTTTGAGTACCATAATTATTCAACGAAAAATAAATGGATAGTTTTACTTATAAAACGATAATAATTTTAATGTTTAATTTTCTATATTCGTTTAGACATTTTATTTTTCTGATATATTTAATTAACATATTTAAGAGGGGTGCTTAAATATATTGAAATTCGCTTATATTAATAAAAATGCTTCATATATATATATATATATATATATGATTACAAATATGTAATACCTTATTTGAGAAGAAATGTGGTTGCAAATATTTTGGTGCTTTAATTTATAGATTCCAAAATTTTCTCTCTTAAAATTTAATACATTGCTTCAATACGTAAATTTATAGTAAACACCGGAAATATAACATAAATTTTAATTCGTATTCAGTCTATTTGTAAAGAGGTCTTTTATTAGATCTAAGGAATTGTGATTTAATGTTTTGACTACTGAATAATTAGATCTCTGAATCTGGAGAAAATTTAATGCGCTTAAATATAAATGTTCGCTAATTTATTGCTTTTAATGTGATTTCCATTGAAAATATTAGTTTGTGCAAACACAAATCATGACTTCAAACAAACTTTTATCTTACATAATTCACAATAAAACAAATATAATTAATTGTATACGATTCAAATTAGCCTAGTATGCAGTAAGTTGTATTTTAATTTGCTTGGCATTGAATAGTTATAAAATGCAAAATAGTTGAAAATCATTAAAGCAAATGGGATATAAAGATGATTATTTTGATTTGTTTCGTGTGTATTTGTTTATTTGTATTACTTTCGATAAAATTTTCTAATAGATCACTTTTGTAACAGCACCCTGTAAAATAAACAAGACATGTGAAAAATTACAATAAAACAAATCTTGAAAATAATGATGTTTAAATATAATTTAATTTAGCAACATTCATTAAATTATTAAACATTTATGAATAATTTATTGTTTATCATTTCAATATAATTAAATATTATGAATTTAAACTATTTATCTGTATATATAAAAGGTTTTATGTATAATAAAACAATTGTGTCTGTAATACTTTGTGTTGTAAAAAGTCACTACAACTTAAAAAGTAACGCTTTAACTTTGCAAACTTTGCATACATGGAACCATAATTTTTAATACATTTCAACATCAAAAGTGTTTTTGACTTTTGTTTATCTGTCCCCATCTGTCTACCGTTTACTGCTTGTCTGTACTCTAACTTTCGTAAATAAACTCTGAATTTCATGTAATTGATATATGTTAGTGTAACTTACTATAGCATTTTTTCCATTGAATGTGGAGTGTGGAGAAGTTATAGTTCGTTTACAAATACACTCAAAATAACCCTGTTATATTAAGGTGAATTGAAAAATAAATGGTTTGTGGTGTATTTTAATGTTGTTACACTATTTCAGGAATAATAAAATTGATATGCACATATGAAGTACACTAATGTTTACTTTCTGTAGAATATGGTGTTAAAAGCATTTATTATTCATTTAGAGGGTCACTAAAAAAATAAGGTTTCATAATGTTCTGCGGGGTGTGGTATATATATATTATATATACATATGTAGCGAAATATTAAAATACTCTACAAATATATATTTTTTCAGAGCATTTTAATAATGTTACACTATTTCAAACATAATGAAATTTAAATGCATTGTTGAAGTTCACTTCGAGATGCTTACTGTAAAATATGACGTACATAACAATTATCGTTCATTTACAGGGACACACAAAAGATTTCGGTTGCAATAGTGTATTTGGGCGAGAAAAGTTGGGACTGCGTGGACAGGCGTGGTGTGGGCGTTTGTACTTTTAAAATAGCGTTGCTTTGCACACTACTTGTTGTATATAAATTTAATATATTATATACAGGATACTTTTTTATATAATTTAATATATAAAAATTAATTTAACATATTATATACAAAATAACTCGTAAGCATTACTGTGCATGAGCGTACATTGCTTTAAAGTGGATTTTAATTGAGCTATGTATTTTATAGCTGAACTATAATTAGTATACAAAGATACTTTTGTAGAATAAAACTAAATTCATATATTGCCATCTATGAATGGTAATTTCTGAAAATACTTTTTGAGTTTTGTTGTGCGTTTTTTTCTGCATTGCATTTTAGTTGAATAACAGGAGTGTATAAAAATCTATACATAATATACAGAGATGTACAAAATTATTCGAATAAATTTCCGTTTGTTCGTGGAAATTGCTGAAGGGGAATTTTTGACTGTGCTATGTGTTTTGTAATAAAGCTAAATTTGATCACACTTTGTAGTGTAGGGGAAGATCGGGTAGCCCCGGACACTTGGATAAATTGCAAATAAAAAACAAATGAATGAAGTTTCTGTCTTTATTTCATTCTTAAAATAAAATTACGAACTTCTTTAATGATTTTAATTAAACATTGCTAATAATATCGAATTATTTAACAAAATGTACTGGAAATAGTTTGGCCTTTTTTTTTTTGGCGTCACAAGAAACGGTGGGTAACCCCGGACATATTAATCAATGGTGTCCCAACCGTTTTTGGGCCTTACAAACATCACAATTATAATAAAAATCCGATGCATCTATATAAACACAAACTTAATGTCTAATAAAGATCATCTAAAATAAGATGTAATTAACCTAATTAATCTTTCTTAATAATCTGCAATAAAGTTTGACAGGAGCAACGAAAATTTATTGACGAAAACAACACACTCACTCACGACTAACTTACTCGGCGCCCACGTCGCAATTAATTTGCATTTGTTTCGACTTCTTTCATTTACAATAACTCTTTATTTACGTAACACTTTGAATTTCTTAGAAATTGAAATGTCCGCTGTAATCCGCCGTCCGCGGCTACCCCACTTTCCCCTATATATAGATATATAGGTCATATACAAATACGCACAAAATAATTCGAGTGCCTTTCCGGCTACAAACGGTAATTGCTGAAACCTGGTTTTAATGTTTTAAATGATGATTTTTTGTTGCAATACTCTAAAAGTGTTGTAAAGTGTTTCATAACCAATGCTTCATGCAACATTTTTCTTTCTTGTTTGAATGAAAAATTATGATGCCCAGGCTAAAAAACCTGTAAAAAAATGTATTTTTATTTTCTTAGTTTAAAATGTTCTGTATTTCTTAGAATAAAACTAACGTAAATGATATTTAGATCATAATATATAACAGTTTATATGTTACGTGGTTTTCGCACCCTCTTCAAGATTTAAATCCACACATCTCAGAATGTATTTCTAAACATTTCTCATAGTTAATTCGATATACTTAAATGTTTATAAAAAGTAAAGTAAAGGAAATTTGTATTTTTTTTTCCGTCGTGTTCTTTAAAATGTTTTCGATATTGTTTTTGTTTTGAGAGAAAATTTTGAAAATGTGATTATAGTAGTAAAATGTATTTTTTTTAAACACTTCTTCTGCTAAAATTGTTAAACTTTTAAAGTTAAATATTTATTAAAACCCTGTTTATTTGACCTGGTCACTTTGTAAAGCTAATGATTTTCATTATGTTAACATCTCAAATTCTTAATTTTACAAATCAGTAAAGATTTTCATAGCTAGTGAAGTAAAATATTATCTTTAAAGCTAATTTTTCTAAACCACCCTCGCTGATTGCATATGTTCGCTTAAAAGGACTCTCGGAAGTCACTAACACAAGTATTCAACATAACATGTTATATTAAAATTTATGCAATTGTATTCTGAATATTTTTTTTCAGCACTGCAATATATTGTTTTCTTTATTTATACTTCACATAATTTATTTACTAGGTATTTTGAATTCAGTTTTAATCGAAATAATTTATTATAGTCCATATATAAAAATAGTTATGCGAATCATGCTATTAATTACTTAAATTTATGCATTATTACTTTTTAAAATCTCTTTTTCAATTATAATGTGTTCGAGTGCACTAGATGACAAATAGGAATTTCACTCGGTCCAAACATCCTACAAATAACGAACAGAGGAAAGTATATTCAACTTAGGTAAATTATATCCAATGGTTGGAGTATCATAGTTGATATTTTTTCCAACAGAGCGAAAATATTCCGGGACCAGGACTCGAACCTCGGTACTTTGGCTTTCCGTGCCAACGCTCTCCCTACTGAGCTATCTTAACGATATCCTGGCTGGCATATTTCACTCGTATTTTTTGGACAAGGCTGCAAACTGCAGCGCTAATTTCATTCATCCGAGCAATAACTATAGCATTTTACATGATGAATTTGAAATAGCACGTAAACTCCTGTATACCATGTATCCAATGGTTGGGGAATCATAGTTGAGAGTTTTTCCAACGGAGCGAAAATATGCCAGGACCAGGTTTCGAACTTGGGCACTTTGGCTTGCCGTGCCAACGCTCTCCCTATTGAGCTACCCCAACAATATCATGGCTGGCATATTTCACTCTTTTTTTTTTGAACAAGGATGCGAACTGCAGAGCTAATTTCATTCATCCGATCAATAACTATAGCATTTTACATGATGAATCTGAAATGGCACGGAAACTCCTGCATAACATGTATCCAGGGTGGAATGCCATCCAAGATATCGTTGGGATAGCTCAGTAGGGAGAGCGTTGGTACGGCAAGTCAAAGTACCCAGGTTCGAGTGCTGGTACCGGCATATTTTCACTCTGTTGGAAAATATCTCAACTATGATACTCCAACCATTGGATATTATCCTACAAATACATTGGGTCAAACATGTCGCAGTTGCAATTTTTGATAAATTATGTAAAAATATAGGGAAATGACTTCTACCTAGTTCTAATTAAATATCTGATATATTTGACTATTAAGTAAAATACACTTTAAAGTAAAACTAGGTTCATGAACTTAATACTTACTACTGACGAAAACTTGAGTTTGGTGGGTGGGAAGGAGATTGCAAAGGTTCATTTTATTTATTTTTTAGCACTAAAAATGATTGCAAAATAACAATTAATTTTTAGAAAAGGCTTATATTAAGGTTCCATTTTTTTAACTAATCATCATAAAAAAAAAAGATATTCTAAATCAAATAAAGGCAGTGAGTCAAACACTTGTATTATAAAACATCCCCAGCTTTCCGTATATAAACACAATTTCCAAGAAAATAAATATATGAAAAATTCCTCATAAATTAAGTAAAAGTAAATATAGTTAAAAAATATATATATATATATAAGCATTCAGTGTTTTCCTTAAATATTACTCCTAATATCATACAATACGTTAATTTGGCGTTGGCACCGATTACTGAAAATTTACTCTTCTGATTTACGCTTGATAAGGATCGCGATATAGTGAATATGTATTGAAAAATGTACAAATTTTGTTATGTTTCTCTTTTAAGATAGGTCAAGAAAAAACCTTATTTAAACTAACCATTCAGGATTTCTAAATTGTTTCTTAATGTATAATGACAATTTAATTTATAATAGACTTTTGAAAAAGTTACTAACTAATTTTTTTCCAATTTATATTTTCTACATTTAATGTTTAAAGTATATCGTTTTTGCAGTTTCACAGCCAGTTTGTGTTTTTGGCGAGAATGTTTGGTGCATAATTAACAACATTCATTTTGTAAATCTTAAAGAGTTGTAACAAAAAATATTATTTGTCGATTTATAACCTGCATTGGGCTAAAGAAAGAATGCTTTAAAATTAATTTATTAATTTATGAGGTTTAAAATTATTAAAATGTCCTACTGTCATGGGAAACACGCTTGTATACATAATTTTTACAAATCTAGCATATCAGGAAATGTGTAAAAAATTTATTGAAAATTTCAATCTTTACAAAGTTAAGTTAAATATAAAGTTGTAAAAAAAGTGCGTTTTGTGAACCACACAACCAAACTATATTTTAAATAAAATGTTTTCTATCCTAATAAATTCTTAATAATAAAATCTTATCTTTTAAATCTCTATATCTTTTAAATAAAAGTATAGGAATAATCCACAGTTGCATCACGAAAATATTCTGTATTTAAGAAGTGGGCCTTAATTAAATAATTCTTATTTTTCATGTTCATTTTTAAATGCAAATAATTAATTCATTTTCAGTTTTTGACATAAATATGTCATCGCGAAATGTTTCATTGGATAATAGTGTATTTTATTTATTTATTTATTTATTTATTTATTTTTTTGTGGATGCATACAAAACAAAATAGCTTTAAAAGTTTATTAGTCTGTATATTGCTTGGAAACAAGCCAATGTTTATTTTTGGCGTTGAGAGATAAAACTGATTCAGGATTTTTAATTTTTAAATCTCTTTGCACTTTTACTAAAAATAATTTCCTAGCGGAATAGATTATATGAATAGACATAACATTTATTTTAGTTATACCTATGACTATTGGTTGAAATGATTGCTAGAAATAAAAACAAGAACGAAAAATCATCAGGCAAGCATAGATAATGCAATACTTTGCAACACTTCCAAAATACTTTTACAAAATTTTACCGTTTAATAAGTTTAAATATTATGTCTAAGTAAACAAGATCACCCAGCTGGAGTACCAACCTGTGAGGGTTTGCGGCGTAAAACCTCCGGCGGTAGTCTCCCCTTCACCACCCAGCAATGCCACAGCTTAAAGACAAACCCGAAACAAGGGTTGTTGTTAATTAAATCAAAACAAAATAACAACACCCCACCAACATAGTGAGAAAACACTGCTTCACGCAGGGAAGTAGAAAAAGAAACGAAGCGAACCGAAAACACAATTCTACTAAAGCTAAATTACAAACTAAGAATTATAAGAGATTTTAAAGAAAGATTGGTTACATCTGTCTCACTAATCCTAATTCTAATGCTAAAATAAACCAAAAATACAAAAACAGTAGGATCTCGACTATCCGAACCTCGCTTAACCGAAACTCTCCGTTAACCGAAGTCGGTTTCTTCTGCACTTTTTTTTTCACTTTCTACTATTATCCAAAATTTTCTCTTAACAAACATGCATTTTTAAAGTTTTTTTCCCACATTTCTTTTGTATGCAAGCCGTCCTTTCCAAACTACGAGTGCAGATAAATATTCTGAAATTCCCTTTTTTAGAATTCCTACTCGCAAGCTCAATTCTCGGTATGAGGGTACTCTTCTCCACTTTCAAACGACCCTGTTCTAAACTGAAACACACCCCATTTCGAAATTTGGACGGTCATACTGCCGAGTCCCAAAACAATCGAATGTTATTGCACCATCTGATTGTAAGCAAGTGCAAAGAACGAAACCTCTTTTGCCATCTCAAGAACAGAGAAATTTTATGTCTAAGTAAACAATGTGGAAAGAACATAACATATTTAAAATCACAATTTCAGGAGTTACTAACAACATTCGGAAAAATATCCGAATTATTTTGCGCAGCACTGTATAGGATCTATAGATTTGTATATATACTACATAGAATGCTAAATTTTAGGAAACGCCTATCAGAGTTTAAAATTCCCCTTCTGGAATTTCCGTCAATAAACGAAAATGCACACGAATTCTTTTGTGCTGCCCTGTATATGAATTATATAATTTATGAACACGTAGTAATAGGCAGTGAATTAGTTAAATTTAAAAACGCGCTCCGCAAATCAAAGCGCACTTCCAGCAATTATTATTAACACACAGTACTTTAATCGAATTATGGTGTGGGTCCTGTAAAGGAACTATAAATGCTATATATACCTTATTCTATAGTAAGCCTTTTGTATAGTGCACCTCATTCTTTTGAGTATCACTGTAAAGGAATTATAATTGCTACACACTTCATTTTCATTACATAACATTCCTAAACCTCAACAATATATAATAATAAAACTCAACATCATCTCAATTGCATGCCAATCTGAGTATATGTACGTGAGTTAGAGCACGGACAGACACACAGATAGATAGAGAAACCGAATCCATAAACACTTTTCAAGAATGTTGGAAAGAAAAGAAGTTCGAAAAATTTTTCAGCTATATACTGTCGCTAAAAATTAGAGGAACAACTATTGTAATATAATGGTATCTATGACAACGTCCATTTTAACTGTAACCGCTCGTGCCGGTTGTTTAACTGTCTTCCATTCTTGCTTGTGTGTAACTTGTCCTCATTAAACGTATATATGTTAACAAATGTAAATGCGTATTAATTTCAACATATAACGTTACATGGTGTCAGAAGTTGTGTCAAAAAGTAATATTTACTTTAAATTTCGTTAACGACAAACTGAATTAAATACAATTGGGTGAAAACGACATACGTCCTCCAAAACCATTACTTACGGCGGATTCCAAAGACCAATGGGAAGACTGGATCCAAAGTTTTGATTGGTATGCCGCTGCTGTTCAGCTTGACAAGAAAGAGAAAAAAGTTCAAGTCGCAACATTTATGGCACAACAAATTTATAAAACCTTTAGTTTAAGCACCGATCAACAACAAGATTTGGAGATTATTAGAGGTAAGTTCACAGAATGTTTCACTCCTAAAGTTAATTATACTTTTGAACATTACAAATTCAACCAAATTAAACAAAAGCAGGATGAAGCTTTTAAAGATTTTTTAACAAGGCTTAAAATACAAGCTTCAAGATTTAAGCTAGAAATTATGGAGGAGGAATTAATCCGCGATAGAATTGTTGTCGGAATTGAAAATAATGACGTTCGGGAAAAGCTTTTAAGCGATGCTGAGTTAAGCTTAGATAAAACTGTGCAGATTTGTCTTGCTTCTGAAAGTGCTGCACAGCAATTGAAAAATATTTCTGATGATAATAAACCACAACCCATAATTTCTACAATATCGAAAAAATTCACCCAGTCGCATAAAAATGTTTCTTCGAAAGATAAGCCTAATTCTAATACCAAATTCTCTAAAATGATAAACGATTGTCGAAATTGTGGTAGTACACATAAAATTAATGAATGCTCCGCTTTTGGAAAGAAATGTAAGATTTACCAGAAACAAAATCATTTTGCGAAGAAATGTAGGTCAAAAAATCAGAAAAAATACAGAGTGCAAGATATTGAAAATGTTGATACGATTACGGAAAATGATAATTTTCTGATAGAAAGTATCGACGGTAATAAATCAGATTGGTGCGAGACCGTTATAATTAACAACAAAGCTATTCCAATGAAACTTGATACTGGTGCTCAGTGCAATGTTATACCATTTCGCTTAGCAAAAGAATTACGTTTAATAATGAAACCTACAAATGTCCGTAAACTCCTCTCATATTCTGGTCATGCTATTGAGGTGGCAGGAGAGTCTATTGTTCACTGTGAAATTAAAGATAAGCATATACAGCTTAAATTAATAATTGAACATGGAGGAATTAGTCCAATCCTAGGTCGATTAACCTGCATGGAGGCCGGATTAATTCAAAGAATTGAAGTAGTTAATTTGCTGCAGGATGAATTTCAAGATCTATTTCAAGGAATGGGGTGTATAAAAAACTTCGAGTACACAGCCGATTTTGCAGAAGAATTCACTCAAAAAGAGATCAAACCACCAAAACGAGTTCCGTTTAAGATTAAAAATATCGTCAAACAGGAGCTAGATAGAATGGTTAAGGATGGGATTATCAAGAAAACAGATGAAGCTACACCCATTTCTAACCATATGGTTATTGTGAAACAAAACGCCAAAATAAGAATTTGCATTGATCCTTCTGATTTGAACAAAATACTCTTGCGAAGACAATTTCCGCTAAAAACTTTAGAAGAAGTCGTAGCTAATGTAGATGGATCAAATATTTCACGAAGTTAGATTTGAAAAAGGGGTTTTGGCAGCAAAAAGTTTCGCCTCATACTCAGCCATTCTTAACATTTAGTACTCCGTGGGGAAGATATTCCTTCCTTCGAGTTCCATTCGGCATAAAAACAGCTCCAGAAATTTTTCAGAATGTAAAAGCGAAAATTCTACAAGGCATTCCAGGTGTTGAAAATTCAATGGACGATATATTGATTTATGCGCCTGACATTAATACTCTTTGATCAAATACTAGATTAGTACTACAAGCATTAAGAGATGCTGGAGCAAAACTAAATAAAGACAAATGTGAATTTGAAGTTCAGAAAGTTAAATACTTAGGACATATCCTCTCTGGTGATGGTATCATGATCGACCCTGAGAAAGTTGAAACCATAGATAGAATTAAAGCACCAACTAGCAAAAAAGAGTCACAAAGATTACTTGGCATGATTCAGTATCTACATAAGTTCGTACCTAATCTCTCAGACAAAACACATAATATAAGATTGTTATTGAAGAAAAACAAAGAGTGGAATTGGAATAAAGAATTAGATAGAGAATTAGCTGAAATCAAGAAGTTATTGAAGGAAGCTCCGTCACTTAAATACTATAATCCCAACAAAAGTACTACTATTTCAGTGGATGCTAGTTCCTTCGCATTAGGTGCGGTACTGCTCCAAGAGGGCAGGCCGATAGCATTCTCATCCACAGCGATGAATGACGCCCAAAGATCTTATCCTCAGATAGAAAAGGAAGCCCTGGCAATGAAATTCGGATGCCAAAAATTTCATCAATATATATATGGAAATGAAGTAATCATTGAGACGGATCACAAACTTTTAGAATCTATTTTTAAGAAACAAATAGATCGAATTCCACCACGACTCCGTAAAATCTTCTTAGAGGTTCAGCAGTATGCTCCAAGAGTTTGTTATAAGAGAAGTAAGGAAATGTATATAGCTGACTTGCTGAGCAGAGACTGTCATAATGAAGATTTGTTACAGGAGAGTAACTACCAAATTCTATTTTCAATTCCAACCACAGACGTAGGGTTTAAAATTTTACAAGATCTCACAAATACGGATCCAGATCTAATACAACTGAAACATTTCATTTGGCCAGGAATGTCTGGAGAGATAATTTCTATGGTCGAAAATTGTGTAGTTTGTCAGAAAACTCAGAAGACTCTTCCGAAAGAACCATTAATTTCTAAGGAGATCCCTAAACTACCATGGGACATTCTTGCATCTGATGTATTTACCTATCAAGATGTTGATTATCTACTTATTACAGATAGTTATTCTGGTTTCATTGATTTCAAACCGTTAAAAGATTTATCTAGTAAGTCT
The DNA here is from genome assembly GCA_963931845.1 of Maratus michaelseni. Lineage (NCBI taxonomy): Eukaryota > Metazoa > Arthropoda > Arachnida > Araneae > Salticidae > Maratus > Maratus michaelseni. The sequence continues at coordinate 425,122,167 of OZ007588.1, read as the reverse complement.
ACAATACAAGACTGGTTTAGTGTCCATGGAATTCCTAGAATTTTAGAAACTGACAATGCGAAAAATTATGATTCTTCTTAATTTAAGGAATTTGCTCAAGAATGGATGTTTACCCGTCAAACTTCAAGTCCCCTATATCCAAAAAGCAATGGTCTAGCAGAGAGAGCTGTCCAAACAGCAAAGAATTTGCTAAGAAAATGTAAGATATCAGGCCAAGATATACAATTAGCATTACTGAATTTTAGAAATACACCAAGAGAAAACTTAGGATCACCAGCTCAACGTCTCTTCAGTAGACGCATGCGAACCACAGTTCCGATTGCTGAAGAATTGCTAAAGCCGAAAGTTATGACCCAAACTACAGAACATTTAACGAATGCTAGATTAAAGCAAAAATACTACTACGATCTTCATACAAAACCATCATTCAGTGCTCCATTACAACAAAACCAAAATGTGATGCTGAAACAAGCACCAAAGAATTGGATACAAGCAACAATAACATCTCAAGCTGCTCCTAGATCATACAATGTGCTAACTCCTAAAGGTGAATATAGAAGGAACACTATCCAAATCAAGCCAACTAAGTTGAAGTTCGAAATTGAAAGGAAAAGGAAGTTACCGTTAGAAATTGACCATCAACCTTCCAATGCTGATAACAATTCCAACATGTCTCCGAAGAAAGATCTAAGTGTGTCTGCCCCCAGCGTAACTGACAACAAACCCTATGTTACCAGGTCCGGAAGAGTTGTAAAACCAATAAAAAGACTTGATCTGTAATACAATTTAAATAGAACTTAAATAACATTTTGAAAGGGGAGATGTAATATAATGGTATCTATGACAACGTCCATTTTAACTGTAACCGCTCGTGCCGGTTGTTTAACTGTTTTCCATTCTTGCTTGTGTGTAACTTGTCCTCATTAAACGTATATATGTTAACAAATGTAAATGCGTATTAATTTCAACATATAACGTTACAACTATAATGTACTTTATATTAATTCTATGAAGTGAAGTGCAATGAAAGATAGCAGGTTGGTAGCTCAAGGTCAGAGTTGTCGCGTGGTCTAATTGAATTTATCTACGCTACACAGATTCGATACAAATTTTGCGTGAAGAAGGTGGAACATGTCACTGAGAAAGAGTTTGGCTGATTGTGAGTAGTGGCATTTAATTGACAGGCTTGAAGGAGGATAATAAGCTTGTAGAATTTTTGTCTGAGATCTCCAAAAACCTGATGATATTTTTCAACATATCTCTAAACAAGAAAGAAAAATAATGCCTCAGGCATTGATTGTGAAACACATTCCAATACGTCCAGAAAGCTCTAAAGGAACTTTACCGTTAAATAAGGTTGAATAATTTATGTAAGTAAAGAGCTTAGGAAACATGTAAGACTTTTAAAAATCCAATTTTAGTGATTACCTTCCATAGTAAAAAAACAAATAGTCCAATTGTTTTGTGCAGCCCTATATATGATCTATAGATTTGGATATACACGACTCGTCGGTACCATGTCAAACTATCGAATTTGAAAATAGCTACTTTTCAGGAATGCAAAAAAACTGTTTTAATTATGGATTTAAAATCAGCGCATGGCGGAAGTAACTAATTGTTATATATTTCTTGTGCTGTTTAATATCCTATTTAAGCTTGCTATCGAGATAAATCATTTGGCTAATTTTTTTCGCCAAAAAATCACATTCGATACTTTGAAATGCTATGTTTATTTGTACTTTTCCGCAGTTTTTGCAAAATTTTTCAAGTCAAACTAGCGAATTTGCCGTATTCGATAGTTTGACTTGTAAAATTTTGTACTTTTCTCAGTTTTTGCAAAATGTTACAACTCAAAGTAGCGAATATGCGTATTCGATAGTTTGATTTGTAAAATTTTGTACTTTTCTCAATTTTTTGCAAAATTTTACAAGTCAAAGTAGCGAATATACCATATTTGTATCAATATGGTTGTCAACCTAGATAGTCACTTATCAACTTAGTTGAAAAGTGTTTATGACTTATGTTTGTCCGTCTGCCGTCTGTCGCTCTCTCCGCGCTCTATCTCTCGTAAATGTACTTGGATTGCCCTGAAATTTTTGTACTTTATTGTCGCTTACTATAGCATGATCTCTTTTGAAAATTAAGTATGTAAAATAGTTTTTTTTACAGTGACAGTCAAAATTATTCCATTACATCACAGTCAATGGGAAAAAATCGTTTTAAATGCATTTTGATGATGCTACGTCATTTAAAACATGATGAAATTGATATACTATTGTGAAGTGCACTAAAACATGCTTTTTCTAGAATTTGGGGCGCAAAGCATTTATTATAATTCATTTATAGGGTCAAACAAAAGAATTCTGTTACACATCGTTCTAAGGGGAAAAATCGTTTGCAGTGTAATTTAGTGATATTTCACTATTTCAAACATAATGAAAATTATATGCATTACGGAGGTGCACTATAAATAGCTCTCTTGCGTGCATTGCGTTTATTTACAGGGACACACAAAATATATTACTTACAGTACATGTGCGATATTTACAGTCTATGTTAGATAAGTGCGTTTTCAACTTTGGTTTGTGTTTTTAAGTTTAACTAAATTTTTTCATAGTACGTGTGTCTTTATAAACTGAGTTGTTCATATACAGGGCTACACAAGGGAATCCGTAAGACTATGGGAGTGATGTGCTTAAGGGTAGTTTTTAATTGTGTTACGCATTTTTCTGCTGAACTATATTTAGTAGACTAATAGAAATTTGTGGAATATTAATAAATTCATATACAGGGCTACGCAAAGGAAAATATACATTGTCATTTACGGTTGGAAAATGCTGCGAGTGAGTTTTAAGTTGCATTTTAGCTTAATATGTGGTGTGTACAAAAGACTTCAGATAATATACAGGGCTGCACAAAATATTTCGAGTGATTTCAATCGATTCGCGAAAATTGCTAAATGTGAATTTTCTAACTGAACTATATTTCACCCTTCATGTATGAAATATCCACATCTATAAATCATATACAGGGCTGCACAAAAAAATTCGATTACCTTTTTGACAATGGAAGGTAATTTTGAGCACTGGATATTTCAATGTGTTATATGTGTTCTAAACTGTTCAATTGCGTATCTTCTTTCACCTTATTTAACGGCGAAGTTTCGTTAACGTTTTCTGGATGTGTTGTAAAACGTTTCATAATCTATGCTTGACGAACTATTTTTTGGTCTTCTTAGTTGATTTACAGGGGAACTGAAATGAATTCTATTACATTACGCTCAATGGGGAAAAATAAGTTTGCGGTGTATTTTAATGATGTTACACTATTTCAACTATAATGAAATTGATATGCATTTATGAAGTGCATTAAAATATTTTTTATGTAGAATATGGCGTGCAAATCATTTATCATTTATTTACAGTATCACTCAAAAAAATCAGTTTACATAATAATATACGGTGCAAAATTATTTGAAGCGTATATTTATAATGTTACACTATTTGAAACATGATGAAATTATACGCATTATTGAAGTTCACTACAAAATGCTAACTGTACAATATGACAAGGCATGACAGTTATCGTTTATTTACAGGTATACACGAAAGATATAGATTATAGTGTTCTCTATTAGCGGTAATTGCTGGAAGTGTGTTTTAAGTTATGGTATGCGTTTTTAAGTTGACCTACTTGCATACTACGTGGCTTATAGCAATTCTGTGTAATCAATTTGTAAGCATTACTCTGTATGGGCGGGAATGCCTTAAAATTATTTTTTAGTTCAGTTATGCAATTTCGGGCCAAATTATATTTAGTAATTCGTAGTATATAAATAAATTCATAATATATAGGGCTACGCAAAGAACTGGATATATTGTCGGCTATAAATGGTAATTTCTGGAAGTGTGTTTTTAATAGTGTTAAGCGTCTTTCACCTGAATTAATTTTTGCCATAGTACAGTACAGTAAGCTACATGATGTGTTCTGTACATAAAGCTGTAGATAATAAACAAGTCTCTACAAAATAATTAGCGTACACTTCCGTTTAATTATCGAAATTGGTGAAGGTAAATTTTTGACTGTGCTATGCATTTTGTAACTAAGCTACATATCTATAGACCGCGTGTAAGGATAATCAAAAGATTTCGGATACTTTTCCGGATATGGGCAGTAATTTCTGAAATCGCGGTTTCACTTTGATATCTTCTTTCGCCTTTTTTAAACAGTGTTCTTTACAGTGTTCTGGATGCGTTAGAAAGCGTTTCATAGTCTGTGGTTGACGAATGTTTTTTCTTTCTTTTTTGACAGAGCAGCATTTTAAAACTCAAATCACTGTACATAAAGTTGTACATTTGCACCAATTTCCGATCAATCAATTTGATGTTTTTTTGAAAATTAATCGTCAATAATTATATCAATTAACATGACTAATTGTATAATCAATTAACATAACAATATAATATATATGTAACAATTTAAATTTTATAGTGAAATGCGACATTACTATGTCAAACTATCGAATAAGAATATTAAAACTTTTGTGTGGAGAGCGAGAAAATGTTGTAATTGTGGATTCAACATCAGTGGAAGGCTGAAGTTGATTGTTATAGTTTTCCTAATCTGTACCATTTAATATTGACACCGAAATTTACAATTTCATTGTTTTAATCGACAAAGAATACATTCGTTAGTTGAATCACTAAGCTGTTATGTACTTTTTCAAGGTTCCTAGCATCAAAGTAGCGATTGTGCCATATACGATAGTTTGAATTGTTTTTTTAGTATTTTATTCCTATTTACATATTCACTATCAAACGCATAACAGTTTTCCTTAGTGAATTATTTGTAAGTAAATACTAATTTAATAGAAAAAATTAATTTATTTTCAAACGTTACATAAGTTTTATAAAATGTAGCAAAAATTAATATTAACTTGAATTGTGATAATCAATTCTATCTTCAGTTCTATCAACTAAATTAATCTTAATCAATTTCTTCTTCAATGTCACACCAATCAGGTTCTGCTAAATTATCGCATGCAGTGGAAGAAGTTGCTAGTAAATTGTAGAAATCGTGATAGGATCTTGGTATTAAATTGTTGGTGCATAACAGCAAAAGATCTTTTTTCGTTTCGTTTGAAATTGGTAGACGCTGCTGGTATGGTTTGACTGGTTTGCTATTTAGTTTTCCTTTTCGTTTTTTAATGTATAATGTACTGAAATTTTCATCTTGTATGCGTGTTTTCATAAATATTTTGTTTTCGTTGCTTTTTCGGTACTGAAACCAAACAGCGCCACTAAATTTATATGGCTGAACATTTTCTCTGTGATTGTTTATTTCTTTTTCCTCATTACTGTCTCCATATTTTTTGGACTTTTTTTAATGTTGCTTTTCTATTTCAAATTTTGCCTCATGTGGATTAAAATTGAGAAAGTCATCATGAAGTCATCATGAAGTAATAACATTATAAGGACTAGGTTTCGTGCGAGCCATTCTCACAAGCTGTGACCATTCTTCAGGTGTATATATAGGAGTATTTTTTGCTTTTTTCTCTATTTTTGACTGCATGGAATCGCATTCCATGTACGAGTGCCCGGGCTCAAAATTAACGTGATCTATGGTGAATAACGTTGGGTGTACTTTGACAGCATGAAGACACATAGCAGAAAAATGGAAATTTTTTTGCTGGCCACCACAGCTGTCCGACATCATTTTTACGTGCTCTATTTCTGGATGGGCCATAATGTAATTGAATATGCAAGATGAAATTTCAATGCTGCCTCTTCTTCCTTCGGTTTCATCCCACATATAGCATTGAACACTCGAATCTCCCAAATTATGAATAGTTAAATTATAGATGGCCAATTTTTGAACATAGAAAAAAGGTCCTGCAGCTCCTTTTGGAGTTGATAAAACTGACTGCAGATCAAAATTGAAAGCCAGTACTTTTTCACTTCCTAAAACGGATAGTTTGTCTTCGTTCCTTTTCATTCTTGCGACTTCTTTTCTTTCTTGATGTCGATCAAATTCTTCTCTGTTTGTATTTTTCTCCGCTTCTGAGCTCGCCTCAAAAGTGGCGCATACTTTACATAAATCTTTTTTGGGCTGGTGGAATTTTAATTTGATGGATTTAAATGTTTTCCGATATGTTTCATAACATCGTTCTTTTCTACCTTCTGCTTTACATTTTACCTTATACAGTCGATACATGATTTTTATATTTAAATTTGCATCTAAAAATTTAAAATCAGTTGATTTGCGACAATAATGTGACTCCACTGCAGGAAATGAAAGGATGTGCTGTTTCACATAATCTTCACCATCATTCAAGTTGATCCGCGGGATACTTCCTGGATTTTTTTTTCTTCTGCACCCCCTCTAGTATCAGACTCTATGACACCAGTCTTGTTAATTTTTTTAAAGGCTCCCTTAATTAGTCCCTCACTAATACCAAGGGTATCTAGAAAAAAGGCGCTACAAACAATGTGTTTCGCATTGCCATAAGTTAATGTGTATGTTTTTGTGGATTCTTTTCTAGATATTTCACTACTATGTCTTTTGGGTTTTTTCCGAGTGATGTGCCTAACAAAGAATTCTCGCTGCTTGTGTAATGAGTCAAGGGAATGAAAATTATCAAATATAATCTTTCTTTTCTCTTCTGGAAATTTAGCACAACATTGATGTTTTCTATTATTCATGCAAGTAGGTCGTTTCATTGGTTTGGCAGGAATTATTTTATGATTTTCAGTTTCATATGCTGCACCTTTTAATCTTTTGGCTTTATTTATATTTTTTCTCCATTTATTGGGATTGGACTTGTAGCGTTTCACAGGCTCGATAATTTCATCTAACGTAGAATCATGTGAACAACAGCTATTTGCAGCAGGACAGCATTCCTTGTTATTTTTGTTGGCAGAAGAGCTAAAAGTATGTTCTGAACCAATGTTTTTCACACATTTTGCAGCCTGGGAATGGTCTAGTTCTGAACGGAAATGAACTTTTTTTTACTTACAACCTTCGTGAGTTTCTTTTTCTTATGAATTGTGATTTTAGATTTTCCAGCTCCTAAAAAAGCATAACAATTAATAATTATAATAATGAAAACAACAATCATTTTCAGGGTGTTTCAAAAGTCTCTTGGCATTTTCCTTAAAAATGCTTTTACTAAAGAACTTGTTAGTACAAATAAGAAGTACAAGGTATAATCAATGCATTTCAATGTGGTTGCCCTGTAAGTCTAAGCCTAGGCTCCATCTTTTATGGGTGGCGCGAAAGGCATCTGCTAGCATAAGTGGTGTTATTTGTGCTGCTACGTCAGTTATTCGTTAATTTATTTTTTCAATTGTGTGAATCTTCACTGCGTACACTTCGACTCCATGAACTTCCACACAAACAAATCTAGGGGTGTTAAGTCAGGAGAGCGCGGCGTCAACAACCGCGACCTATCCACCTATCGGGGAATTGTTCATCCAGGTTGACTTGAACAATTCATGCGAAATGGGATGGTGCAGTGTCTTGCTAGAAAACAATTACTCTTTTTATACCACCACTTTCTAATTGGGGCTGAAAAAAATTTTTCAGCATATCAAGGTCGATGTTTCCTGTAACTGTTGGCTCCGAGAAAATAAAAGTCCATAGATCTTTGTTTTAGATATTACCATCCACACATTCAACTCAGGAATGTCCCTTTAAACATTTCTTAAATAACCTGGCAAACAAAGGAATCATTACAAAACGTTTTTACATGAAAATGTCAAGACACTTTTGAAACACCATGTAGAGTATTTAATATTATACATAAAGAAAACCAGAAAAGAGATTAAGCCGAACTCGAATTTTCGTTTAAACATTAAGAAATTTTTATATTATAAAGCAAAAATATATCCGTGAGTCACACTGGCGTCATATTGACGGTGGCAACAACGGATCAATAAATGCTGATTTTACTACCTTTTTTTAACTTCTAGACACAGAACAATTTCAATTTTTATAACGTCGAATAGGGATAAAAATATTCTTTTAACTACAATTTATTTGAAAACTGTATCTAAAACTGTGTCTGAAAACTCTCTCCATTTTTTATGGCTCTAAAAATAATGTCTAATGTAAGTAGCGAAACATTTGGTGATTTATTTGGCTATTAAATTCGGGCATGCGGCTAATACGAAAGTATCAGTTTTAATAAATTACAAAATTTTCTTTGAGTACATAATTAATATTCTTTATATAAAAATGTATTTTCGCATTGTGTATGTAATATATATATATATGTATAATATATATATTAAATACAAAAAAATCTATTAGAGTTTTCAATAAAAAATGATTTTCACCTATATTAAGGTAAAGCCAGGAGAGATGGCGCGGTAGGAGAGATTGCGCACATAGAGGTTCGGGGGGAAGGAGAAGAGTTAGAGCGCAGCGACCCCAGGTATTTGTACAACAACAGTAGTGGAGTGTCTACTTGAAAGTGCACGTTGATTGCTTTGAGCGTCTAAGATAAAGTATTGCTATTTTGATTTGTTTTCTCAAAGTAAGTGCTTGAATTTTCATAGCTGTTCATCAGAATTTCTATACAATGTCAATAGTACAAAATATTTTAAACTTAAACGATTTCTCATAAGCTACTAATCTAGACTAACAATGTGAACATCAACTGTTCGTTTTAGTAGCGGCCATGTTTAAATAAAAGGCCGCGAAATCTCTCCTACCAAAATTGGAGAGTTTGCGCATCTGCTACTTAGTACAGATGGCGCATTGTTCCCAATTGTTTAAATGGTAGGAGAGATTACGCAGCTTATTGGTAAATTTGCATAAAATATTGAAAAATAAAAATGGACTAATTTTAAGTTAAACGTGTTATTAAGTTACATAATTTTATTTTGTAATCTTATCTGGACTTGCTTTTTCAGATTCTTTATTTTTTTTCCTTTAATTAAATTTTTTTAATCATTTTTAAAATTATTTCCTTCTTCTGATTCTTTAAGCATTAGGTTGAAATATTCACTCCTAATACAATAATATTTGTTCAGAAAAACCTTACAACAATGTCATTTAAGTGCAATTATTATTGTTAACAATTTAATTGTAGTTATTATTAGTAACAATCTCTCCTACCCATGTGCGCAATCACACCAACCCTGTAAGGACAGATTGCGCAAAATAACTTTCTTGGTTTTAGTACAACTGTTCCATTAAATTACAACATAACAACAAAATAGCAATGGAAATGCATAAAAAACAAATAAAGTAAAAATTATTCATGGATAGTTTAGCAAAAAATTAATATTTAGATTTTTTATTGTTATTCTTTTGAATTGTGCGCAGACTATCTTAGCTTTACCTTACAGAATTTCATTAAAAACGGTTAAAAGAGTAAAGTGCGTACATCATTTGGTCCATTCTCGACCGAAAGTATCAACCCTTTTCCCAATGGTTAATAAAAACCGAGCAATAATAAAAAGATTACTGTCTAAACCATAAAAAACAATATACAATTAAAATTAATTAAATAATACCTTGGTCAATATAGCTGCCATCTGATTCAGTGGTGTGGCTTGGAGAAAATGTTGGGTCTAAATCAGAGTTATCAGAAGAACTTGGATATAAATCTAACAGAAAAAAATGATAAAATCAAGAAAAACGCGTTAAATTTATAAATAAACGTTTATCTGGCTTAATTAGCCACTTACCATTATGCAAAGGAAAGTTTGAAGCCTGTTGATCTGTATAATTCTGTTCAGCTGCTTTAAAAGTAACATCAAAATTATTAATATTTCTGTACTTTTCTCCAACATTAGATAATTTGCAGTTTTCAACACCTAAAATAAAAATAAAATATTATTAGTATTCGAAGGATACAAAACATAGCAAGATAAATAAATAAAGGAATTGTTTACCTTTTTCATTCTCCGCATTGGATATCGGTGTTGAAGGGGATGGTCTGATCAAATTTAAATCGTGTACAGGGTGAATATTCCAATCTAAATAAAGAAGACACAATATACAAAATTAAAACAACATTCGAATTCATATTAATTACGCAGAATAGCAGAATATTAAAAATAGAATAAATACCTGTGTTAAAGAGGATATCGTTTTTATCTCGGAGTCGAGATGACGACGGCGAACTCGATGTATAGACTTCTTTAATTCCAATGTTTCTTTCTTCTTGATATTTTTTTAATAAAATCCGTTTTACCATTTTCGTTACATTACAGAGGATAGAAATGATTGGAATAAAATTTAACAAACTCAACCACATTTAAGAAATAAGTTACTAACTACCGCAGACGATTTTAAATTTGATGAAATACAAGTGTATTCTAGAATTAAAGTTTCTTAAAACAAAAACCAGCAGAAAAAAAATTAAATTACCGAGTTGTCACGATTAAAGAAATCGTACTAAAAATTTAAATAAGAAAAAAAAAACATCATGCGTCAATCATAGATTATGAACCATTTTCCAACGCTTCCAGATTACTCTAACGAAACTTCAACATTTAATATGGTGAGAGAAGATATTTTAGTAAATAATTTAGTAAAAGGCATTATTATAAAATGATTACCGTCTAGCAATTACCGTCTATAGACGGAAAAATAATCGAATTCGTTTGTGAAGCCCTGTATATGATTTGTAGATTTGTATATCTTCTAGATCCCTGTATATTATGAATTTATTAAATTCTACAAACATCTCTTAGAAAAATAAAATTCCGCTCAAAATTCCGAAAAAGAATTAAAAACCTCGTTTATGTAATTTACCACGTATACGAATTAATGCTTACAAATTCTTTTGAGTAGCCCTGTATAGTACGATCTGTGGAATTTTTACACACCACGTAGTATGCAAAGTGTTAAACTTAAGGAAGCATACCATAATTAAAAACGGTTTCCAGCAATTATCGCTAATACAAAACATTGTAACCGAGTTACTTTGTGTGCCCCTGTAAATTAACGATGAGAAGCATGCACGTCATATTCTGCAGTAAGCATCTTGTAGTGCACCTCAATTACGTATATCAATTTCATTTTGTTTGAAATAGTGTTGTAACATTATTAAATTACGCTTCAAGCATTTTCCCTTACGCCATTGCGTAACCGAGTTACTTTGTGTGCCCCTGTAAATTAACGATGAGAAGCATGCACGTCATATTCTACAGTAAGCATCTTGTAGTGCACCTCAATTACATATATCAATTTCATTTTGTTTGAAATAGTGTTGTAACATTATTAAATTACGCTTCAAGCATTTTCCCTTACGCCATTGCGTAACCGAGTTACTTTGTGTGCCCCTGTAAATTAACGATGAGAAGCATGCACGTCATATTCTACAGTAAGCATCTTGTAGTGCACCTCAATTACATATATCAATTTCATTTTGTTTGAAATAGTGTTGTAACATTATTAAATTACGCTTCAAACATTTTCCCGTACGCCATTACATAACCGAATTCTTTTGAGTGGCCCTGTAAATAAATGATAAATGATTTGCATACTATCTTCTAAATGAAAAATGTTTTAATGCGCACTTTAGATATGCATGTCAATTTCTATATTGTTGAAATAGATTAACATCATTAAAATACACCGCGAACGTTTTTTCCCCAAATTGAGGGTAATGTAAAAGTAATATTTTGAGTGCCCCTGTAGATGAACTATTAATGCTACACATTCCATTTTCACTAGAAAACATTCTATACTAAAATAAAAAACATGCGTCAATTCTGTTAATTTTGAATCCATAATTAAAAGTTTTAGTTCTTTGCTTTCCTACAAAGTGACTATTTTCAAATTCGATAGTTTGACATGGTACAAATGGTTAAAAAAGTAAAAAAAATGCAAAAATTTACGGCAAAGTATCGAATTTGCCGTATTCGACACTTTGACATGGTAATTTTTGGAAAAAATGTGCAAATTCGATAGTTTGAAATTTGCATTTTCTAAGTTTCAAGTAAGTTCTAAGTAAGCTAGAAACGTGACGATTTTGCAACGAACGTGTCATACACAATATAAGAGAATGGCACAAAATATGAAAAATGCATTTTTTCACATTCGATAGTTTGACATGGTACCGACGAATCATAAAATTTAGTTAGAAATTTCACATTTAGCATTTTTTATCAATCAATGGAAATTACCTCGAATTATGTTGTACAGCCCGGAACATTACCTAAATACTTTTGCACACAACACATATTAAGCTAAATTTTAATTCCGGTGAAGACGCATAAGGTAACTTAAAACGCAATCCACATCCATCAACCGGCAATTAACAACCAAAACGGCAATGCATCTTGTTCTTCCATGTATATGAATTTATTCATATTCCATACACTTCTATTATTCTACTAAATATAGTTACTTAGTTACTATACTTACTATACTTACTATAGTTACTTAGTTACTATAGTTAATAAATATAGTGTACTTAGTCTACTAAGTACAGTTTAATTTTTACTTACCTTTGTTTAAATGTCTTTGACTACGACTTATTTATTACAGATAGCTTCTTCAATTATGCATGGATGTTAAAATTATATTATTTAACAATAACAATAACCATTTTTTAATGAGTTTAAAAAAAATACTGAAACATTCAGAATGTCAAAAAGAAAGCTAATATATCCCAATATACACTATATGGCCAATGATAACCGGTCACTTGCGATTTTAGACGTTTTGTTAAATATCTAGAAAAATACATAAGGAATTATCCTGAAATTTCAGGCGTGTAAACAGCACAGTCGACGTCATGTATTTCGGCGAAGAATATTTCCCGAAACCCCATAGGGGACCGTCAATAAGTTGAAGAAAAACTAATATTTTTTGGATAACCCTGTAAAAACTAATATCGCAAAAGCGTTGGAACGGTAGCACATGCTTAAGAGGCTTCTTTTAATATACTATATTCATTTTTATGAGGATAGCACGTATACTCGTGGAGAAATTAAGGTTTTTATAAAAACAATCCCAAATTTTACCAAGTATTTTGCTTATAATTTTCAGAGTTCTTAATATAAAAGAATGTTCTTTTCAGGAACGATGGCAAACAACAGTATATAGAATACCCTGCAATCAGAGTTAAAAAATAATAAATATTGTTGGAAAAATGAGCAGGTTCACTAAATATTGTTTCACTGCGCATGTGCGAATTCAATCAAAATATACAGTGCATAATATATTAGCTAAATGTATAGAGCAACTTTTGTGAAAGTTTCAAAAACATAGCTTGAAAATTCTGATAGTGATAGTCGATAGAATAAGCTCGAAATTCGCTGTTCCCAAAAGGAAGCAAAAAGATGAGGGGCGGTATCCAAATATACAAGAGATACACTACATTCTTATTATGTCAACTTTCATAAGCTAGTATATTTGGATACAACCCCTCATCATTTTAATTCCTTTTGGGAACAGCGAATTTCGAGCTTATTCTATCGACGATTACTATCAGAATATTCAAGCTATGTTTTTGAGACTTTCAAAAAAGTTGCTCTATACATTTAGCTAATATATTATGCACAGTATATTATGAATGAATTCGCGCATGCCCAGTGAAACAATATTTTGTGAACCTGCTCATTTTTCATCCAATATTTATTATTTTTAATTCTGATTTAGGGTATTGTATATAATGTTGTTTGTCATCGTTCCTGAAAAAAAAACATTATTTTATATTAAGAACTCTGAAAATTATAAGCAAAACACTCGGTGAAATTTGGGATTGTTTTTATAAAAACCTTAATTTCTACACGAAATTACGTAATATCCTCTTAAAAACGAACATAGTTTATTAAAAGAAGCCTTCTAAGCATGTGCTACCGTTTCAAAACTTTTGCGATATTAATTTTTACAGGGTTATCCAAAAGATATTCGTTTTTTCTTCAATTTGTTGACGGTCCCTTATGGGGTTTCGGGAAAAAATCTTCGCGGAGATATATGACGTCTATCATGTTGTTTACACTCCTGAAGTTTCAGGATAATTTCTCATGTATCTTTCCAGATATTTAACAAAACGTCTAAAATCGCAAGTGACCGGTCATCATTGGCCATATAGTTTATTTTCTGTATTATTATGATTACATTTAGAATTTCAGAGCGTTTTAAAGAAACAGATTAGCAATACAAGAATACTAAATTTCAGCTTTCTAGTTTTAAGCTATTTTATAAAGAGTGTACTTAAATTTGTAATAATTGTATTCTGAGTAGTACTGAAAAAACGATTTACACATATAGCAAACTCTGCGTAAGTCGGACTCTATGTAAGATGGAAATTTGCTTAATGCGGAAAGGTTTTCAAGTATTGGCGAATCCATAGATATAGAATAAACTTTGTCAAAAGGGGAATACTGTCTGCTTCGAAAAATATTCTCCTTCTCGATCGATTCTGTTTTACCAGAGTTTACTGTATTTCTGTGGTGTTTCTTGTTTACGGATTTAAAAGATTTGATTAGTGGTTCATCTATTGTGAAACTCTACAAATTAGTTATTTTTGTTATAGTTTGAGCTTGTTTTATATTTTAAGAGGAAAATTAAATATTCAAAAATTAGAAGCATCTTATGTCTTTAATACTCTTAACTGAATTTGACAGTACTTTACTAAAATTAAACGCATTTTTTAAACCTTCTAATTTGTCTAAACATACTAAATATGTTCCTACTTCTGGTGATTCTCACACAAACACATGTTACAATTTTGAAAAAAAAAATTAATATACATTTGAAAGATAGTCTAATTGTTTTGTAATTTTCGTTAAAAAAAAACTTTGTATTCTAGCTATTTTTATTGTTTTGGAATTAAATTAAACCCTCTCAGTTACTTTGACCTCATATGAGGCACCTAATTGAAGTCAAAAACGCTATATTTTTAAAACTTCTTCCGAGTAACTTTTACTTTGAGTGGAATCACTCTTTCAGATTTCATCTGTGGCTTGAAATTTGTATTTATTGTTGACAACAAATCACAGCACAAAACCTGAAAGTTGACGGTATGTAGATTTGTTGAAGAAAATACAGAAACGAAACCCTTTTCATATTGATAAGATATTCTCGAGAAATTGTGTCGGTCAATGTGTCGTAGCTCAGGTGGTAGAGTAGTGGCACTTTAAGCCAAAAAAGCTGCCGAATTCGACTGTCGACCTCGACACTTTTACTTACCCATCATACATAGTATAGGGTAAGTCTTGTAATCGTTTTGAAAATCGAAAAAAAAAATTGACGGATTTACACGTTTCAGACACTGGAGATTCCGAAAAATATATTTTTAGAAAAAAAAAATTGCCGGCCGTCTGTGTGTCTGTAAACGCTCTTTCTCCCGAAAAATTTGAGATAGAGACTTGCAATTTGGTATGTACTTAGTATGTAATAATGGGAAGAAGCCTATTCAATTTCAATAACCTCGATTAACCGGAACTATTTTTTTCGGAATCTCGAAACATTCGTTCTGATAAAAGGTATATAAAACTTTTCGAAATTGTTTATTTTAAGAAATGAATATAAAAGACAATAAAAAAACAAATTTTGCATAAAGCATGAAGTCGATCGGATAATTAGTGCCCGTGATATTTGGAATCCTATTTCCACACTCTTCGATTTTTCATGACCCTGTATTTCATCCAAATTTCACTTCAAAGATATATTTTAATTGGAAATTTGACGCTTAATCAGATGCACTAAACTGCTAGTTAATAGGATTATTATTTTTGGAGTTATAAGGAGGTTTCTTTCAAGCAATTCAGTAATCGAGCCTTTAAAGTTTATGACGTCCTCAAGCTACGATTTTATTTGAATTGCGATGCATTTATAAGTACTTTACACATTTTTATTTTAATATTTTACATTATGCATATCCATGATGGGTAAATATTACGGTGGCTCCCAACGACTAGTTTTACTCGGTTGGGAAAATTACAACTCCTACAAACAAATATACTACAAATAATTAACACTTTTTTTTTTTACTCTACACAATCTAGAACATCATTTTCAGAATATCAATATGCATAATAATTTTCCCTTTATTTTTTCATAATTCGCGAACGAGAAGGTTAATAAAAATATTTTATTTCAAATTAGAAATACATCTCATACTGGGAAATATTTTTTTAAGTTTATTTGTCAAAACGTAAGTGCAGTTATTCTGTCGTGACAGGATTAGATTTTATAGAGTGTCTGTCGGTCTTTTAGCTTGCACGATAACATTAATTTGCGATAACTTAAAAAATGCATTTGGTTAGAGAGATTTTTGTTTGATAGGTTTTCAGCTGTAGAGTTAGTGATTCAATTTAGTTCTCTTTTTTTTCTAAATCTATACGACATTTTTCTTTTATATCTATTAAATTCATTTTCTATGGTTTCATATCAGCTTTGAATATTCATGTGAACTTATAATTTTTTGGAACTCTAAAATGAAAATGACACATTTCTTAAAACAGTGAATTATAGTCTCTCCATTTGTATCTTTGACAAATATAAAAATTTTCAGACTGATTTTAATATTAATAAATACTTTTGTTATATTTCCATAGTAAGCCAATAGCCGTAAGGATTTCGTTAAAATTTAGGCCATTCGTTCGAAAAATATTTAAAAAATAATAATAATAACTATTAATAAAACAAAATAGTTCAAAATATCTGAAGAATTAATGCTCACCATTTAGCATTTTAATTTCACACTTTAAATGTTTCATGAATTTGGTTTTCCTTAATTTATTTTTATAATCCAAATGAACTTATATCACTCTGAAACAATAATAGAAATAAATGAATACATACATTTCTCTGTACATTACCAAGAGAATTTTTTAATAATATGAAGAAAAGAATATACCTTAATGGAAAAGCATGTGTACCATGATCATTGCATTAAAATTATACTACATTTCCTAAATAATTACTTCTAGTCATTCTAAATATGAGATACACAATTAAAGTTTCGCTTTCAATTTTCCGTGTTACATAATTATAATGTTTAGCGTTCATTAACTTTTCACTTGACTTGTGAACTTGTGCATATGTCTATGAATGTTTAGCAGAAACATGAGAGCTCTGTTAATTTGGTTCGAAAATTAATCTGTTAGTTTTCTGTACGTCAACTAAATGTTTCAACTGTGATGCATAATTCTATTTGCGAATTAATAAAGTTTGCTTTCAATATTTAATGATATTTTTCATATTTAATAAAATACCAATTAGTTATATATTTCGCATAACCATAATCAAAATATAATTTAATAGGATATAGCAGTTAGAAATATTTTCAACATAACACAATTAAGTTCGCTGAAAAAAAAAAGGAACTCCATTGAAAAATAACACCGGTGTTAATGTTGACAAAATACATTTATCTGCAAACCTGTACATATTTTATTACTATTTTTCATATAGTAATCTTTACTTTCTTTAATCGCAGAAACTATATGATATAATATTAGTATCAGATTAAGTAAGATATTAATAGTTACGTACATTTGATGTCTGACCTACAAGATATAAACGAAATTTTGACGAAAATTGATTTCAATTATATTTAAAGTTTCTATTCTAATTATTAGCAGCTGGTTAATATTCAATCCCAGGATGATTAAGTTTTGGAATTAATAATCACGCTGTAAATTATATGTATGCAAAGAAACAAATTTAGTTTTTGACTTTTTAGCTCCACATTCAGCACATCTTTTATATGTTGTTTTTGCCTTCTTAGCAGATGCTTCAGTGTCCTCATTGTTTCCCAGTTTTACTTTTGGACTTTTTGGGAGAATTGCTCGCTGGATTCTAAATTTCTTGTAATCTTCAATAAGTTGAAATCCTGAGGTTTTCAAAAATGGACGTCGGATTCGATGCGGCGTCGGTGGTTTCCTTATGGATAATAAAGTAATTCATGCATTTATCACAGCAACGTTCAACATTGAATAAATTATCGTCATAGGCCAATGATTTGTATTTTTAGCCGTTGAATATGTTGCAGCGATTTCATCGACGACATCGACAGTCCTTTCGTTAAATTATAAAATGTTACTATTTCCGATTTCTTAGATTCTCCAGTAGTGCAATCTATTGCATCATCAGTATGCATTGTTTTAAGCAGAAGGACTTCGGTATGTATGAAACAATAGTCGATTATTTTCGAAAGCCATATGTTGAAGAGTAGACGGCCCTCTTCTTTGTATTTAAAATATTAGAGGAATTTCTTTCTTATTTTTATTTTTCTCAAAGTTCCAATAAGTGTTTTTTTTTCAAAAGTTCTTGTGAAAGGGGATAAGAAGTTTCTTCCTGACAAATTTCTTCCTGAATTATACAGTGGTTCCATCAATCTTTTCAACACACAACTGGGAGTATTATTTAGTTGAAATGGACCTTTTGACTGCTGACCTGCATATATTTTCATTTTGTAAGTATAAAATACTCTTGAATCTACAAATGCAAAAATTTTCTTCTATACTTCGATAGTTTTTTCATAATATATTGGCGAAATGGGCATAGCCCTTTAAAATATTCTGATTTTCATCTATTGTTACGTACTCTCGAACGTTATACGATTTTTGGCAGTTTACTATAACTATTTCACGTATTGGAGCCAGATTGTACAATTATTTCCTGCTCGGGTGAGTTTGTATATCATCAAAGTTAAGGCATCTTAATAAAAAATAAAAACGTGATGATGACATAGTTGGGTGGAATATTTCTGTTCCAGTGCCGTCTGTTGCCCCAAAATCTCCTATATATACTTGTGATGATTTATGAAAACCAATGAGATAATGCAATACAATTATTGTTTTAATTTCTTAGTTGTTTCCTTTGCATCTCTTTCTCGAGAAAAATGCTCTTGAATCGAGTCTATAAAAATGTTAGTTGATTGCATCAATTCCTTTATTAGATAAGATATAAGACGATTCCAAGCTTCCATGGAAGAAGTAACATTTTTTGAAACGTATCTATTTCCTGGGAGTTTCGATACTATGTTATTAGAAGAAATTCTAACATTAGCGCGGAATTTCTATTTATTTCATTTTGTTGCATTATCCCTTCCTATGAAACAATCATTTTCATTTGAATCAGAAACATCGCTTTCTAAATCAGATTTGATTTCAGTCGAAGAATCGTGATCTCTATAATACTCTTATCATTTTACTCTTTGTTATCAGAAAACTCATTATCTTCCTCGATACTTTCTGTTAAACGTCACATTTCTTCGTCATAACTGCGGTAACGCGCCATAACGAAAGAACGTTTAACCCATTCACGGTCAGGCTGTTTTCATATTTTTTACTTGGAAAGGGTTGACGAGGACGTGCTCAAAATCTTTATAAATGGTCAAGAGTTTCACATTGTAAAAAGTTTAGCAGTAACATGGTGAAATTGCTTTCCCCCCTGTAAAACACCTTCGGTAATGAATGGCCTATTGAAGTTCATTGTGGGCGCATCTGGTCTGACTTGTCAAGTGCAGGTTCTCAGAGTGATTGATTTGCCCACCCCATTATAATCCCCTTTCGAAAAATTCCTTGCACTGTCTAAACAGATAGGTGACATTCTATTCACATAGAAGGAAAGAAACATAAAGGAAAGAAAAGTAAAAGAAATAGAAAATGTTATATTTCCATTTGATTTTAAAAACTATCAAATAATAAATTCTAAACTATTTCGTAAATAACTTGCGTTATATTAATGAGTTACAATCTAATGTCTTTTAATATTTTATCCCAGTAGGGATATTTAATGAAACACTACATCTCATTCCTCGAATAAAACTTGATTATTTACTATATCATCACTGTAAATATAAGCTAGCGAAATAAAATCTTCTAATATGTGGTCTCAGATTCAGTTAAATTTAGGGATGCACCGGATGTGAATTTTTGCCGGATACCGAATATCCGGTACAAAGTTTTACCGAATATCCGGTATCCGGCCGAATACTTTTTTGTTTATAATTTCAATAGTAATATTTCTATTTTATGCTTTCTTTAATGAAGGAAAACTTTAAATTATTATAATTTTATGTCATTCAAATGTTAATAATAGATTTAAACTCATTTATTAAGTTAAAGTTGCTTAAAAACAAATGTTTTTACTACTTAAGTATTGAAATTTAATCATGTTTTTTCATTTTCCTATTCTAATATACATACTAGTAGTTTTTTTTTTCCTTTATTCAGGGTCATTGAACATAAAAAGATAAACCATTAAGTAATTTTAATTTCTCTGTTTCTCATACTTATAAATCTTTGTTATTTATAAATATACTAAACATCCTATTGAAGTGTCTTTTTCTTTTCTTACATACTCGTATATGTTATTACTTACTTTTCCTATGACAAATGTTTTCTAACAGAATTTAAATAGAGAAGCTCCTCATTGCAAGTATCTTGTTTTGTAGTAGAAAGGGGACAGTGACCTATTTAAGAATGTGGCACAATTCTTTTCATGATCAATATTATTTTACCACAGCTGGTCTTCCATCCATAGACAAAATAGTGACAGAAGATTCAATAACACCATTTTTACTTTAGAATTGTTGAAAACACAGGAAAAAGAGACAACCAGAGGAGTGAACGCTTTTTCTCAGAAGAGGGAAAATATTTGTGATAAAAACATAACAGAGCCTAAAAATGCTGAGCACCATAACTTGCCTTTAATTACAGATAATTAGTTGTCATATTTTAAATATATTTTCATTTATATATAAATCCTATAATTTCATTTTTGCGAAAATATGAATATTTATTTCTTCTAACATTGTTTTAACGGGATAATGTTGGCAAGAAACAAATTAATTTTGCACTAACCTTTTTCTGATAATGTTAAAAAATGATTTTGAAAATGAGTCACTATTCGGCAACCGGATATTGAAGTATTCGGCCGGACCGGATATCCGGTTTGAGTGCCGAATAAGCAGGATATCCAGCAGGAGACGGATATCCGGTGCATCCCTAGTTAAATTCAGATATATAATTTTTTTTAATTAAATCAAACCTACAAGGAATAAGTCTTTACGTATCTAAGATGCCTTAGATTGCAGACTTTCTAAATAAGATAATTGTAAAACAAATGGTTGTTATTTTTGTATTGTTATTTACTTCCATTTCTTTCTTTTCTTTTTTTTTCTTTTTTGAACAATTTATTTATTTATTTTGTAGCTTCGGGATAATAAGTCTCTTCAGGGATCGTGTTTTAGGTAGCTTTCAATGCAAAAAGCTACCTATTGCAGCCGTTCGGAGGAAAGCAATTCCAAAAAAAATTGGTATATTTTCACCGAACATGACCCCCATACCCCTAAACCACCCTCCGTTCAAATGTTGATTTATATATATATATACAGGGGTCGATGCAGGGTTTTTTTCTTGGGGGGGGGGGGGGCAATTTTGTAAAAAATAAAGGTTATTTTTGTGAAATTTATTATATTTTTGTGGAAAATAACATTTTGTAACGAAAGTTTAAATCCAGTTAATCAAACTGGAACCAAGCATTTATAAAAAAAAAAAAAAAAAAAACTTTTTAAAATCCTTTTGCCGAAATTTTCCTCTCTGGTGAACTTGTTTGTTTACAAATTACACATTTTAAAACATCACAAAATAACAAATAAATAATAGTAAGTTTTTATGGAATAGAATTTTGTGAAGGGGCCGGGCCTACTTTATCAAATTGGTTTTTGTGAAGGTGCCCATTTTATCAAATTGATTTTTGTGAAGGGATCCATTTCATCAAATTGATTTTTGTGAAGGGGCCCATTTTAACAAATTGATTTTTGTGAATTGACCCATTTCATCAAATTGATTTTTGTGAAGCGAACCATTTTATCAAATTGATTTTTGTGAAGGGAACCATTTTATCAAATTGATTTTTGTGAAGGGTCCCATTTTATTAAATAGATTTTTGTGAAGGGTCCCTAAGTAGGCCCCAAATTGTTCCTGGATCGACCCCTGATATATATATATATATATATATAAATGAAAACCCATGTGAAGAACCCATGTAAAGGCAGAAGATCTTTCAGAACATACTCCCAAAGTCAGCGTTTTTATCCGAAATCCGAGGCAGCAGAGCAAGAAAGGGGAAAAATCGTGTCGTCAGGTGACACGAATCGCTTATAACTCGATAAACAGTCAAAATATATTTTACGTGTATATACGCTGTTTTTGTGATGTAATTTTACAGTCATTTCTGAATACTGGGTAGAATGTATAGACCGGTATAGATGTCGATCTTAGCAGAAAACTTTGCAAATTTTTCTGCCAGCTTGGTGACATTGTGTGTGAAATTTCTTGTCAAACACTTATGTGTAAAAATCCAGAAATTAAAATTTTATAAACTTCTTTAACTGAATTATGGTCTAGATTATGCGTGATGAAGTCATAAGATTTTTCACGAAAACAAAGATTTAAATAAGATTGTTCAACATTGAATGAGTGAATGAAGTGGTCAGCCATTGCTTTCGATTTTAGAGACTTAATCGACACCTTGCATTTAATTCTTTATATAAGTTTTTTCTAAGAAAATGGCTTGATTTGTTGAAGACTAAGCTTTGTGTCTAAACTTTTTTTGCATCATGCTTATTAATATACGCGTTTTTGTGAATTTTGTCATACGAGTGGTGATCTGTGGGCAATGACTGCTCAATATTATCAACAGAAAGAAAAAAAAAAGATTTAGATTAGACTTTATTTATAAATTTTTTGTAAGAGTAAGAAAATATGAAAATTTCGCGACAATATTTTCATAATGTTGGAAAGTGTTTCACAATCTAAGAACGACATGACATTAATATTTCTTGTTAAAGTATTATAAGTAAAATTTCAAGCCTTGTTTTAAAACACGAAAAGATTTCACAGGTTAATGAAATATTTTAAATGACCAAAATAAATTATGTGTGTGTTTTTTTTTTTAAATAAATAGTTTTAATTTACCTATTTTATGTTCGTTTATATTAATAAAGCATTCAAGTATTAAAAAAAGATTTTAGACAAGTTTAAAAAAGATACAGAGAATTATTTTAGAGAAATAATTTAATAAATAATAAATAAATTTAATTAAAAAAAGCCATATCATAACATAATGTAACATAAATAAAACCCATCGTGAAAAAAAAAAATGATTAACTAAAAAAGAATATTCTGTATAAATTATTAAAACGAAAGTTCTATGTTCAAAATCAGAAAACATTTTGTCTTTTTAAAAATACAAAAAAGAAAGAAAAGGAAAAGAAAAAAGAAAGAAAAAAATCATATTTATTTGGGAATCACACAACAACAGTGAAGTGACTATTAAGTGAATATTAACAATATTCTCAAGGCGAAACTCTATTTTCTAACACAACCACAAATACATTTTTATTCTTAAATGCACGAAAGTCAAATCCACTTATCAAAAAATGAAGAATGGTGTTCGATTCTATATCCTTTCAATAATCATGCCTGAGAATTTAATGTTTGTATATGTAAAAACAAGTCCGTGAATCTATTATAAAGTTTCGCATGGTTGAGCGGGTAAAAATGTTTTTTTCTACAAACAACAGTAATTGAATATTGTTTGTAAATTTTTGTACGTATATTCAAATTAATAAATTTAGGAAACATTAACTAAAACTGAAACAATTAGTATTCATGACTATATAAAGTTCATTAGTTTTCCTAATACACTTTACTCCTATACTACCCTTCCACTGAAAAATGTTAATGCTCTTTTAACATTTTTATTAAATTTCCAATTTTTTTTTCGTTTCACTAGAAATCATCTTTATTCTGAAAAATCCCTTCCAGATATTGCAATTCTAAGTGATACTGATTTCACAAACTTTTATCGTTTAAAACGGTGTAAAAAAAGACGTCAACGGATATTTTCCACATTTGTTGAAAAGCCCCTAAAAGCCCAGAATTATAGCAACCTTGCCACGTTAACAATGACAAAAATACATAGTTGTAAAACATAATATTTGCTTGTTTTGGGGAACCTGTCTGTCAAGACATGAAATAGTGAAACAACCGCGCCAGATTACAGTAAATTTTATCTGTGACAGTGACAGTTGTACAAAGAAAACCATTTTCACAAGCAACAGCTAATCCGTTTGAGTCAAATAGTTTACAGGATAATGTTTAAACTATTATTTTCTAAAGCCGTTAATTTGAGTCATTGAGGAGGCAGTAAAGTGGATTTCTAGAGAGCAACAAAGCCAGAAATGTCTTACGCCGCAATCGCAATCTCCATATCTTTTGGATTGAGAAAAAAAAAGTTTTATACAAGAGTCTTTCGTATGGGTGTCTATGATTTCGGTCTTGTCGGAAAAAAAGAAGTTAAAAAAAAGGAGATAAAGAAAAGTACGGACATTTTAAAATGTTTTGATGAGGGATCGAGTCGATCATACTCGGACGGGCAAAAAATTTTCCAGAATACCCCCCCCCCCCCCCCAGCTACGGGTCTGTAACTTTTACTGAAATGTTAAAAAAATGCGAGCAATTGGACTAATAAAACCATCTACAACTGCTTGCAGTCTTTAATTTAATCCCAACAATTATAATGGCAATTTTGAACATAGTGATCAACTGAATGTCTCTAAAAATGAAAAATTTGTGCATAATTTTCTTACATCAAATCAATTCTTCAAGATATATTTAAGGCTCTTACAAATATTGAGGAGTATTAAAATTTAATCAATCAATTTTATTGGTGTTCAGTGAAAGTACTAATAAAGTGAAAGTACTAATTCAGTGAAAGTACTAATCATCATTTTCCTTTTAGTTCAAACAGGGCGTCTTTATAAAAACTAAAGGAAAATTATGATGACACCTGTACATGCCTTTGAATTAATTGATCAAAAACTTGATTTCTTCTTCCATTACGAAAATGGTGCTATTATATTTAAAAATATCAAACCAAATGTGAATGTTAAATAATGTCTGTGAGGTAATGTCTGTGAGGTAATGTCTGTGAAGTAATATTTCCGGTGTTATCGTCTACATTTAGACATCCAAATACACATTTTTTACACAAATTATTTTTCTTTGGTTTCATATTCTAATAAATAATCTGCAATTTCTTTCTCTTTTTAAGAGTAAAAATTGTAAATTCCTATTCTTTTTTAATCACTTATTCGTGTAATTTTACAAATTTGACAAAATGTAATAAAAATATGATTTTTATCAGATTTATTTATATTGTACACTCTTTATATATTTATTTAATAATGCAAAATTCTGATTATTTATAAGAAATAAATTAAATTTCATTGTATAATTCTAGAAAGTTAAAAAAAATTTCCATCTGCATATATAATTCTAAGAAAGTTAAACTAATATTCCATCAATATATAATAATTATTCTACTATGTACTCTGAATCAATTAACATTCTTGAGCTTGCCTATAAATGTAACCTGTCTATATTGATACTTTTTCTGGTCCCTTCAGTATTGTTATAGACAGGTTTCACTGTTTTATTTATAAAGTTATGCTATAATTGGTATAGCAACAACAGTAAATTAGTAAATAATTTTTGAAGTGTAATATTAATTTGGTATTATTAATATTATTTGCGTATTATTATATTTGTTACTATTACAAAGCAAAAGTGCTGTAAGTAAAAAAAAGAAAAAAAGAAAAAAAAAGAAAAATCGATTTTAGTTATTTAGTAATATATTTAAACAAAATAAATTGAAATACTGTTAGAAAAATAAAAACATATGTATTCATTAAAAATAACTTAAATAAATTTAACATGGCAAAACATTTTAAATAATAATAATTAATGTAATGGATTAGAATCGTATGGACGAGAGTTTTAAAATAAAATAATAACTAAAAAATGATATTCTATGAAGTTGCTTCCTTTTTGAAATACAATGTCATTCTTAGCCTGTACAGAAAACGAAATTCTCTGAGACATTTTCTAACCAAATCTGTAAGGCATTCAACTAAAATACAAATAATCTAGTTGACAAATGGTCTACCTATACATCCATTGTATATGTGGGAAGGGGGAGTGTGCTGATAAACGCCTTCTTTACCGCCCAGACTGGGGGGTGAGAAAAACGCGCATAGACGGTCATGACCACTTAGAAGTAGAAAATCTGAACCGTTCATACGCGCCCATGACCATTTAGAGGTAAAAAATCCTGACCGTCTATAAGCGTCCATGACCATTTAGAATTAAAAAACTTTGACCGCGTATACGCGTTCATGACCATGAAAGGGTTAAAATGCGTCTACCTGTAGTACTCAGAGCTGTTACAGAAATACTCGCGCTAGGTGTGAGATACACATACGTGGCGATTACGATAGATCTATTTTTAGAATTCTTCCACCGTATCTCACCTTCCAAAGTTATCATCATTGAGGCATCTACACGAAGACTCGTCTATTTTTTAAAAAACTTTGGGAAGAAAAACTGCGAGAAAGGAGACACTGGGTGTGAGATAACCAGCACGATCAAACTTGGGTGCTGCATTGAGCCATGTTTTTCTGCTGCAGTAGCTGCAACCATGCGATGGTGAAACCTCGTACAAACATTTACAGCTATGATTCAAAAGGAGCTCCAAATGTTGGAATAAGATTCCACCATCTTATAGTTGCAACTACTGCAGCAGCAAAACTTGGTTGGACCCAGCACAAAAATTTTAACAGTGTGGTATTTTCCATTTCATGTCCAGAATTTGTTACAAATAAGTAACAATATCTAGGTAACCTATAAGTAATTTTGATATAAGTAACCTATATTTAGGATTTTCTTTCGAAAATAAAACTTTTAATGAACATTTCTTCATTGAATTTTAAATGGCAATCATATAGAATACACACCTATGTACAAACATGCTTGTAAATGGTGTTTTTAATAAAACCATGTTAAGATTTTATTTTAGCAAAATGTTTGTCACTTTTTAAAATAAATTAAGTATAAAATGAAATATTTAAATATTATGTGTAGAATAAGAATATTTTCTTATATGCAAATATGTACTTACATGAAATATTTAAATATTATGTAGAATAAGAATATTTTCTGATGCACAAATATGTATTTACATTTAGTATTTTGGACAATAACTCTTAATTTAATGGTTTGTATGGTTTTAAATATTTATTTGAATAATGTTTAATGATAAAACATATTGTAAAAAAAATATTTTCCAAGTATTGACATATGAAAAATATTTCTGTGAATAGAAAAGCATCTTGTGTTGTATGAATATCATGTTGTTCTTTAAAAGTATTATTATTTAAATAATGTTTGCTATGTCTTAAAAATTCTTAAATGTATTCAAAATTCTGTGTATTTTATGCATATGAAACATCTCTCAATATATTACTTATATTACATTTAAATTAAACAAATTTCGGATGCTTAAAAAAACACTTCTTTAATAATGTCTATATTTAGATTTACATCTACAAACTGCTAAAAACTAAAATATTTTTAAAATGTCTTACTTTTAAAGATTTTTTGATAAAACAGTGAATCCAAGCCAACATCTCTGATTTTTCTTGTAACCGTAATAATGAAAATGTAAAACTTTCTAAAATTCGCCCTCAATCATTGCATTACATTAATATATGCACAATGTAAGAAATATTACCAAGTGTGTTATTTTAAAATATTTTATTATAATAAATATGTTTTACGCATTTCCTGGCTTCTTAAGTAACTCATATTATTTTGTAATTCTAATTTGTTAGACTAACAAAAAGATGCATCTTATTCTTCATCAATGTTATTTTATTCCATTTTACCTATAATATGATTGTTTAAAATTAGCAAACAATTTCCTATTTAACTGCTATAATATTTCTGCTTTTACTTAAAACCCCCATAAACAGTATTAATTGTGAAAAAAAAAGCTTACTAATAAAAAGTGCATAATACATAATGAAAATCACAAAATTAGTTCAGGAAAGTTGAAAATTTACTAGTATAAGATAGCTATTAGTTATTGATTTTTATAAAAATTGTAATTCCAGAGTCTCGAAATTTTAAGAATAATAAAACTTGCTAATAATTAGAGAAATTAAATAAGAACTCATTTGAACCCCCCCCCCCCCATAAACAGTATTACTTGTAAAAGAAGGTGCATAATAAAAAAATGTATATAACACATTATAAAAATTACAACACTAGTTCAGGAAAGTTGAAAATTTACTAGAATAAGATAGTTATTAGTTATTGATTTTTATAAAATTGCGAATAAAAATAAAGAATTTCGCATTTTAAAATATTTATTAGGTCGAAAAAATATTTAGATTCCTGGTTTAAAATATTGAAATATTTTATAATTATATATATGCAATTTAATTGTTATTTATAATTAAGTTGTGATTTTTTTTAAGGGGAAAAAATCAATTTTTTTGGGGCAGTTGTTGATTTGCTCAGCAAAAGCCAAACAACGTCATCCCTTGTATCTTGTATGTATTCATGAGCCGGTAATGAACAGGAAAAGGAAATCTCCCTGGTTATGAAGGTAGAAAGTAAGATGATTTAAATTATAATTTGTCAACAACTTTTACATGACTCTGCCCTTGTTCTGTAGCAATCTCAAAAAATGCATGAAATTCATAAAGGCTACAATGATCAATAACAAGACTATGTGTAATTATATTGTATCTTCATGCAGGTTAAGTTAAGATCGCGACCCATGCAAATTCTTATTTATACAGAAATAAGAGTCATTGGGTATTTTATTATTTATTTATTGTTTGTTTACTTATTTTGATTTGATTGTCCTTTTAGAAAATTGCTGTTGATTTAGTTATTTAAATGTTGAAATGATTGTCAATAGAATTACGTGTTTTATCATTAAAATGATACAAGTTAAGAAAATCTCATCATGACGAGTGAATATTTTTAAGAAGTCTTTTAAAAATTGCATGCTATAGAGGATTAGTTTTTTACTTGTTAGCTATATTTTGCAACTCTCCAAATTGCCACAATGTAAATATAGTACCAAGTTATATCGAAAAAAAAATGAAAATGAATTCTTTTTGCAGTTGCATAAATTCTGTCATAACAATTTTCAACTAAGGGGAATCTTACATTGGACGTTAAATCACAGTATTTTAAATATGAAAACTTAAAATACTTACAATTTACAGAAATAAACAAAGAGATTTCTTTTTTAAATTACATCTAAGGATTTTTTTTTTCTTTTCACAAAAAATGGTTTAAAAAATTATTTAACCAAAAAAATACAAACTTTTCTATTGACAATGTAAGACTATAACTAAATCAAAAGATCAAAAGAAAAGTCCTAATGAACACCCAACATATCAAATTAAGTAAATAAATTGTACAAAATACCTACCTAATTCACATACATAGCTATTTTTAAGTAAGTTTTTTAAGATATTATATAGCAATGTTAAAATGTTAGCTGTATTTTATTAGCTAATGTTAAAGATTGTTGAGAAAAAAAGGGTTGGCGAGATTAAAAAATTTTTGTCGATCACCCGATTACATGAAATTTTGTTAATTTTATTGACATGTTTGTGTTTACGTATTTTATCAAGATTATATTTTAGCTATTTTTAAGTAAGTTTTTTTAAGATATTATATAGCAATGTTAAAATGTTAGCTGTATTTTATTAGCTAATGTTAAAGATTGTTGAGAAAAAAGAGGTTGGCGAGATTAAAAAATTTTTGTCGATCACCCGATTACATGAAATTTTGTTAATTTTATTGACATGTTTGTGTTTACGTATTTTATCAAGATTATATTTTAGCTATTTTTAAGTAAGTTTTTTTAAGATATTATATAGCAATGTTAAAATGTTAGCTGTATTTTATTAGCTAATCTTACAGATTGTTGAGAAAAAGATGGTTGGCGAGATTAAAAAAAATTTGTCTATCACCCGATTACATGAAATTTTGTTAACTGTATTGATATGTTTGTGTTTACGTATTTTATCAAGAATATATTTTAGTTATTTTTAAGTGAGTTTTTAAGATATTATATAGCAATGTTAAAATGTTAGCTGTATTTTATTAGCTAATGTTAAAGATTGTTGAGAAAAAAAGGTTGGCGAGATTCAAAAAATTTTGTCGGTCACCCAATTACATGAAATTTTGTTAATTTTTTTTATATGTTTGTGTTACATATATTATCTAGATTATATTTTAGCTATTTTTAAGTAAGTTTTTAAAGATATATAGCAATGTTAAAATGTTAGCTGTATTTTATTAGCTAATGTTAAAGATTGTTGAGAAAAAAAGGGTTGGCGAGATTCAAAAAATTTTGTCGGTCACCCGATTACATGAAATTTTGTTAATTGTATTGATATGTTTCTGTTACATATATTATCTAGATTATATTTTAGCTATTTTTAAGTAAGTTTCTTAAGATATTATATAGCAATGTTAAAATGTTAGCTGTATTTTATTAGCTAATGTTACAGATTGTTGAGAAAAAGATGGTTGGCGAGATTAAAAAAAATTTGTCTATCACCCGATTACATGAAATTTTGTTAATTGTATTGATATGTTTGTGTTTACGTATATTATCTAGATTATATTTTAGCTATTTTTAAGTAAGTTTTTTAAGATATTATATAGCAATGTTAAAATGTTAGCTGTATTTAATTAGCTAATGTTAAAGATTGTTGATAAAAAAAAGGGTTAGCGAGATTCAAAAAATTTTGTCGATCACCCGATTACATGAAATTTTGTTTTGTGTTTACGTATTTTATCAAGATTATATTTTAGCTATTTTTAAGTAAGTTTTTAAAGTATTATATAGCAATGTTAAAATGTTGAGACATGAAAAAATGAGATGCTTTTTTTCTGGTTTTCATGGCAGCAAAATGATCATATATCTGTTTGCAATCCCTGCTTTAATGAATTTCATTTATTTTTTTATATTGCTATAAGGAAAAGTTGCTGTATTCAGTTATGTTTTTCGTTGTTGTTTTCAT
Organism: Maratus michaelseni; assembly: GCA_963931845.1. NCBI lineage: Eukaryota > Metazoa > Arthropoda > Arachnida > Araneae > Salticidae > Maratus > Maratus michaelseni. The sequence continues at coordinate 425,091,281 of OZ007588.1, read as the reverse complement.
GAGTATGAAATGCTCATACATATGTTAATGATAGCTGTTGCAACAAGTTTCATGTATTTTTAAGGTCGCTGTATTCTGTGATTTTTTTTCTTTATCATGAGCAAAAAACATTTGTACATGTATGAGTGACTGAGGCTTCAATGCATTTTGTGTATTTTTGAGATTTTTTTTTTCATGGGTGCGAAGCGCACATACTTATTTGTTATTGATCATTGTAGCTTTTATGAATTTCATCCATTTTTTGAGATTGCTACAGAACAAGGACCGAGTCATGTAAAAGTTGCTGACAAATTATAATTTAAATCATCCAGTGTTTGCTCTGACATAACAGGGCACTTTAAAAGAATAAAATAACGCAATGATTTTATCTAAAAGTTGTTGAGAAATCAGTATTTGAATTATTAAATATTTACTCTTGTGTAGCAGGACAGTTTAAAAGATTGAAATGATGCAGATTACATATTTCCCATTAAATTTAGGTTGCAAAAATGTATTTTTAGTTTTAAAGCTTTTAAACACTGTGCTTTTGTGGAACAGGTGGTGGAGGGGGAAGCAGAGAGTTTGGGAGGAGGAGGAGAATATGTTAATGTTTGTTTATTTTTTTTATTGTTACTTGATAGCAACGAGTAAAACACTTTTTTTTCTGTAAAGAGTTTAAAAGATTTTTAATTTTGTATGCTGGAGAGATGAAGAGGGACGGGGTAAAGAAAAAAATGAGCACTCGGCAATAAAACTGGAAAAACTGGCGATTAAAAGTATGGAAAAACCCGGCCAAATTCAGGATTTCCTGATTTTCTTGTTTTCCATATCCATTCGACAAAATTCGTCATTTTTCCTCACCCGATCGACGAAACCAATGATTTTTCCTCACCCGATCGATGAAACCAATGATTTTTCTGCTCCCGATCAAAGAAATTAATAATTTTTCTGCACCCGATGGCCGAAATTTATAATTTTTATGCACACGATTAAAGAAATTCGTGATTTTTATGTGTCCAATAAACAAAATTCATGATTTTTACGCACGCGTTGGGCAAAATTTATGATCTTCCCTCCCCCGATCCACAAAACTCATGTTTTTTTGTTCCTGATTGATGAAATTCGTGATTTTTTTAAAAGACTGAGTGATAAAATTCGCATTTTTTTGTCTGTGAGTGGTTAACAAAATTATTTTTTTCGTTGAAAGCTGATGAAATTCGGAACTCTGGAATTTACAATTTTGGCATCTATGGTTTCTGTCGGCCGATTAATGAAATTCACAATTTTTCTTCTCTTGAGAATGGTGAAATTCCCGATTTTTTTTTTTTCTGCGATCATTTGTCGAAATTTACACTTTTTCCACGAACATTCGACGGAATTCTTGATTTTTCTACGCCCAATTGACGAAATTCGTGATTTTCCTTGCCTATCGACAAAATTTATAATTTTACAGACCCGATAGACAAAATGTATGATGTTTTCCTACGATCAATGGACAATTTGCTAATTTTTTCCGTGACTGTTCGTTTAAATTCACGATCTTTCGATGTCCATTTTATGAAATTCACTGTTTGTCCACGCTCGATCCCATGAAATTCACGATTTTACGTGCCATATCGAAGAAATTCGAAGAAATTCTAATCCCATATCGAAGAAATTCTTCCAGTGGTTTACAAAATTCAAGATTTTTTTTTTCTTGAGTGATTGACGAAATTAACAACTCCGGAATTTCCTATTTTGCCATCTCTGGTTTCAGTCGACTGATTATTGAAATTCGCGTTTTTTTTTCTTGCGACAAAATGGCGAAATTTGTGATTTTTCCATGCTCATTTGTCAAAATTCGCATCCAGTCGATGCAATTCAGGATTTAAGTGCCCGATCGACGAAATTCATGATATTTTCCTATGATCTATGGACAAAATTTGCAGAATTTTCTTGCGAATTATTAATGAAATTCGAATTTTCTGGATACATTGCCATGTATGGTCTCTGTGGGCCACAGGTTGTGCATCCCTAATCGCGACGCAGTTTGGCTCATTCGAGTCGACATCGATAGAACTTACTGATATTAGTTCAGAGTTTCACCACTAGGGCGCTTTCTTATCTATGGTGATATGGGCCCGATCACGATGAGGTATGGCTCATTCGACTCGAAATCGGCAGCCTCAAAGATTTCAGTTATGTTCGTATAGAACAGAAACAGATTGCGCCCCCTGTGAGTGGAAGATGGAACTAAAGGATTTTGCAGCTAACTCGGATTCTATGGGTCCCATCAAGATGCAGTTTAATTCATTCGACTTGACATCGACAGGACTTAAGTTTCACCACCAGGTGGCGCATTTCTATCTCGAGTTCTATGGGCCTGATCACGACGAAGTTTGGCTCATTCAACTGGATTTCGATAGCTTTACATATTTTGTTTATGTTCGTATAGAACAGAGTGCGCCCCCTGGTGGTGAAATGTGGAACCAATATATTTTGCAGCTAACGCGAGTTCTATGGGTCCCATCATAACATGGTTTGATTCATTCAACTTGACATTGACAGGATATATCGATTTTAGTTCCAAGTTTCACCACCAGGGGGCTTTCCTATCTCGGCTTCTATGGGCCTGATCACGACGAGGTATGGCTCATTCGACTTGAAATTGACAGCCTCAAAGATTTCAGCTATGTTCGTATAGATCAGAGTGTGCCCCCTGGTGGTGAAAAATGGAACTAGTGGATTTAGCAGCTAACTCAAGTTTTATGGGTCCCATCACAATGCAGTTTGATTCATTCGACTCGACATCGACAGGATATATCGATTTTAGTTCCACGTTTCACCACCAGGGGGCGCTTTCCTATCTCGGCTTCTATGTGCTCGATCACGACGAGGTATGGCTCATTCGACTTAAAATTGACAGCCTCAAAGCGTTCAGCTATGTTTCTATAGAAGAGTGCGCCCCCTGATGGTGAAAATGGAACTAACGGATTTTGAAGCTAACTTGAGTTCTATGGGTCCCATCACAATGCAATTTGATTCATTCGACTTGACATTGACAGGATATATAGATTTTAGTTCCAAGTATCACCACCAGGGGGCGCTTTCCTATCTCGGGTTCTATGTGCCCGATCACGACGAGGTATGGCTCATTCAACTTGAAATTGACAGCCTCAAAGATTTCAGCTATGTTTGTATTGATGAGTGCGCCCCCTGGTGGTGTAAAATGGAACTAACGAATTTTGAAGCTAACTCGAGTTCTATGGGTACCATCACAATGCAGTTTAATTCATTCGTCTCGACAGCGACAGGATATATCAATTTTAGTACCAAGTATCACCACCAGGGGACGCTTTCCTATCTCGTGTTCTATGGGCCCGATCACGATGAGATATGGTTCATTCAACTTGAAATCGACAGCCTTAAAGCTTTCAGCTATGTTTGTATAGAACAGAATGCGCTCCCTGGCGGTGGAAGGTGGAACTAACGGATTTTGCAGCTAAGTCGGGTTCTATGGGTTCCATCACAACGCGGTTTGATTCATTCGACTCGACATCGACAGGATATATCGATTTTAGTTCCAATTTCTGTTTCCAATTAGTCCCCCATTTCAGATTTCCAGTTCAGACCCTTCATTCTAAGGTCCTGCTCAAAACTGTCAGCTGGCCCCTTTTGGGGGCCCTCACTATAGCTCCCTTAAAAATCGTTCAATTCACTGGCCTTTATTTTCTAACAACTTCTTCGGACTTCCAGCTGCTACATGAACAACAAAATTTTTTTCTCGGGCAAGACCCGGGTCCCATGGAACCCTTTAAGTTATTGTGCCTTAAATTTTTAATCACTTGACTCGTTTTTTGGCTAATTTTCTTCGTTGTTGGGGCCCCTTTCTCCAGTTAGTTATTTTTCCATTTCTACATTCTAGTTAAGACCCTAGGGTCCGGTACGCAGCCCCTTGAAGTTTTTGTTCCATAAATTGTAAATAACTTGAATCCTTTTAATATGATCTTCGTTTTTTGTACCCTTTTTTCCATTTAATTATTCCACCATTTCTACATTCCATTTAGGACACTGGCCTCCTGGGAACCTGTACGGGACCCTTGAACTTTTTTTGCGCCATGCATTTTCATCCCTCTAATTGTGTCCCTCTCTCGCTGCATAACTTTAAAGTTGAGTCTTGGACTCCTCTCCCCGGGCTACCATCCTCATATTTTTATTGAGGCCCTAAGGGTCTTTTTTAGCATTTCTTTAAAATTTTATTCTAATGATTAATTTATACCCTATGCTTAGTTTCGAGTAATTGACATTCTCATCAATAACCGCGAAAAAGTAATGATATCAGTACAAAAACCCTTAACTGGTTAAAAGTTGTGACGCAGCACTTTCTTTTGGCTCTAAGAATGTTAAATATGGGTCTTAAAAGCAATCATATCAAATTTAAGTGACGCTATGTTAATATTTTTTTTTTAAATCATCATTTTCTTTTTAGTTTTATTTATTTTCACAGGTGCAATTATTATCTTAATATGAAAAGATATATAAAATTTATTCGCTGATGCTTTTTTATTCGCATCTCTCATGAATTCAAAATATGGATTTTAAAAGAAATGATATCAAAATTTGAGTGACACCTTGACGTGAATTTAATAGGACTGTTTTAAAATTCAATTTAAATTATTTTTGGTTTGTCTTCTAAAGTATATTTATTTACACATACAAACAATACTTTTAGTTTTCCAATACACTGTTAAATATATTACTTTCACTGAGCCTATATTATGTATTGAAATGTATTTATTTCAATAAATTGATTTATCTTTTGTGCCACGCTATCAAAAATCATAAGTAAAATTTATGTAAATGATTATTTTGCGTCATAGTATCCAAACAAAGGGAAATGTATGCAAGTGGATAATATCACGCAAAATAATCATTTACATAAATTTTACTTATGATTTTTGATAGCGTGGCACAAAAGATAAATCAATTTATTGAAATAAATACATTTCAATACATAATATAGGCTCAGTGAAAGTAATATATTTAACAGTGTATTGGAAAACTAAAAGTATTGTTTGTATGTGTAAATAAATATACTTTAGAAGACAAACCAAAAATAATTTAAATTGAATTTTAAAACAGTCCTATTAAATTCACGTCAAGGTGTCACTCAAATTTTGATATCATTTCTTTTATAACCCATATTTTGAATTCATGAGAGATGCGAATAAAAAAGCATCAGCGAATAAATTTTATATATTTTTTCATATTAAGATAATAATTGCACCTGTGAAAATAAATAAAACTAAAAAGAAAATGATGATTTAAAAAAAAAATATTAACATAGCGTCACTTAAATTTGATATGATTGCTTTTAAGACCCATATTTAACATTCTTAGAGCCAAAAGAAAGTGCTGCGTCACAACTTTTAACCCGTTAAAGGTTTTTGTACTGATAATACATAATGAAAATCACAACAGTATTCAGGAAAAATGAAAATTTACTAGTATACGATAGCTATTAGTTATTTATTTTATAAAAATAGCAATTCCAAAATTACGAAATTTTAAGAATAATAAAACTTTCTATTAATTAGAGAAAATAAATAAGAACTCAGTTGAAAAAACCCCATAAACAGTATTAATTGTACAAAATGGAGCTTACTAATAAAAAATATATAATACATAATGAAAATCTCTAAATTAGTTCAGGAAGGTTGAAAATTTTAAGAATAATAAAACTTGCTAATAATTTGAGAAATTAAATAAGAACTCATTTGAGAAACTAATTCTCTACAAGCGATACGACACAACTTAACACGGTACGACACAACTTTATTCTCAATAAAAGATAGAAAATTGTTCATGTTATCAAATATCGTAAATAAAGGATTATTTGGGTCATTACACAGTTACTTCTCTTTTACAATAGGAAAATGTTTATCAGTACAACATTTGGTACATTAAATCCATTTAATCGTTCCAGTCATATAATTAGACATTAGCTGGTTCATGTAACGGCCTCTTAGATCTTTTGAGTAGAATGTTGATAAAATTAAATCGTGACTTGGGCAGTTCCACGTGTTTTACATTTAAATTTAATACACTTACAAATAAAATAATTGAATATGTTTAGCGTAAAATTTGTATTTATTAATTTTTATCAAATAGTTTTTTTTTTTGTTATAAGGAAAGAAAATTTAAAAAATGGTCTTACACATGTTATTTGGACATTTTTTTTAAATAATTTTAAAAGTAAGTCTGCTCTAAGTAATATTTTTTATTTTCACAGTAAAAATTTAATAACAATATAAGTTATTACTTGTTTACTGGTATTTCTGGCAAAATCTTGCTTAATATTTTGCTTAATATTTGAACTTTTTGCACTTTTAAGCAAGTAATGAATCGAATTTTGTGTTACAACTCTTTCGATATAGAATACCGCTTAATAAAATATTTTAAAACGAAGTAAAACCATAATATTTACAAATCGTAACATATGATAAATAATATTATTAATCTAAACGACAGAATAGCAGAAACAAATTAAAAAGTATTTCCAAATATATATCTAAAGAAGAGAAAGAACTACTCAATTATACATAATAATATGAATATTTTGCTTTGATTCAATATATATATTAATTAGAATCCATTACATTAAGAAAATATAACACAAAAAAAACTACTTAAGAAATGATTAAGCCGAATTTTGTGTAATGTACATCTAATTATTTATTTAGTGATAGAGGTAGGATATATATTATTCACTCTTTATTATTTTTTTACAGAATGACAGGAGCATCAATCTCTCAAGCGCATCTCATGGTTAGACTAAGATCGATGGTTTCTATTAAGTATTGCCTTTGTATGAACTTTGCCTTACAAGTAACAAAAGTTCAGAACTTTTTGGGGTTATATATTTTTCTTCCTAACAAAATGAAATTCCCCGTAACTAATATTTTAATTTCTAAGAGGGAATAAATGAAAAATACCAGCTTTTTTAGCTATATTATGTATATAATTTTGTTTTCATTTCTTTATTTTAAAATATTAATTATTTATACAATTGACTTGCTATTTAGATTTATTTATGTACACTTTACCCTTAACATCTAGAATAATATTGCAAAACCAAAATAAATAAATAAATAAATAAATAAATGATTGAAAATAAACATTCTGAGAAATTAACAACAATTTTTAATTTGCCAAATGCTTCTCATTCACAAGTTTGCAGCGAATGTTTGACGTTTGCTGTCATATATTTTATTTTTATAAGTAAGAATATATTCATAAAAATAAATAAAATTGCTAAAGGGACGCAAAACAAGAACCTTTATATGCACTTGTATAAATAAATATGATGATACAAACATAATTTCACGTTTCGAACTGCTTCTGCAGTCGTCCTCATGATAAAATATGATGTTGAAATGATCTGAAAGTATAGAAACGAAAGCGTCTTGTATGAGACACAATTTGTTGAGTCTTGACAAATTACATGATTGGAAAACTGCAGAGGCGCTACCCAGTGAGTAATTGTATGTGTTTTTATGATTATATTCTTCTTTATAGTATTTCATGACGCATAGGTTACTTTTATTTTTAGTTAACAGTGAACATTTAAATGATTTTGTAACCTGAAATCTCTGAGCATTAGTTCAGTCATATCCATTCTTGATTTAAGAATTTTAATATTGCCATGGGACATTAATGTGTTTGTCTTCAGACCATTTGGCACTACTAATCATGTAACGATAAAACATTTTATGATATTCTTTAGAAATTGAAATATGCTCCTATGACAAATTTGTAGAAGTTTGTATTCTGAAAGTAGTCGATGCACAATTTTGAAATGTTTGGAAAGTAATGTCAAAATATGGAATATATTATCAAATGGTTGAGCCTTGCCAGATGCGCTGTTTGGTTCTTCCAAACGATTTTTTTAGGTGAGATGGAGGACTTTGAATTTTTAAAATTATATTTTTTGTAAACGAACACCTTGAAATTATGTTAAATATATATGTTAAATATATTATGTTAAATATATAAACAAACCTAGTTGTATGGGGCCCACTGCCTTCGGCATCTTACTGAGCAATCGCGAAAGCCGCAATCTTTGTAACGGCGAGCTTCTTTCGTGAATATGGGAAGCCAATAAAATAACATTTAAAAAATAATCTAATAAAAAATTATAAAATTATAGAACTTTTAACTATATTACTTTTTCGATTTTGGTTCCAGTTATTGTATATAAGGGTACTTTCACTTTCAGAACCGGTTCCAATCGGTTCCAAAATTAAAAATGCCCGCTTATAAAAAAACTGCAACAAAAATCGAAATAGTAAAAACTGACAACGTTGGAAATTGACCTTAGCTATCCTATGGTAAAAAAAAACATTTAAAATATTAAAATACGAGCGAGAAATCACTCTAGAACCTTCTCATAGGCTTAACATTAGCTTGAGCGTTTCTTCGTGTGACTAGTGTAAGCTCTTGAGACATCCTTGGAAATGAGTTCTCAGTAACGTCATGCTGATCTACCTCCGAGGATGTCATTTCTGAGGAAGTACCTAGGAAGTCACAGTGTTTGCGTCATCTAATGGGTGATTCTGGAGTACAATACTCAATTGCTTTTTTGTCAAAAACGTGAAATCGATTTGATCGGTTATGATTTTTAATGAGTTAGTTTTATACTACAAATTATTCGATTTTTTAGTACATCAGATAATTGTAAATAACTTTTAATATTTTATAATTTATTTAAATATTACTTTAATTTAATATTTTAAATAACTTAATCCATACTTTAAATAATAATAATTCTTTTTCTTGAAAAACAAATTTTATTCATTCATTATTATTTTATAATCTTTTAGAAAATACCATATACATTTATCTTTTTTATTAGGGTTCCGTTCATCTCACGTAACCCTATTAGTCCCGCTTCGTTGTCTGTCTGTCACAGAGCAGATTCTCCGAAGCTATATAACTTGCAGTCAGGAAACTTTGTGTACTTATAGCTGAATACATACTATGAAGCTCCAAATCATAAAATTTTAAAAAATCGTATTATTTTAATATATAAAGATAAAAAACCAAAACTCTAACTCAATTTTCCTATTAAATTTAAACATTTTTCGTTATAGCAGGTGCCACCAATAAAATTCTTTCTACAATAATTAATTTTCTATTGAAAGATTTCCACGTAAAAAATAAAAAATAAATAAAAAGTTTCACCAATTGGAAAAGAGATTAATATGACGTCATATTGGTAATAAAGCGGAAATTTTCAAACATTTCTCAATAATACAAGGACTATGAGTATGTGTAAATACAGAAAACTGCTTAATATGACGTCATTAGAGAGTTAAAAAGAAAATTAATCTGACGTCTAACATTTTGAGTGTCTCTATACAACATGTTTAATTCTGAAATTGATTTTTTTTTTTAATATCGCATTTAGTCCACATGACAGATATTATTATGACAGAGTATAATAGCCGGATTCGTCCGCTATCGGACCGGTTTAGATTTTCGATAAAACGAAAAAAATAGACCGGTAAATATTTACTTTATAAAAAACAGCACCTTTTTTTTTTTTTTTTTTTTTTTTTTGAAAATGAAATCTATATATTTAAAACGCTAAGCGATTTCTTTCGACAATCCGTTAGAACAAACTACTGCATCAAATTACACCATTCTTTTTTTAAATGAAATATATTAGGACACAGATTTGTTATCGTGCATTCGTCTGTTCGAAAATTTAATTAATTAGCTGTAATTTTCAATTAAACATTTACTTCTGTTTATGACGTCATAAAATTGACAACTCCCACTTTTGAGGGCATAGAGTTTTTTCCCTGAACTCTGTGGTTTCGCCAATCTTTTGACATTAACTAATATCAACTATTTTAACATTGCAGTATAAAATCTTTAAAAAAAAAACAAAAAAAAAAAAAAAACTTAATTAGCTAGAATATAATCATAATAAAATATCTAAACGTAAACATATCAATATGAATAACAAATCTCACGTAAAATGTTGCAATTTAAATGATTCCAATTGAAACAAGATTTGGAGAGTTATCCTTGACGCCCAGCTAACATAAAAGTACCTATTTTATTTTATTTATTTACACACATATTCAAATTTATTATAAAACACCAGGTTGCCATACAAAGCAAAAATCGTCATTGAGGCGCCAAAAAATAACCCAGGTGCGTCTGCGATATCTGTACTGATTTAATCAAAATTATTTTGGTTGCACCGAATATTGCAAAATTAATTAAATCCATGATTGTTGTTTCATTCTCAGATATAAATTAAGAAAATTGGTACTTCTCTATTATCCCGTCGACCACTTTTCATAACAAAAAACTATCGCCAAACTGTAACGCCAAATAAACGGGAGAACGTTGCCATTGGAATATCAAAATAAATAAATAAATAAAATACATGAATTTAAGGACACAATTGTTATTTTAATTAATGAAATAACGGTACTTTTCGGTTAGCCGGGCGCCAGTGATATATGTACATATATAAATATATATGTATATACATAAATGTATATATTCATACATATATGTGTATATTATATGTATATATATGTATATGTATAGATATATATGTGTATATATATATGTGTGTGTGTATATATACATGTATATATATCACTGGCGCCCGGCTAACCGAAAAGTACCGAAATAACTAACAAATCACTAATACATAATGAAAAATAGACGCAAATCTCGAATTAAAAACCACTTGATGACTTAACAAACACGTATAATGCTTCTGACATCAAGTAAATCGGACTGTGTTTTTGGCGTTTAATTTTACAGTTTGGCGATAATTTTTTGTTATGAAAAGTGGTCGACCGGATAATAGAAAAGTACCAGAAAATTTAATGTTTAACGAAATTCAATTATTTGATCGATCGCAAATTTTGGTTCTTTTCCGTTATACCGACACCATGCCCATACATGTAAATATATGCTTGGCGACAATGGTGTCCGTATAATGGAAAAGTATTTAATTTTTTCTTAGTTCGGGCTATACCAAAAACAAACATTTTACAGGTAACAAAAAAATCGCCGAAAATGGCTGCTTCATCAGCTGTCATGACAGCAAAGTTGGATAAAATCTAATAACCTGAATTTTACAACGTTTATGCGAAACACCACAGAGAACACACGCTATTTTTATATAAGTAGGGTATATTTAAACGAATAATAGAACTAACAACCTTCAATAATATAATGCATGAAAAAGTAAACAACTAAGTGATTCAGCAAATCATAAAAATATGTATTTCTTAATATAACTATAAAATACAGAAAAATATTCTGGTACCATAAAAATATTCATTATCCCGTCGAAATTCCGTGCATTATCCCGTCGTCCGATTAAGAAAAAAAACTATATGCAAATTAGGTACTTTTCGGTTAGCCGGCGCCAATAAAGTATAACAAACTCCAATGGAAAATTACTTGGAGAATCATTATCACAAAAGCCAACCAAAATCTATAAACCACATAAAAAGTACCTCAAATAACTCGCCAAACTGTAGCGCCCAATAAACAAACGGAAGAATGTTGCCATTAAATCTCAAAAAAAGAATAATAATAATAATAATAATAATAATAAAATAATTAAGAAAAGCCCCATTTACCAAAGTATCATTTATCAGTAACTTTTAACAATAAAATTTACAATATATTAATGAAAACAGAATCAAAAATAATCTTGGATATTTATTTATTTACATTATTTCTCTTAATTATGGAAAAGGAATAATCATCCTGATTATGTAAAGGAATGAAGAAACCATACAAATAAATTACACTTGAAAACATTAAAAATCTCCTTTATCTGCAGATTGATTTATTATTGTAAAAAAAATTCCTCATCTTTACATAAAAATTGATTAGCTTAAAACAATAGATGCGTTTCAGAAGATATGGATTTAAAACGAACAATGATTAAAGAAGACATTTTAAAAATTTTGATCAAAACATTTTAAAACTTTTTTTTAACGTCGAATTTCGACGGTACGTTTGGGGAGAAGCAATGCACATGCGCATAGGAGCTCATTTGGTTGCATTATCACAGGGGGGGGGATGTGTGCCTTATTTAATATGTTCTTTTATTGACTGAATGTGAGATGAACGTAGGGATATGCTATTTGTATGATACTTCATAGGTTCAGGAAAATTTCTTTCTTGCCGTGGGGAATAGGTCGGTAATGTCAACCTGATTTCCATTTTGTTTACGGATTGTTTGTTTGGAGTTTGCATCGGAAATAATAACGTAATTCACTGGGGGAAATTTTTTGTAATAAAATATTTGAAAGATTGTTTCATAAGCACCCCTACTTATGTAATAAAGAAGCTTATTTTACTAATATTGCTATTGTAATTTTTTCCGTCAAGTTTTGACGGGTACCATCTAGTTTATTTGAATTTATTAAAGAAATGATAGAGTGTTTTGAAAGGAATATTAAACGAAAAACTTTGTGCGATCTTTGATCACACTTACCCACTTGCTATTATTACTTTTATATTAATCAATTAATTAATTTTTTTAAATTAACTAAATAATAATTTCTTAATTTTATACAATAAAACCTCTAATAGGGGATAGTTCTGGGCCACATAATTTCCCTGTTATTCTGTTCAAGAGTATTTCTCTGATGTCTTGAATTGTTTTTTGGCATCTATAAATAAAAAAATTTGTCATTAAACAGTATATTTAGGAGATAGGAAGATAAATAAAATAAAAACATAATTAATATCAAGGAAATTTGCGTTAAAAATTATGAAATTTCTACTTGCTTAAATAGATTTATTTTTATTCAAATTCCGCTAAAAATAAAATAAATACATAATTAAACAATTATTGTTACCTGAAAAAGCTTCCAATTAAGTACAAATGGAAATTAACAGTACCTTTATAAAGAAATACATATAAAATCTTGAGAGAATGATGTTTTGAAATCACAGCTATTCACAATTGTTGCTGTAATTTCCTCAAATGTAGGGCTGTCATTCTCTCCTTGTTTAAGTTTTTCAACATATCTCAACACGTAGGCCCAGTACCACAACATTATCGTTCCCAGCCCCTCCGTTGTAGCTACGTAACTAGTATATGATTTAAGATCAAAAGGAAGTCTAAATAAAATTAACAAGTTGGAAATTGTACGTCAAACGTGACAAACGGGGTGCGTTCGTACTGTAGATAGTTATATAAATATTCAGACCTAGATGATTTTTAATTCTGTGAAATGAATTATATCGTCTGCAGAATAATTTCTGTAATAAAATAAGTGTCTCGGTCGCTTGACGATTTAACATCCATCGGAAGCTGCTCTAACAAGAAAGCACCGATTTAAAAAAAAAATTCAAATTTCTTAATAAATATTTTTATTAATATCTCCTAAAGTTTTGATTCGATTTTAATAAAATTTGAAATGTCTCGACAAAATTCTGCAAAGATAATATATCTTAAATCTCAAACCACTCGGTTGGGTAGTTTTTGCGTTGTTATATGCGGACGGACGGACGGACGGAGAGACAGACGGACGGACGGACAGACGGACCAAGCGACGACAATAGGTGCTACGTATTTATATAATTACGAACGCACCTAAAAACTAACTTTTTTTAAAAAAGTTGGAACCTGCGAAATATTAGATCAAAATGCTAGTAAATCACTTAGGTGGGTAAAGGCATGTAAACACAAACTTACAGCTTTAAAACCAAACACACATAGTTCCATGGGCTCTCAAGAATGATGTTCGGCGTCACGCAAAGTTGCAGGATACTTTCAAAACAATGATGACTGGGATTACCCTATGACTGTGATTCGCTATCTTCCCCGAGGCTAACGAAAAAGAAAGGCTACCGCCTTATGCTTTACGCGTATCTTTTTTTTTACAGACCGCCGGAGTCATGTGATGCTCGAATGCACCAATGCAGGTGTACGAAAAGAGCATCACGTCACTCTAGCGGTCAGTAAAAAAAATATAAGTGGAATGCACCGCGGTTGCCTGTCTTTTTCGTTACCCTCGATCTTCGCTGTCTGATGTTAAGAGCTCGTCGTTTATTAAGGCGGTTTCTTTTGAGTTTCTTAGACAGTTTATTTTGGTAACAGGATGGAGAGTATAAAGCCAGACGGCCCAAAAAAGGTTATACCAGGGTGGCACTTATGTCGTGATGGTTCGGCTACTCTGATCATGTGAGTAGGCGATGTTTTGACTGAGATCGTATTTTTTTCCCCTAATTGTTCATGTGCGTAAAAGTTGATCAAGGCTCTCTTTCTGTAACTTTCGATGGATGCTGTGTGAATCTCGGAAATTGTGAGTTTTAGCTTTTTATCGATATTCATGCAAATTATTGTAGCTGGTCAATCGATATTTGGGATATATAAGCTTCAAATGTACGTTTGAAAAGGGGAACTTGAATCGGGTCCTGTCTCACTACGAAGAAAGCTAGATCCGGCGATTTAACTACTAGCCTGAAACTGTCTATGAGTTGCTCTTGGCACGGAGGAACGACTGCATCAGCGCTGGCATGGTCTACCGCGTGGAATCGAAGTATTTAACGAATGCATCTTGACTTGTGGCAGACTATGAAGTTGTGAGTTCGTATTTTTTTTAATATTTCTATTTAATATATGTGAAAGTTTTAATTTTTACGGAATATAGCTTCGAGTAAAAGTTTAATCATTTATTTTGGCTTAAGAAAAATCAGTAGTGGTTTGCTCAATTCCTTCCCAATTAAGTTGAAATAAATAGTCTTTTTAAACTTTACCTCTGTGCTCTCCTTGTACGCCTGGCTCGCTCATTACTGATGGAAATGGCCGTCACAAATGGCGCCCAACAAAATGGATTAGGAAACTTCGACGGTTTATCTGACGGTGTCTATAACGAATTTCCACAGCCCAGAGAAATCGTACTTCGGGTGTACTTTTCCGGAAATTCCAATAAGTCTGAATTTTTGAGTAAATTGAATGACTATATTTCTTACATCAGTATCCCGGGCAAAAATAAGTACATTGTGTTAAAATGCTCACTAAAAGGGGAAGCTTTATTATGGCTAGAAAATTTTGGACGATTTTTAGTCACAGATGATACTAAACGCTTGGAACAAACATGTACCTAGTTACTTAAAGACTTTCCCAATGACCGTAATAAGACTGATTTACGACGTGAATTTTACTGCAAACGCCAGTCCATATATGAGAAAGCGTCAGCATTCTTTCTCCAAAAACTGGAACTTAAACATAAGTTAGAGCTTGATTTACAACATGCTGAATTATTATACGTCTTGCTTCCTCTGTTCTCTTTACCTATACAGGATTTTGTAGAGTTACGTGCTCCGACAAATTACGCGGAACTTTACCAACTTTTATTAAAATATGAAGCGCAACATGAGGGTAATCACCACAGACTGAGCATAAATTGGCACAAATTTTCGGGGATAAATTGATAGTTATTATTGGGTTTTTTACACGCGCCGCACGGCTAGGCGCGCACGTGATTGGCGATCAAGCAATTGTTCTTGACACGCGTTTTCTATCTTTTACTTTTACTAACATAGATAAACTTAACTTTTTTTCGTCGGTCGTTTTTCGCGTTCGTGGTTGGTTCAGTTTTGGTGTTTGGTTTCGCAAGTTGCAAAATTTTAGATTTTTCATCTTGTTATGAAGTAAAATTGATGTCATGCAGAGGTAAAATAATATGTATGTTTAATGACGTTTATTTCAGGAGATAAAACCATCGTATCACAGATTTACAATTTATAACAGTTTTTTTTTATTTCTAGTTACCAAGATGAAGACTAATGTCTGGAAGATTTTGTGATGTAATTTTTTTTTCAATAAGCATTGAATTTAATTTCGCAGCTCTTCATAGCTGTCAGTATGTGCCCCACTTCTCTGTACATTGATCGAGACCTTGCGAGTTAGTTTTTGGCAGAAATGGGAATTGCAAAATTTCATTGAGGTACTTTAATTCGATATGCGGTTTAGTAGCGGATTTTGGCGATTTCTTGAATTTTTTGAGGAAAATTTTGTTAGAATATTATGTTGGCACTCCGTGTTTGAAAGATGTTTTGGAGGAAGTGACTTTTTTATCGATTTGACCAGTTTGTTTTTTCGTGATGGGTTAAAAGTGCAAAATTTATGTTTCGACTCAAAATTTAAGTTTGCCCATCACATGTTGTTTTGCTTTGGCCTAAAATTTTAAAGAATAAGACGCTGGTCTGCATTTGAACCATCGCTTTTTCTTCCACAATTTCCGGGGGGGGGTGATGTTTCGGCTACTCTGATCACGTGAGTAGGCGATGTTTTGAATGAGATCGTATTTTTGTTGTCCACTGATTATCCATGTGCGTAAAAGTTTATCAAGGAACTCTTTCTCTAACTTTCGACGGATGCTGTGTGAATCTCGGAAATTGTGAGTTTCAGGTTTTTATCGATATTCATGTAAATTATTGTAGCTGGTCAATCAATATTTGGGATAGATAAACATCGAATTTACGTTTGAAAGGGGGAACTTGAATCGGATCCTGTCTCACTACGAAGAAAACTAGATCCTGCGATTTAACTACTAGCCTGAAACTGCGTATTAGTTGCTCTTTGCCCGAACGAACGACTGCATCAGCACTCGCCTGGTCTACCGTATGGAATCGAAGAATTTACTGAATGCATCTTGACTTGTGGCTGACTACGAAGTTATCAGTTCGTTGTTTTTTTTTAAATATTTCTATTTAATATATTTGAGAGTTTTATTTTTTACGGGATATAGCTCCGAGTAGAAGTTTAATCATTTATTTTGGCCTAAGGAAAATCAGTAGTGGCCTGCTTAATTCCTGCCCGATTAAGTTGAAATAAACAGTCTTTTTAAGCTTTACCTCTGTGCTATCCTTGTACGCCTATCTCATTCGTTACTGATGGCAATGGCCGTCACAATGTATACAGACAAATGATATGTATTCCTTTGACCTCAAGACATCATAATGTTCAAAAGGTTGGGCTGCTGAGCACCGATGTTTGAAGTAACGCGATTCGAGCTAAGTACTTTTTACTGATGAGTCCCAATTCAATCTGGAGTGTGACATCGGACGTAGTATGGTATGGAGACAAAGGGGTACTCAAAATAACCCCACATTCATGCAAGAAAGATCATTTTACAAAAGAGGTGGATTGGTGGTATGAGGCTGAATAAGTCTATATGGACACACAGACCTCCATATTATCCGTAATGGGACGGTCGATTGTTATGCAGATGAGATACACTCTGATCTCAAGTCATACAGGACGCTGCACATAAAATTGATTCCTTTCTTTTTATGCATGATAATGCCAAACCTCAAACAGCTGGTCTTACATGCTTTAAACGAAAAAAAAATATATCGTATCGAGTGGTCGACATATTCTTCTGTCTTAAACTTGATTGATGTTTGGGACACATTAGGGTGACGCAATGATGGAGGAAAAAGGATTTCATTGACTTTACGGGACATGAAGATTGCACTCTTTGAATAGTGGAATAGAATTCTCCAAAGTATTATCGACCATCTCATCGCATACATGGAAAACAGGTATACAACAGTCTTAGCTGATCTAGGGAAGAGGTCAGAAAAATTACTTTTTTATTGTAGCGAACTACAACAACAACTACTTTAACGAAAATGTAGTTAACTAAAACTACAACTACTTGTTTTAAAAAATAGCGACTACTAACTACTTTCCAAAAGTAGTC
The DNA here is from genome assembly GCA_963931845.1 of Maratus michaelseni. NCBI lineage: Eukaryota > Metazoa > Arthropoda > Arachnida > Araneae > Salticidae > Maratus > Maratus michaelseni. The sequence continues at coordinate 425,073,549 of OZ007588.1, read as the reverse complement.
ACTACTTCGCTACTTTCAGATTTTGTCGAAGGGTTCATTTTACATTAGGAATTGAAGAAACGGATTAAATTTAAAGTCACTAGGAGGACCTCTTTATAACGCGTCCGCCAGGATATAATTAAATAAATGCGGCATAACCTAAGGGATTAAAAAATTAAGAAAGATAAGATACAAGAAAATGTTTTGTATTTGTCTCCAAGATGTTAGCTCATACACACATTAGAAACTTCGTAGCAAAATTAACAGAGATATTATACAATCTAGAAAATTACAGAGAAACAACTCTAAATGCAAACAATATATAAATCTGTAAATAAAGCAATTCCGAATAATAAGAAACGTAGCGGTAAAACAGGAAGACGTAGTAACGAGTTAATAGACAAATGCTGCCAGAAAGAAAATTAATTTCTTTGGAGTGTTATTACTTTATTTTAGCAGCAAGTGTCAATGGTAAAAATCTATGACTTCATGCGTTGCGTTGTTATACACTGCAGCTGAGATTCGAAAATTGTTCAGTAGAATAAATTTTTCACAAAAGAATCAAATTTCGGTCACGCGATTCGCAGAATACTACATTTTTTTCCCTGAAGTAGCGTAAAAAGTAGCGTCGGTTCTCGTTACAAACTAGTGCTTTTTTGTATCGCGCTACTTGCTACACTACACTGTTCAAAAAGTAGCGCGATACTGTAAAAAGTAGAGACTACTGTAGTTTCGCTACTTGTAGCGCGCTACTTCCGACCCCTGATCTAGGGGATCAAAAACTATATTACAAATCCTTTGTTGTCTCCAATTATATTTTATATGTCATTTTTAGATATCCAAATAGGTGTTTTGGAGTGTCTCTTCATGTTTTTGACCTCATTTCAAAGAAATGAAATTCCCACACAGAAGGCTTTGGTGTCATTTTTTCTATGTACATCTCATTTATTGCCATACCTCCTTGCCTCAGATGACTTTTTCCACATCTTAATTATCCGCTAATTCTGTTCAGCAGAATTGTAAATTTATTACGCAAAACAGAAATTGTATGCATTAATTTGCAATATTATTATGTAAATTTTCTCTTAATGATGTAGTTTAGGTATAGTTTAGATATCAACATATCATGTATTACATTAATTGCTCCTCTGGCATCTATTCTATAGTGCTCTAATCAATATTGTTAAGCCAATTTACTCTCTCTGGACATTCTAATAATGAATACTATTATATAATCATGCAAGTTACGACAAAATGTGAATCTAAGTTCGCGCATATTTTCTATTCTATCTCTACACATTTCGTATTCTGTATTTACTAAAAATGTTTGTATGAGTTAATTTCAGGTTAGAAAAAATTATACATGTTCCAAAGTACGGTTCGGATGAACCCAAATAAATACTAAACGGAGAAATCTATAATTGTGTGAAAAGTGTCTATCGATAGTATAATGACTATGCGCTACCATATGAGAGTGCCTTCAACGTCCCCTAGTGGCGAAATGCGGACGTTATGGACTTTGTCTTGAAAACTATGGGAAATAGCGATATATACTCTAAACAAGTGTAGTCCTTCCTCGATTTAGTAAAAAATTCAATTTCAAAACATTAAAAGGCAAATGCAATTTTTTATTAAAATAACACATTTAAACAAAGTATAACTCATTTTAATAATAAATATAATGTAAAGTATATTCATTGCGTCTACTATGGCCAGAAATTCATACAATATTTGAATAATAGTCGATTTTGTTTTTACATATTCCAGTTACAATAATCTATTTCATTTAAATGCAGCTAGTTTGGAGACCATTAAGTGTATGATACAAAATCAGAAAATGTACTGTCGCAGAATGCTTCTGTGATTTTCGGTATGAAAGTGGAAGCAGAATCTTCTTAAAACGCGCAGGATATTCTTTGAAATCATTCAAGAATCAAACGAATGATAGAAAAGCGTTACGGAAACAGTTGCAAAAAAAAACTCTTTCTTTAGTTCAGGGTATAAACTTAATGAGCTGTAATTTTGTCCCAAGTCGTAATTTATCGGGACAGTTTGACTGCCTTGCTACAATTAAATCCTTCTAATTTTCAATTTGAATGTCTTGTCTTAAAATTCTACTATTCGATTTATCTAAACAAACAAACATTTTGTGCGCATTTCGAGCTACGGCGGGAAGCAAGTTGTGACTTCTTTCCAGTCTGAGCTTTTGCATTTTATCAGTATGTTAATAGAACATTAAGAGCTTATAGAATTAAATATTAGTTATTTTTACCCCGAGGCTTGCAGATAAAAAGTGTAATGGCTTTAACTCTCAAGCATGTGAGATTCTTTATTTCCTTATAAAATGACAGTGAGTCGATGGATTTGGATAATTGTGCTACGAAAAATGTTTTTCTTCACTTTCCGAGTATTATAGGCTGTATTTATATAATTATACTTTTATAAATTTGTAGTAGAGGTCTCCTGGAATAACCGAATAACTGCAATATGCTTATAAATGGTTATATATTGAAGTTACGAATAATTTAATAATTATCCATCGGCCAATCATGTTAATGTGTTAATAAATAAATAATAATGAAATTAAAGAAAACAAATAGGAACAAGTCTACATTAAACCGTACGGAGTAAATAGTGATGAGCATAATCAGTTATTTTGATATTCGAATGAATCATTCAGGATTGCGCAAAGTATAATTGCGAACCAAACCTTCGTGTTCATTTTACTCACTGGCAACAAGAAATTTTACAGAAAAAAAAAATTAATCTAACAGTCGCACAAAACACTAACTGTAATTTAAACTTCATTTTTATATATGGCAATGTAAACTGCTTTTCTTATGGTATAGACTTGAGCTCTTTTTCTTGCTTTTACCTTGCCTTTTGCTAGCAATTCTCCTATGTAAACTGTTAATCATCTTTTTCTTCACTTTTGACTTATTTTTCTACTGAATGTTTAAATTTTTAATGCTTTTTTACTCATTTGTCTATAATCTTATCTTCCTGAGAAACTGTCAACGAAGCCCCGCTTCATCTACTATCAGTTAAATTTGTTTGGCTGACTACTCTCTCCTGATTAGCTGATCAAGTTTTCGGTCCAATCCTTTAGTGTAAATTTTATTTTCTCGCGTTTTTCTAATACTTTTTAATAATTCTTCTGAAAAATTTGTTATAATGCTTATAAATACACACTTTTTTAATTTTCCCGTTAATTTTAACATTTTATCTTTATTTAACTCCATGGGGACGAGCGACACGTATACGTGACGCATAAGATGCTCAGAATCCTCGATTATTCCCACCAGTTATATTTTAGTGTAAGCTTTGCCTTATTTAATGGTAGCATTTTTGCGATTCAATTAGGCGAAAATTTCTGTTTTAAAAAACCGGTGATAAAAGATTAAAAATCCCGTAAAGGACGCTCGTCGCGAACGGGTTAATGAAATGACATACTTGATGATTAATTTGATTAGCTGGCTATTCTCTCCGATTGGCTGAAAAAGTTATCAGTCCAATCCTTTACCTTTCCTCTCCATCGTAGTAAACATTTGCTACAGCTATACTTCTTTTTCATGGTCCCTCTTATATTTGCTACACATTTACTCATATGCAGGGAGTGGAGTTGATTTGCAACTGGGAATCCCATTGAACAACTCAACCGTTTATTGTTTAATGTTTACTTTTCTGTTTTTTTTTTTCAGTAGCTCAATTTTTCCTGCTTATTTAGTTGCTTTACTTAATTGCTCCCCTTTTTTGTGCTGCCAGCCATTTTTCAGTATTCTAACCTGTCAATTCTCTCCATTCGTAATGTACTGGGAATGTGTAGATTGACTCCAGACGCCTTGGATAAAAGCCTTTTCGAAGTAATACGTTATCTGTATGTGATTGTTAATTTAATTCTTTAATATAAGTTATGTATTTAATTGATTAAAAAGAACTATTTGACCAATCCGGCGTTGCCCGGGCCCGTGATAAAAACCTTAAATAAACCTCAAATAAAAAATACTGATAATTAGTGATAAAAGAGCTCGTAAGAAAACATTAAGAAAAAGCTTTTGTTGTCCAAACCCTCAGAAATTTTTAATGGTTATAAAAATAAAAGTTTTACAACCCGTGTAAAAAATTGCGTCAGAAATATTGTTATTTGGTTGTAAAATAAATATGTTTTTTCCATAAAACAACCCTATTTCAAATTCTATAGAAGGAGCGAACTCTCCTCCCTCTCACTTTCTTTCCACATTAAAAAAAAGTGAATGTGCATTCACCCCCCCCCCTTTTCTTTTTTTCACCCTCTCTCAAAAAAAGTTGGTAGAAGAATGGATGGTCCCTCCAAGAAAGATGAATAAAAATAGAATGAAGAAGAATTTAGAAGGACTATTTCCTAGGGGCAGGGTTGTGAGCAGTGAATGCCAATTGGCGAGCTATTCTTTCTTCAGCCCTCTTGATTCTTCTTAATTCCATTTCCTGCTGTATTCACCCTTCAAAAAAAGTTGAGGCATGCGCAGTAAAGTCAGAATTGCAATGAAAAATTTTAAATTTGCTTCTCGCTTTAATATATTAGATACAAAGGTTTGCAGCTATGCTTTTGTGCATGCCCGAAAGATATATTCGAATATCCAGATTAATTCATTATACACATCATTCAAATGTATCCAAATATTGAAATACATTTATTATATCAGAATAATGGGATCTTTGTGCTTATCTTTTGTATTGTTGATTTACCCACATTTTTTTTTTATTATAATGTTGGAATTGTGTGATATTTTCAGTACGTTTAAGACATGCGAATATTCCGAAAGCAACTTGATTTGCATTTTACAATTTCTTCTCGTATTTGCAGTTGCAGTCTCCCGCTTTTGGAAAAATCATCGGTGTGCAGAAATTCAACGTCTTCCTTAATGCATGGGTGTGTGGTTGAGCAAAGGAATTTTGATACATTTGAATTTCATGAACCAGTGTCATCACCAATTCTTTATACCAGCTTTGTTTCTATAAAGAAAGATTTCTGTACTTTAAACCATTTCATTTATATATCAGAATATATAACGGATAGTATGTCATTAATAGAAAGGATAATACGTTTAACTAAGCAAAAAGGTTCTATGATATTATAGACTTTATTATGTCATTTTGTATCTGAATTTCGTTATTAATATCATTTATCTGAGTTTTCTTCATTATTATATCGTCAGAAAATAAGATATATCCAAATTGTTCCAAAAATAAATGAATTATATTTTTTCTAAATTCTAAGTTTGCAAACTAATAAAAAACTACAAACCGAAATAGTCGAAATAGTCGAAATAGTCGAATAGTTGAAATAGTCTACAAAATATTTCTTCTTAGAAGAACTTAAAAGAACTTTTCCAATTTGAGCCAATTTTGATTGCTGTTGATTTTCCATTCAACCGTTTATTGCTCTTCTTGGATTGAAATCATAAGTTTTCACCAATGTAACAGCAAATTCAAATTGATCACTCCGCAAATGACATTTTTCTCTGGATAGGTAACTTCTAATTTTCACTTTTTCATTTTTTATCATTTTTTTTCTAGTATTACATTTATCGGGCTTTAATATTATTTTAAATAATGTTATTAGAAACAAGAGAAGAAAAATCAATTGTCCAGAATAGGTTATGAAGAATATTGTAATGAAATTTCATACTTTAATAAAGTGAAAACGCTTAGTAAGTAAAATAAAAAAGAAAACTTCCCAGTTAATTTGAGGGCATTGAACTCACAGGCTATTCACACTAATTGCATGTTACACTCTTATTTCAAAGAATAATGCCCATCGAAAAATAAAGAAGTCGACAATATATTAAGGGGAATCATCCACCTCCCCCCTTATAATTAACCAATGAACACCCAAAACTAATCACGGAAGCGTCTTATTACAATGAACTTATATATAAAATTTGCAGCAAATCGGATAATTCTGCATGAAAAACCCATTTATCTTAATTAAGGGGGATTAGACTCCCGTTACCCTCTTTATACTTAACCAATGAACTTCCAGGTAAGCGCCTTACCACAATGAACCTATATACAAAATTTGAAGAAAATCGGATAATTCTGCGTGAAAATCCATTTATCTAAATTAAGGAGGAGGATTAGCCCCCCCCCCATTACCCCCCTTTATACTTAAACAATGAACGCCCAAAACTCATCAGAAAAGCTCCTTACCAAAATGAACCTATATACAAAATTTGAAGAAAATCGGATAAGTCTGCAAGGAAAACCCATTTATGTAAATTAAGAGGAGGGGGGCATTAGCCCCCCTTTTCCCCTTTATGCTTAACCAATGAACCCCCAAAAATAATCAGAGAAGCGCCTTATCACAATGAGCCTATATACAAAATTTGAAGAAAAACAGATAATTCTGCCTGAAAAACCCATTTATCCAAATTAAGGTTAGCCCCTTTTTCCACCTTTATACTTAACCAATGAACTCCCAAAACTAATCAGGGAAGCGCCTTATTAGAATGAACCTATAAACAAAATTGGAAGCAAAACGGATATTTCTATCACGAGTTATCGCGTTACGTACACACATACGTACATACATACATACATACAGAACATACATACATACATACAGGCGAGCACATTAGCTCTCAGGCTTTGATAGCCTGTGAGCTAAAAAAAAATGAAAAGTTATAATACATTAAAAACCCAATTTGAGCAATTATCGCCCACATCCATAAAATTATTTAAAATCATTTTTTGAAACTTATTATATGATCTATATGAATATAAAATACACATTAAAAAGATATATCCTATATCTCAATTTCTAATGTCTGTATTTCAGTATTTTATTCTTCACATTACCATTTATTACAATCAGACATCACTGAAAACATGGTAAAATTTCTTTGAAAAACAGTCCATCGCCATAAAAAATTAAAAAAGTTTCCAATAAAAACTGTTACCAGTACAAGAACGTTTTCACTCAAGCCGGAGAATCATCAGTTGTAATCTCAGGCATTCTTTCCTACAAATTCCCTCTAACGTCATTCTTTTCTCTCTTTTTTTCCGAATTTGTCAATCCCCAATCAAATAAACAGAGAAGGGAAGAATGCCTTAGATTACAACTGATGATGCTCCGGCAGGGGTGAAAACGTTCTTGTATGGTGACAGCTTTAAACTTCTTAATAGTTTTATCAAGATGGACTGTTTTTCAAAGAACGTTTACCATACTTTGAGTGATATCTGATTGTATAAAGTGGTAATGTGCAGAATAAAAGTATACAACATATTTTTCTAAAGTTTAATTACGTTAAAAATTTATGACACATTTGAAATACCACCTTTAATAATTTTAACATTTGACGGAAATGTATGGGGATTCTTTTGTACAGACTTGCATACTATGTACATCATTTTATACGCACCGCATATTATGGTAAAATTTAAATTAATGAAAAAATAAATAAAGCAATACAACTAAAAACGCACCAGTTTATTGCTTAGCCCTGTATATTAATTTGTTTATGTTCAACAAACATCTCCTTATGTACCAAATATAGTTTAGATGGTAAAAAAAAACTAATATAATTAAAAATAATTTTTAAACAATTCCCTTTCTTAGAGAGTAATCTTATGAGTTATTTTGTGTAGTCCTGAATACTATTTATAAAAGTTACTCACATTACATAATATGCAAACATTTAGCTAAGCTTAAAAACTCATAACACATATGAAAATGCACTTCCAGCAATTATCGCTCATAATAAGTGCTGTAAATAATTCATTTTTGGGTGTTTTGTAAATCAATGATAAATGAACAAAACACCACATGCAATTTTAATTGCATCCTTAGTAATGTATATCAATTTCCTTTTGACTGAAATAGTGCATCGCCATTAAAATACGCTGCAAAATATTGTTCTCCGCAGATCGACGGAATTATTTTGCGTAACCGTGTAAATAAATGATAAATGCTTTGCACTCCATATTCTCCAGGAAGCATGTACATTTCAGAAATCCATATCAACTTCAATTTGTCTGAATTAGTCCATCGTTCTTAATATACACTGCAAACTATTTTTATCTGCAGAGCGACGGAATTATCTTGCGAAACCGTGTAAATAAATGATAAATGCTTTGCTCTCCATATATTTTTTTTTTTGAAGCATGTGTACAGTACATCTCAGATATTCATATAAATTTCATTTAGCGTGAAATAGTGTGTCGTTATTAAAATACACTGCAAACTATTTTTCTTCGCAGACCGACGGAATTATTTTGCGAAACCGTGTATATAAATGATAAATGATTTGCACTCCATATTCTTCAGGAATCATGTACATCTCAAAAATTCATATCAGTTTAATTTTTTTCTGAAATATTGCATCCTTCATAAAATACACTGCACAATATTTTTCTCCGCAGACCGACGGAAATATTTTGCGAAACACTATAAATAAATAACAAATTCTTTGCATTCCATATTCTCTAGGAAGCATGTACATCTCAGAAATTCATATCAATTTCATTTTGTTTCGAAGAGTGAAACATGATTAAAATACACTTGAAACTGTTATTTCCCATAAACCACAATACAGCAGAATTATTTTGATTGTCCCTGTAAAAGAACTATATATGATACACACTTCATTTTCAATTGTAACACAGTCTATCATATATCAATTACGTAGCAGTCCGAGTATATATACAAGAATTAGAGTACCTACAGACGCCACAGAGGAGTATTTCTGAAAAAAGCTGGACAAAAGTCGAAAAATGAACTTCGTTAAAAACCGCAATACTTTATTTGTTTGTATAGCTTAGTAGTCAGTGCTTCTCGTAAACACTATCTTAGGAATGTTCGGTGACACTCCCCGTAGCGTTATCAGTCTGAACACAGCTGTAGTGCATGGCAGATGTCTCTTTTCTCTGCGCTGTGGTGAGAAGCGCATTATTTAATTGCATTTATCGTTGTATACAGTGGATATCTGAAAAAAAACCTTTATGGACTAAGAAAAGGAAGGTATGTAGCTTAAATTACTGTATTTAGTTTTAGTTATAAAGAATATAATTATTAATATAGCCACATTGTTTTATATTTAAAATTAAGTGCAATTTTTACTAGTTCTTTTAAATTATTAGTGATTTATAAATACTTTCCGCCCTTTCCCCGGCAAAGCTTTTTGTTGGAATATAAAATTTAGGTATTCCTCGTTATATTCATACAATAAAATCTTGCCCATACTTGCCCAATTTTTTTTTACCGTTTTATAAAAAAATGGTATTAGAAGATGACGATATTTTGAAAACGAAAAATCTTCATTTTTCTTTTAGAAACTTCAGTGACAGCAAAAGATGTTTCAAGAAAGTTGCTGTTTGGCCTTATGCAAGATTGTCCTAATAAGAAAATAGATAAAAAATTATGTTTCATGGAAAGTAAAGTTATCGATATGACGAAATGCCTGGTAGATAACCAAGAATCATTAAAACGCTCGTTAAGACGTTTCAAACCGGATTTTAAAGAAAAATATGAGGCTGCCAATAGAACAAAAAGTCACTTTCTTAAGGTAAATGAACATCGGTTTAACAGTTCCATAAAATTAGCTGTAGAAGATACTAGCTGTACAATATTAAAACAAGGTCGACCAACAAAAGATTTCGCCGAATCGTGTGACAGAAGAAAGCGACGAAAAACAAGAGATTTAAGGGAGGAAGTACCCCTTGATCAATTAACATATGAAGCTAGTACAAGTCAACGTGCTGCTGGTAATATTGATGCCTCGACAGTAATAAAACATATAACTCTAAGTCCAACAAGAACTACCAAATACAGAAAAATTATAACTCCAACAAAAAAAAACATTAAGTAGCGTACACACGCCTTATAATTTTTGTAGAAGCTGATCTAACGAGAAAGCAATGGGAAATTATTCATAGTGCAAATAAGAATATTTATCTATGTTATTCTCTGATTACGAAAGCAAAGAAAGATTACTATCCAAGTGAGGAATTGATAAATGTGACAGAAACAACCGCTGAAGTTAACCTACAGGATCTTCTTGATCACACCTCTTTAAGACTGTGTAAATATTTAGAAGTTATTCAAAATAATACAGAAGAAGAATATCACAAATTAGAACTAATATCTAAATGCAGTTGCGATGGCTCCCAACAATCGCAATTTAAACAGATATTTCAGAACACTTCTGATAGTGATGCAAATATATTTCAGAGTTCTCTTGTTCCTTTGCGTTTAATATGCAAAGTTGGCGACCAAGAAAATATTTTGTGGCAAAATCCTCTTCCTTCCTCTACAAGATTCTACAGGCCAATACGCATTCGTTTCGTTCTCGAAACGAACTATATTACTAATGAAGAAATGAAATGTAGTGAAAATCATGTTAAAAATCTTAAAAAAACTGATATACCTTACTACTAATGGTTGTTTATATTACGTAAAACACATGCTGATACCTACTATGGTAGATGCGAAGGTTTGCAATGCTGCGACAAGTATAACAATGAGATGCTACATATGTGGAGAAACTTTCCTGATGCCTTAAGTTTTGGTTTACCAATTCTTTATGCACGGATTCGATATTTTTAGTCAATTTTGCATTTGTCATATAAATTTCCTTTAAAAAAAAGGCAAGCGAGAACCAATGAAGACAAAAAAGTTGCTGCAGAAACCAAAAATAAAACGAATTCAAAATAGTTTCAAAGAAAAAATGAGTCTTCTAGTAGATATTCCCAAGGCAGATTTTGGCAACACGAATGATGGAAATACATCAAGAAGATTTTTTTTTTGGACTGCTGTGCCCAATCACTGGAATAAATATTGACCTTATAAAAAGGTTAAAAGTAATTTTAGAGGCACTGTCCAGTGGACATAGAGTTGATGTTAAGAAATTTGAAAATTAGACCGAAGAAACTGCAAAGCTTTATATCAAATTATATGGGTGGCACCCAATGTCACCAACAGTACATAAAGTTTTATTACATGGGGCTACAGTAATTAAACATGCAATTTTGCGTATCGGTCAACTTTCGGAGGAGGCTGATGAAGCTAGAAAGAAACATTTTCGCCAATATAGGCAAAAGTTTTCCCGAAAATTCTCTCAAGAGCAATGTAATAAAGATGTTTTGAACAGACTTTTACTAAATTCTGATCATTTTATAAGTAGTTCAAGACCAAAGCCTAAGAAAAAAAGCAAGCCTTTTTCTAGCGAAACAGTAGAACTATTACTCCCAGAAACACCATATGGACAACATCCAAAAGAAGAGGAAGATCAGGATGATGATGAAACAGATGAAGAGGAAGATGAATCTGATTAGAACAGTAAGTTAAAGAAAGAACTTTTTACAAATATGAAAAAAAACTGAATATTTCACTAAATATCATAAATGTTTATTCTAAATTGTTTTAAATAGATAGTTTACTTTTTAAAAAGCAATGATTTTTTGTAAATTCTTTTTTAAAAAAATGATATGTTTTGTTAAAACATTATATATAATGACTCCAAATAGCTTTTTACAACATTTGAACTTGATATAGCTCACAAAATAATTTTGTGCACATTTTTCATAAAATACTCCTATGACGGTGAAAAGATCCGAGGCTGAAAATCGACGTCATAATCAGTTTGGTGTTAATAAACTTATCAGCCTAAATATAATTGCTACTTATTAAACCAATTTGTGTATGAAATTATAAAAAAGAAATTAATAAACTAAATATAAAATATGTGTTATATTTTCAATTTGAATTGTTATACCGTAGAATAATGTTCGGTGAAATAAATATTTGAATGCAAATTCAAACAAGTGCGTAAGTGTGATCGAAGATCGCACAAACGGTTTCGTTTAATATTCCTTTCATAACACTTTATCCTTTCTTTAATAAATCCAAATAAATTTCATTTTCAAAAAAAAAAAAAGAAAAAAAAAGTCATATTTTTTTATAATGTAAAAATTTACCGATCTATTTTTCTCGTTTTTTCGAAAATCTAAACCGGTCCGATAACGGACGAAGCCCACTATTATACTCTGTCATAATAATATCTGCCATGTCGACTAAATACGATATTTTAAAAAAAACAATTTCAAAATTAAACAGACCTTCAAAAAGGTAAAATATACCAATATTTCCATAATCGGGTTTTTATCAGGATTCAATACGTTCCTCAAATCCATATGACGTTATAATCACTTGCTAACGTCATATCTACTTGCTTTCTCTATCACTCATATTGATACTCTCTTTGTATTATTCTGAAACATTTGAAAAAGTCCGTTAAACTTCCAATATGACATCAAATTAATTTCCTTTTTAATTCTCTAATAACATCATATTAACCTGCTTTCTGTACTTACACATAACCATACTCCTTGTGTTATTGAGACATGTTTGTAAATTTCCGTTTTATTACCAATATGACGTCATAATAATCTTTTTTTCAATTGGTGAAACTTTTTATTTCATTTTCAATTTTCACGTAGAAATCTTTCAATAGAAAATTCATTATTGTAGAAAGAATTTTATCGTAGATTTTTAATTGTTGGCAACTGCTATAACGAAAGATGTTTAAATTGAATAAGAAAAAGGTGTTATATTTTTGGTTTTTTATCTCATTTTATTAAAATAATATGATTTTTTCAAAATTTTATGATTTTCAGCTTCATTGTAGGTATTCAGCTATAAGTACACAAAATTTCAAGTCTTTAAGATATATAGTTTCTGAGAACCGGCTCTCTGTCGGGCAGATAACGTAGCGGGACGAATAGGGTTTCGTGAGATGAACGAAACCTTAAGAAAATGAGAGATTTATAAATTACCTTTTGGTACAAATTTTTCAACTTCAGTTGAAAGAAAACAAGAACGAAAAATCATGCGTCAAGCATAGATTATGTAGCACTTTCCAACGCTTCCAAAATAATTTTACAAATCATACCGTTTAATAAGCTAAAAGATAACTTCTAAATAAACAATTTGAAAAACGCATAACATATTTAAAAACATAATTTCAGAAATTTCCAACATATACAATATTCTGAAAAATATCCGAATACTTTTATTCAGCCCTGTATGGGATCTATAGAATTGTATATTTACTACATACGATGCTAAATTTTAGTTCAGTTAGGAAACGCGTAGCACAGTTTAAAATTCTCCGTCTGGAGTTTGTCAATAAACAGAAATGTGTTCGCGAACTTTTGTGCTGCCCTGTATATGATCTACAGAATTTATACACATCACGTAATAGACAAAAAGCAAGTTAACATTAAAATCGCGTTCAGTAACTTAAAACGCACTTCCAGGAATTATTGTTAACAGACAGTAGATAATTCTTTTGAGTGTCCCTGTAAATGAACGATGACTGCTATACACACAATATTCCGTAGTAAGTCTCTTGTAATGCACCTTAGTGATCTATATAAATTTCAATGCGTTTAAAATAGTGAAACATTATTTAAATAAACCGCAGACGATTTTTCTCCATAGACGTAATGTAACGGAATTATTTTTACTGTCCCTGTAAAGTAACTATAAGTGCTATGCACACCCTGTTCCATATTAAGCTTCTTCTAATGCACCTTAGTGATATATATAAATTTCAATGCGTTTAAAATAGTGAAACATTATTTAAATAAACCGCAAATGATTTTTCCCCATAGACTGCAATGTAACGGAATTCTTTTGAGTGTCCCTGTAAAAAAACTATAAGTGCTACACACTTCCGTTGAAATAGGGAACACGCTATAGATAACGACAATAACATATAAAAATTGTAGAGCAATCCGAGCATATTTACGGGAGTTAGAGCACGGACAGACGGCCAGACAAACCGAAGTCATAAGCACTTTTCAACTAGGTTGGAAAGTGCTAAAAATAAGCAGAACTGTATCAAAATAATTTTAAAAGTAAGATTACTATTACTTTTATGTTTTCATAATATTTCGCACCTGTGTTTTTAATTCAGCATTTATTTTAATTCAAATTTTTGTTTTTGTTTTTAAACATGATTACCTGGCTAAAACAAATACATAAATATAAATAAGTATTTACTCAGTATTTTTAAATGTTAGTCTTCTATCCTTACTAAACACAGTCTGTTTGCACGAAGAATAGTTGCATAAAAACATTTGTCATTTTTTTAAACTTCAGTTTCAGGAAAATTTATTATAATATATAGTTACTATTATTAATATAATAAAACTTGATTACAATGATACTGACTAAATCTATAAATATGTCTTTAATGATAGATTATCGATATAGACAGAATTCTTTCGATAACCAATATAAAGCAAATCTTTGCATAACAATAATTAGATTTTATGACAGCCTGTCTTTAACCATTATTTTGTCCTTTTTTACCACTTCCCAGCATAGTTGAAAACCTTTTATGACTTCGGTTTGTCTGGCCGTGCTGTAACTCTCCTAGATATACTCGGATTGCTATTTAATTGCTATAAATTACTAAGAGTTTCTATAGCATGATTGCTATTGAAAATGAAGTGTGTATCATTTATAGTCCGTTTACAGGGGACCACAAGAAAATTTCATTACATTATGGTCTATAGGGAAAGCGCATTTTGAAGATGTTTCACTACTTAAAACATAATATAACTGATATGTGGTATAATATAACTGATATTACTGGGGTTCACTACAACATGTTTTCAATAGATTATTGTGTGCGTATAGTTTATCATTTGATTACATAGACACTCAAAAGATTTCTGTTACAGGACTGACTAAGAGCGTTAATTTCTGGTTTTCAGCTGTGGTGTGCAAATTTTATATAAACTAATTTTGGTACTTTTCGGTTAGCCGGGCGCCAGTGATATGTATACATGCATATATACACACATATGAACATAGATACATATATATACATACATATATATATATACATATATGTATGAATATATATAAATATATATGTATACATATATATTTATATATGTACATATATCACTGGCGCCCGGCTAACCGAAAAGTACCCGAATTTTTAGTATACTACAAAATGTCTAGATTATATACACGGATGCATGATATAATTTGCACATATCACCGGCTATACGAAGCAATTACTGAAATTGGATTTTGACTGCGTTATGTGTTTTTTATGTTTATTTAGATATCTCCTTTCATTGTAAATGAAATTTATTAACAATATTCCGATAGTGTTAAATCCCCGAACAGTTTCATAATCTATACCACGACGCATGGTTTTAAGTTCTTGTTTAATGTTTCTGCGTTTACTAATAGTAAAGTCTGAAAGCTAAAATTTATAAAAATCACCCCATATTAAGGATTGTACGCTGAATCTTGTATTTTCTCTTTGAAATTATTTTTGTAAAACGGCATCTAAAACCGAAGTTCAAAGATATAGGGCTAAATTGGTCAAGCTGACAAATGCTTTGCAGTGTATATCTTCCTCCTTATTGTGGTACCAACACGTACATATTTTGCAGGAAATCGAAAAGAAAGTCTCACTTTGTCTGAAATTTAAAAGCTAAAATTAAAAAAAAAAATCTCTTCATATTGAGGATTTATACACTGAATCTTGTTTTTTCTCTTTTCAATGCCTTTTGTACAAGGGAATCTAAAACCGAAGTCAAAAGGTATAATGCTAAATTCGTCAACCTGACAACAGCTTTGCAGTGTATAGCATACTCCTTATTGTGGGTGCCAAAACGTACATATTTTACAATAAATCGAATAAAAGCTAAAATTTATAAAAAAGCCCCTCATACTGAGGATTTTTACACTGAATCTTATTTTTTTCTCTTTGGAATGCCTTTTGTAAAAGGGAATTTAAAGCAGCGGTTAAAAAATATAATGCTAAATTGGTCAAGCTGACAACTTTGCAGTGTACATCTTGCTCCCTATTGTGCGTACCAAAATGTACGTATTTTGCAGGAAATAGAAAAGAGAATATCACTTTGCCTTAGATTAGACAGCTAAGATATTGATATCATAATTTCATCTAATGTCCATATGTTTTGGGAAATATAATGAAATGCAACTCCATTTGATATTTAAAAATTTGAAGCGTATTAATTATTAGAAACGAAGTTATTTTCAAAGTTAATACAAAATATTACAAAATATTATACAACTTTAGCATTTACATACAATAAATATTCAGTTTTATGATTTTGGTCGACCAATGACCTGGACTCAGCTGCCAGTGATGATTATCTGTCATTAACAATAATCCTGAACAAGTGTATAACAATATATGTTAAAAATATGTTAAAGTTTTAAAAAATCAAATAGTTCGCGTACTAGGGTTTGATTTGGACTAAAATCTCATACTACGTAAAAGTTGTTGTTAAAAAAATCAAATAAAAACTGCAAACGGGTTCATACTGAACGCATTATCATTAAAAAATGTATCAACAATATAAGACCAGCAGTTATAGAGCATATGTTTTGTTACAGGTAGTTATATAGTTTCACATCACAAGCCAAACACATTTGAAATGAAAATTAGTAAAAGATGGAAAACCTGTGGCATATTAACTTCGAAAGACTGACATTTTATGTAACGTATTTCTACAACTTTTCATAAATACTTTTTACCAGTTTATGCGATTATTTTAACATCAGTGGACCAGTCCAGTACCGTATCGCAGCAGTTTTTTCCATACACTAGTAATGAGATTCGGCGAGCTCTCTAATTGGTTCAGAGCTGTTGTCACAATGCGCGTTTTCGGAATCTTGTACTTCTACACCGTGGCCGACATAAGCTCAGAGGCCATTTTTCCCCTTTTTCCCTTGCCAACAGAAATAAAGGCGACATTAGAAAATGCTTATTGCGCTATTATATACACTTTTATTAACTTTAATAGTTTATTAGTTTAATTATTTACTTTATATTACTTTAAAGAGCTTTTTGTCTTTTTATTGTTATTTACACTCTAACATGAAACTGTGGTAATGAGAGAGCGAGGTGAAATATGTAGTGTTTTTGAGAGTTATCCATCGAACTATGATATGGCATTTGCAATTAAATTATTGTGCTAAATCTTTAACTGATTCTTCAGCGATGAATAAATTTTGGATTTAGTTTTTGTGCCCTCTGATATACCATTCGAGTGCGACATCACAATTGCAGGTTTCTCCAACTGGAATTACGCTGTATTATCATGGATGTTATATATTCAATTTGCTTTCAAAATCGCTGGCTTTCTAACAACACGGTTGCCATATCACCCGTGCACAAATTTCATCCTACATTGTACTTAATGTATCAATAACATTTTGACCAAGATTTTAGCAAATACTATTAAAACAAGTGAATGACATGGCATATATGTATGGATATATAGCTGTTCGCTTTGTCAATATACATTTCTGGTTATTTATTAGTAGTAAACAAACAGGAAACATAAATGCACAGCGATGTCACATAGATGTCAATTATAACACAGTACGTAAAATGCCTTTACTCATCCCATTTCGTTTTATATGAAAAGGCAAGGAATATTCGATCTTTTTAACTTCCTCCAGTTATGTGTAGCATATTAACAACATCTAAACTTATTTTGAAGAAGTAAAAATAATTCCACGTTGAGATCTTTCTAAGTCTCACTAAGAGAAAATAAGGCTTTTAGCCTAAAGCAGAGTTTATCCTGAATACTGTTGCACTTAGTTGTATAGAAGCTAATCTGTTTTTGATATATTTCATCTTACAAATGCTTTTCTCATAGAAATAAATATAAAGGTTTTGAATTAAACTTTTGTGATGAGAAAAAGTATGATTGGATGACCTGGAAAATTGAAATAAATGGAAAGAAAATGAATAATATATTTACATTCTGGAGTTACATTCAGTACGAAACTGATGTACAATTTTAAGGTAGTTTTATTTAAAAGAACAATTCTCTATCAGAAACAGATTTATTTTTAACTGCAATCACTGTAAATGGCTGTCAAATAAGAAAAGCGTGAAAATACATGATTTGGAAACGTTTAATAAATAAAGCACGTTTGCCAATTTCTAATGAATTTAATTAATTGGAATACATTATATAAGATTTTATATCCGACTAAAAGTAGCGAATTAAACAGAATTAAACTGGAAAAATATGCTGACATATATTGAGATAATGTGAAAATATACACTTATCTTTTTTGTAGTATTATTATCCAATTATATTAAAAGTAGAAACTAGGACTTTCTACATGAGCCAATAATCTATCTTCATTAGTAATTATTTCATCGACTACTTTATTTTTCAGAAAAGTTGTGTTTGATTGTTTATTTATGTACATTTCATTACCAATTAAATACTTGCTATTTTTTAAATTAATATTTTCCATATCCGTATGGCATAACAAAAGTTAACCATTAAACCATTAAACCATTATCTCTGATAATGACGTTTACAGGTTTGATGGTCTTGTTCCTCCATTTCCACTCAAAAGGAAATATTTTATCTTTTACTTTATTTTATTTTTAAAAAGAGACGTAAAAAGGTATTATATCAAGATAATATAACTAAATGTCTAAAGCAAAAGGCATGATATTCTACATCGAAATGGCCGGCGAAGTATTAACTGTATTTACGGCCGCAGTAACAGATTCTAATTTATAACTACTTATTGTCTCTTATAATTTGAAATGACTTTAAGATAATATATTAAAAATAAGTAAAATAATTTGGACAGCCTTGATAACAACAAATAACTTCTGGATCACAAATCTGCGACCAAATGCACCCTCTACGTGTCGATGGATAAATTAAATGTCACCTTACTTATTACAGTGGCAGTCATAACGATCATAGTTTTTAGTTACATTCGTCACAAAACTAATTACAGGAAAATTCAAAAATCGATTTGAATGAAAAAAAATGTTTTTCGGTATTACAATAATAAAATGTAACAATGAGAAAATTTTGAATTAAATATAAATCGGAATTATTTTGTAACGATGTGTAACCAGTCGAATTTCGACGGAAGAAAGTATTTAAAAAGGAAGATTTACATTGAATTTAAAAATAATTAATCTACAAAATTAATTACAATTTGAAAAAAAAAATCTTACGTTCTTTAGTCTAACTTTAAAACAAATATTATTTTAGCCTAAAGTAATGATAATACTTTTTCCCATAAACTTCAACAATTGAGGATCTTACGTTTGGTATTAGGGAATGCAAAATCAGCAAAAATAATTTCATCAAATGATCATCAACACAATCACAGAATTCCCCACCCTATGAAATCTAAACCTAACGTCATTTTCACGGCCTCAAAATTTACATACGCACCTCTCATATTCATTTTATTCACAATTTAATAAAATATTATAACGCGCAATAGGCTATTAATAAATATACTTCCAAACTTGAAGTCACATTTGTCAGCTACAGCTTTGCATGTGAACATTCGCTCTCTTAACTTGAAATTCTAATGTCATTAACGGCAAGTAAAATATTTATATGTTTTAGGCGCATTCGTAGTAAAATAATCAGTTTTAACAAAGAAAAAGATAGTTTTCTCTTAAATATGACGTCATTTTCACTCACTGAAAAATTTCGCGTTCCATATTCACTATTAGCCGAATGAAAAAAAATATTGTAATGTAAAAGATGAGGTAATTTTTTTTAAAAACGTGACATCATTTTCTATTGAAGATTTTTATAAACATTTATTTTTATTTGTAATAAAAAATGGCACCAATAAACATAAATAAAAAACATTATTTCTTTTTTCTCCACAATAATGGAAGTTATCCAATTGCCACCGTTTTGAAGAAATTTCATGAAAAACTTTTTAAATTAAAATTAAAATATAAAAATAGGTATCTCTCTATATTAAGATAAAACTAACCACTGCCACCGCAAACGAAAACTATCGCATGAGAATCAACTATTGCATTCAGAAAACTATTGCATGTGAATGTATGAAAATTGGTAGTTTTATACAGAAATGTTCGATAAATATGCCGAAGTAGACAGTTTTTAAATCGAAGAATTATTTAAAGAAATATTTAACATTAGAATCGGTCAAATTAGTTCTCTTAAAAAATTTTTATAGGAACGAAAGCTATGCATAGAAATTTAATAATATTTTGAAAGGATGTAGTTGATTGGTAGTGGGTAATTCCTTTTTTAATCTGACTAATCTTTTGAGGATAGTTATTTTTTAATTTCAGTTCAAAATTTCATCATTTTAACTGAGATTTATTTCATATATCGAAAAAGCCATCGAATAAAATCGTGGACAATTTGTTAAATAGCGCAAATAATAATATTCCCTTTCAATTAAAAAATGTATTTCCACGAGACTATTCAAAATAGAAATAAAACTTTAAAATAATAATTAAATGATCACAATTTAAAAGAAGTAAATAGAGAAACTTACCTCATAAAATATATACTCACGCGTGAATATTAAAAAGAGAAATAAAACTTGAAAATGATTGTTAAAATACTACACGTTCAAAGCATTAAACGAGGAAACTTACGCCATATTTAAAATGCTGAAATAACAATATTTCCAAACAGTTTCAATTTAAAAATATATTTACAAAAGATATTAATTTATTTCGATAAAATCTTTTACTTACTGTTGCAAATTTTAGAACAACGTAAATAATAATATTTCCCTTCAATTAAAAACTACATTTTTACTTTTAATAGGCAGAAAACTTTGGAGAAAATTACGTAATATTGGAAACGATACATTTAAAACGTCCAACTGAAAATAATTTTCTTACACTCTAACCATCGTTATAAAATTATGTGATGCAGCGACATTCTTTATTAAGCAATTTTTCACAAATTGAATTTGAAATATATAATTGATCTTATTTAATCAATCATGAAAGCATTTGTTAGCTGTTTCAACAGCAGTTGATTCGGCCTTAAAATCTTCTCCGCCAAAGGGAAGAAAATGAATGGAAGCCCGATTACAGGAGGTCGCCACTGGTCGTTTAATTATAATTTAATCTTCCGTAATCGTTGTAAAGCAGATCCAATTAGCGTGTTTTTATAGTTTTAGGTGTCAGAACAGGGTGACCGTGGCTCGTACGAGGCAGGGCCCCCTAGTATTTTAAAAAATAGCGAGTGCGGGCATGTCTACAAATGAACAGCTTTCATTTTTTAAAAATATATATTTAGTAAAATTGGTTCAGTAGGAAAACTTAAGCTAGATGACTAAAAAAACGGCCTTGTGTTTTAAATATATAGATTATGTTCTTAACTCAACTGAGTGTAATAGAAAAATTTGATAACAGCTTTCTTTTAAGTTTTTTTTTTTTGCTTATTTTCTCTACTGAAAGAGGACAATAAAGAAATTTTGTAAAGAGAAAAACCCTTCAAAACTTGAAAATTTCTGGTTTTTGAGTTACAATTATTGAAAGCATACAATTTATTGCATAGTTTTGTAAAATTGACACTGTTCTATTGAGTGAAAAGCATTTTAATTTTCTAAGTTCCAGACAAAAAAATTAGCACTAAAAATACATTTCTAACTATTAATATTTCCTTATTTCCTATAGAAAAAATTATGAATAATAGAAAAAAAACTTTAATCGATATTTTACATGAAAAAAAAAATATCCGCTACATTTCAACCATCTTGTTTAAATGCAAAACATCTTCTATTCATTTTCGAATAAAACTTTGCACTTTTCTTCAATGAGAAATCTGTATTTATATTGATTCCTCAAGAAGAATTGTTCTTCAACTGGCTTTTTATCAAAAAAAAATTATTTCAGCGATACCACAAAATACATTTCATATTTTGCATACAAAAATGAATTTGTTTATGTAGAAGACTTTTGTTTTAACTACAAAATGTTATGATTTGTACAATGTATTCTGATAAAGAATATTCTTTAAAAGTACATAATTGATTAGAATGTCATTTTTTTTCATAGTTTAAATAACTTTAGTTTATTTATTATTTTTTATAAATTAAAAATATTTCATGCATTTCTATTTTCAAATTATTTCTATTTATTACTTAAATGGGCTTTGCAGAAAAATTATTTATTCTAAATGGCATTTTATTAAATAGAGAGTAAAATGTGACACAGCGGAATTTTCATTTAGAATGTCAATGCATTTTATTGTAACATGTTAATACATTTTATTGTACTTTATTACTCCTTTAAGAACCTTAATAAACTAAAATTATAAAGCAAATTCACAGATTTTGTTGTAGTCTGTATCAAAATTATCTGTTAGACATATACTGTAAGTTTTAAACAAAAATTAAAACGCGTGAAGCATTAAGTCGTGAAATATATTAAAAATATGTTTTAAGAAGAATGCATTTGAATTACATTGCGACGATGTGTTATTTACATTAACCAACTTTAAGAACTATAACACATATTTTCTGCTAGGTATGTGACAATCCTAATAATATTATAAATCCGATTGTATGTGTAAATGTTTGGCTGAAGCCAGCGTCAAAATGGAGAATTTAATAACCCTGTACCTTTGCATATAGGTTGATTATAACCCGTAAATGAACACAGGCTGTTTTTTGTTTATTTTATTCAAATATTTTTCTTAATAATTCAAAATTTCATTATTTCCATAGAGAATAAATGGACATTTTTTCGTATAAAATTTTAAAATGGTAAAATTTACTCTGCCGTTGCTTATAATTATCGTTGCCACTAAATCAAAATCCGAAATAATAATTTTTACTCAACAATTTTGTTTTAATTGAAACATTTTCACGTGAAAAACGGAAAATGAAATAAAAAATTTTAAGAATTAAAAAGAAGATTCATGCGAAGGAAGGAATTAAATATATGGAGTGGGTCTCAGAACAAAATTGTGTTGATGAATAAGACACACTCCATATATTTACTCCATACCTTTGCATAAATTCTGGGTGATTTCTACTTTACCATCTATTGCTGGTGATTCGAACGAAATCAGGAATCGCAGTAAAAGAACTCCTGAAATCTTACATAACCCTCCTGCAAGAATTGTTTTAATATCTGTCACCGTTTGTGACTTATTGAATTTTAAAATCAGTCAGTCTATTTTAGAACATCTGGTACATTAAAATTATAACAATATAACAAATGTACATTATAATATGAAGTATCTATTCAAATCAATAATGCTTTATAAAATATAATAAATGTTAAATTAAAAATAATAATGTTATTAAAGAGAAAATGCTAAAATATACTGACATCATAAGTGTTTTTTTATTTCCAAAATTAATTTTTTAATATAGGCATTAAGAAATGCAGTAATATATATATATATTTTATGAAGTATAAGTAACTTATATTATATGAGATGTAATCTTCCCAACTGGGCAAAAAAGTCCGGGCCAGGATTTGAACCTGGGATCCCCTGGCTGAAGCTGCCAATGCTCTACCAACTGAGCAATCCAGGACGAATATGGCTGAACTAATTCACGCAGTTAACCTTAATGATCATAATCAGCGCATCAGAATAAATCACGAGTAATGAAACCTCCAGTAAACGCTGGAAACGTGATTACACTAGATTAATTTTGACACAATTATTCAAATTGGTAAAGGAATCATATGAAATGTAATCTTTCCAACTGGCCGAAAAAGTCCGAGCCAGAATTTGAACCCGGGATCCCTTGGCTGAAGCTGCCTATGATCTACCAACTGACCAATCCCGGACGAATATGAGAGAACTAATTCACCCAGTTAACCTTAATGATCATAGTATCTGGTCTGATGTCTGAATCAGCACAACATCATAATTCACAGGTAATGGGACCTATTATATTAATTTATATTATGTCGTACAGAAAAAATATATTGTTTAATTTGTATCTAGAAAATAAGTGAGTAGTTATTGCTTATTGCAGGGCCATAACTTCTGAGTCTATCTTCTAGAAAATTGAGATGCTTTAAGATGCTCCGTAGAATGAATACTATTATTAAAAATACAGTGCACTCGGCATTAAATTGACAATTTTTACATTATAAAACAAAACTTTATTATAACTGATGTAAATAAATAATAACTAAAAATTTTGTTTTATAAAAAACAAAAAAATTGCAGAAAAGATGAAATGTGAAAGTTTAAAATTTAAATAAGTAAAGTGTAAGTCATGTAAATGGCAGAAAAGCTCACATATAAGAGAACTTTTATATTGTTTTTCATAAGGTGTTGCCGGAATTTGTAGGTGACGGCGTAGAACTGTGATAGTCATAAACTAAAATATATGCGAGGCCACTGTAATAACCAAATTTCGTTTTTATTGAATGAAACATATATAATATTATTTTTATACATCTTATTTCTACCGATGTAAGATTCAAACATGTACTTATAAAAATAAGTCATAATAATCATTACATAATAATAAATTTGTTGTTCTTAATAACATTATCTGCAAATAAGCTTTTTGTACTTTCTGTGTAGGCCGTTAAAGAAATATATATTAAATAGAATAAAACATAATCAAGTACGCCATTTTCATGAATATCTTTTTTAGATATTGTAATATAAAATATGAGAGCCATAAAAAATGATAAGATAATTGCTCACCCGTAAAATTATTCTACGTTATGATACATTAATTAGACATTATTTATACTTATATATCGTTTAGATAAATTTAATATTTTTACATAATGAATGTATTTTCACCAGTTTTTACATGTGTAATATGTTTTTATAATTAGAAGTTAGTATTATGAAATAAATTTCTTTCCTTTAATTATTTTATGCATTTAAGGTTTCAAATGTATTATTAAAATTATCAAATCTTACTACGAAAGAAATTGCTTTTAAATAGACTTGTAAATATCGTTTCTTTTCTTTCAGTTACGATTAAATATATTTTGGTATTATGTTACTTAAATTTCTGAAAACAAATCTAGCTTTTGTGATATGTAAAATTAATGGAATTCTTTGAAGATGTAAAAATGATATTGAAAAGTTTTTAAAATGTAATTTTAAAATTGTATCTTCTGTTTACAATATCAAACATATTTCTTATTATTTAAAACCTTACAATATATCATATATTATTGTAAAGATATTTTTTTTTACCATTTTAGATAAATTTGCTAAAAAAGCATACTTTATAGAAATATGAAATGTGGTATTTCAAAATCTTTTGGAGAAAAAGTCTTGCGAAATTTTCAAATTTACATATTAGAATTAAATTTCCTAAAATGTATTTGTTTAAATTTATACATTGTAGTGTTTGCGTATACATACAATATTTTGCTAAAATTTGAAATATTTCTTTTAAAAGTTAATATTGTTAATAGATTATTTGGTATAGAATTGATATTTGTTTCATTGGAAGCCTTCATACTTATAAAATTACATCTATTCCATAAAATGAGTCAGATTGTACTTACAGTGTAAAGACGGTAAGTTAAAAATGACCTTCCTAATCGCAATAGAAGAATTACAAAATAAATAAATACATACATATTCAAAATAAAACACAAAAAATTTCACCTATTTATCTTTGAATAACACGAGAAAAAGAACTAACGTTTTATAGTCGGTGAGCGTAGAGTACTACATTTTTTGTCTTGAAAATCACAAACATGTAGAATCCGGAAAACCATGTATACGGTTGCGGAGGGATAGGTGCTTACTCTGCTCTTTGAAACAACCATCAAAATCTGTAGACCACATAAGAGGCCAGCTTCTTCATATTTAACTTATACATATGGCCTGCTACCATCTAGGTTTGGTTTAAAAAAATTGTGCATACTACTATTATTCCAAACCTGTGAATGTACCGTGAATGAAATATTTACCACCATCATTAAAATGTTTAATCTTGTTTCAGGATTTTGTGTCCAATCTCTGAATATAAAATTTACCAATATAACTTTTCAAGATCATTTTTACTACCATCATTAGAAGTTTTAATTACGTTTATCTTTTATCAATTGCATTCGTATAACTACATCTGGACAGGAATTCTATCCTGAAAAATTAGTTTGACATGAAGTAAATTTGCTTGATGTTACATTTTAAAAATTAACAGTGTTTTTTTTTGTTGTTGTTGTTGTTTGAAATATCTAAATGAAATTATTACCACCATCATTAGAACTTTCAGCCTGTTTTCTTCGTTTACTTTTGAATCTTTGAATCTAAAATTCTTTCATAAGAAATTTACCACCATCATTTTTACCTCCATCATTAGAAGCCCTATTTACGTTTACCTCCATATAACAATTGTGTAACTACATCT
This sequence comes from Maratus michaelseni, assembly GCA_963931845.1. NCBI lineage: Eukaryota > Metazoa > Arthropoda > Arachnida > Araneae > Salticidae > Maratus > Maratus michaelseni. The sequence goes on along the minus strand of OZ007588.1, from coordinate 425,047,391 downwards.
GGATGGGAATCTCTTTCTGCAAATCGGCTTCACATGAAAGAAATTTCCTTGATGTTACTATCTAAAGATGAAGAGAATTCCTTTTTGTTTCCAAAAATACGCCCTAAATTTTATTTAAATATATTTTATAACAGGAATTTAAGAGGCTAAATATTTTTAATGAACTATAAGCAACAATAAGCAGAAACATACTTGTTTCTTGTACGAAAGTATAAACAAAAGACTAGTGACGTAGTTAATTGTTAAATTGTTTACATCAACTGAAGAACGTGTAATTAGGAGTGAAACAGTATTTCTGTCGCGATTTCATTCCGAGTCTTTTGGATGTAAATGATGGTGTACACATATTTATGTAGTGTTTTATCAAATAAGCCTACGATAATTTATTTTATTTTCCACGTTCACAGGCATTATATTCAATGTTGATCTACTTATACGCCTTTTTTAAATTTTACAAAAGCATGCTTCACATTTTAATCCATCTTTAAGATCGTTTCAATGTATTTTGGAAACGTCAAATGTTTGAGAATAGAAAATTTCTAATCCTCTTAATGTTATACTGAAAACTTTTAAAATTTAAAACAAAATAGAATAATAGTGAAAATCTGTGCATTTACGTCATTATTTATGAATTGGTGCAGTCATTTCATAGCGAGTATTATTGTCGTATAAAATAAAAGGCTATCTCTTCCACACTTGTGTACATTTTATCAATTAGGCACGTCATATTTATCTTACGCGGAGATGCCGAAGGGCAAGTCCGACATTTCAAAATATTGTAAATGATATTTTCAACAGCACAATACAAGATAAACAGAGTTCAGGAGATTATTAAAGTTTAAATTTCTCCTGTGCGTTTACTGTACTCGATTCAAAGCATTCATCATATATTACAGCAAAAATTAACTAAAATAAAGCTCACTACATGACTGATAGCATTCTGAATTTACACGATAATTATTTGTATTTTTATAAATCTTGTCCTACGCCGTTGACAGCCAAATTATGAAAGAAATTTGCAATATCGTTTGCACAGATATTATAGTACATAAAAGCTCATATGCTATCAAATATTATATATTAAAACACACATAAACAAAGACTGCATTCAACATTTTAAAGATATACAATTATTATACAGACATACATACATTAAATACAATAATCCAACATGGAGTGAAAAATTAGCCATAGACAGGAATCGAAACTTATTTTTAAAGATTATCTTTAAAATGTTGAATGCAGTCGTTGTTTATGTGTGTTTGAATATATATATTCGTAGATCGGTGGAATAGTAAAAATCTATTCATCGTTGTCCAGTTATCCAAGGCTGTCTGTTAGATGACTGGTGACTTTCTCTCCAACATGGTTTATTAGTGAAAAATTGCAGACTCAGGAATCGGCCGGAGTGGCTCAGTGGTTAGAGCAACAGCCTAGAACTCTGTGGACCCAGTTTGAATTCCTGTCTATGGGTAATTTTTCACTCCATGTTGAATTATTGTATTTAATGTATGTATGTCTGTATAATAATTGTATATCTTTAAAATATTATATACATATAGTTCTTTTTACAGAGTAAGGTTTTTCTTAAAATTTATGAACTTATCAGGAAATTTCCTGAAAATTAATTCGAAATCTTGCAAATGATAATAAAATAATATGTAATTTTTTTTAATTGTTCAAATAAATGTCTATATATTCATGAAAATACCCATACTATTCTTACACGACTGCATACAAACGACATCTAAACATCGAACAGGCTTTTGAAATAATTAGTTACAGTGACAGGTCATTTGAAGATTATGAATCAAACACCATTTTACACCAGGCATTCTGAACTATGAAAAAAATTGTTATCAATAGTTTCCTTAGAACAAAATATTTCTGCATTATAGCATCCTGCTGAGTTCCACAAAATCTCTTTCAAGTGCCTTCTAATGAATTTCCCAGGGTGATTATGGGAAGTGATATTAGAGGGATTTGAGAAACTACGACATCACATAAACGAAAAAAAAGCACTGGTAATTATAATAATTCGACGTAATGACCATTGCAGAAAATATTAGTAACATAAAAATTCGTTTATATGTAGTTTTTATTTAATATTTATTAGTTTTAAAATATGTACTTTATTAAGTTCTCTTTTAACAAGTACATATATACATTAAAAAAAGAGAGAGAGATCAGACACTGTTGCATATTAACGCTCACCTAGTATTTGGAAATATTATCATCAATCATAGTCAATTACAACCAATACATTAGACGGCATCGGGAAAAGATGGAATTTTTATCGGCGTTCCTTCTTCCGGATTTGAATCTGGAGCTACTCCAACACCAGACGCGTGATCTACCACTTACGCTTCTATTCATCATCTATCTCAACTGAAGAGTAAATGCAAAACCTCACTGAACACTCAAATAAAATTCACGATTAACCTGATTGGACTTGATCGTCATTGAAATCCAGTCACATAATTGATGAATACTTGAGTGTTCAACCGAGGTTTCCACGGTTAACCGACAATTCAGATAAATAGAGAATACGAGCAAAAAGCTAGATGTTTACAGCCGGTGCTTCGCTTATAGGATATCGATACTTATTCTTTGATGAATGAACACTGAAATAAAATTCACGATTAACCTGATTGGACTTGATCGTCATCGAAATCCAGTCACATAATTGATGAATACTTGAGTGTTCAACCGAGGTTTCCACGGTTAACCGACAATTCAGATAAATAGAGAATACGAGCAAAAAGCTAGATGTTTACAGCCGGTGGTTCGCTTATAGGATATCGATACTTATTCTTTGATGAATGAACACTCAAATAAAATTCACGATTAACCTGATTGGACTTGATCGTCATCGAAATCCAGTCACATAATTGATGAATACTTGAGTGTTCAACCGAGGTTTCCACGGTTAACCGACAATTCAGATAAATAGAGAATACGAGCAAAAAGCTAGATGTTTACAACCGGTGCTTCGCTTATAGGATATCGATACTTATTCTTTGATGAAAAAACTTTGTCTGTGATGAATAACATGAGTATTTAATGCGGTTTTATTAAGTCATGGGTCTTATAATTTTTATTAAAAGTCAAACTAAATGTTTAACATTAAATTAACAGATACATTAAACAATAATTTAAATTCACGTCTAAAAAAGCAGCATACACAAATAACTTATTACTCATTAAGAAAATATAACTATGAATATATTTTAAGTCCTCAGATAAAAATACTGTTTATAATAGAAAAAGGTTTTTTTCAGTCTTTTATATTTAAATAATAGGTATTTCTGATATAAATTCCCCATCTAACAAAATATGAAAAATATCTACCTGTCTATGTATAAGGTGGGTGAGCCGAAGATGCCCAGTTTTCTTGTAGCCCACCCTTCAGAAGTAGAATAAATTTATTGTTTAATCACAAAATAGTGCTACTGCATTGTCAATCATGTATCTGCAGTGCACGTGGCTGAATTTAAAGAGATGACCTTGATCCTCCGCCATTTTATGCAGTGATTTTACTTTTTAGGAGTAGTCGGTCTAATTTCCAGGTAAGAAGATATTTTAATTTACACATGTTTAAATTATTAGAACTTTGAGTTATGATACGTTTTCTGAAAGCTTATGTCCTTCTGTTTAACAAAATTTACTTCAATTCTAAGAAATTTATCAGATTATTATTTTTACGCCGTGCAAATGAGAAGAATACGTGTGTTCCCGAGGTGGCCATCTTAGAAAACAAATGTGAAAATCAGTGTAGTAAGCGTGATTTTCAAACTTTTCCACATAAATAGCTGAAAAAACTTATTACCATTTATTGTTAACATCTGAGATCACTCAAAAGAAGTTAGTAACTCCCAGAGGAAAATCCTTGAACTACCGTTCACAAAAAGTGCTTCTTTTCGTGTCATAAGATAAGAAGATTAAGAAGAAAAACTCGAGATATATCAAAAGAAAGAAAGGATCATCAGAAAACTAGTAAAGAAAACACTTTCCTCAATATTTTTTGTCATTTTAAAAGTGATTTAAATGCATGGACCACCTTTGAAACACTATGCGCCTGCGCCAAAGGTGGTCCACAAACTATACTTTTGAAATTTTACTATAAAAGTAACTAAATTTTATTTTACAAAGAAGAGTATACTTGTTACATAACAAAAATTCAGCCACACACATCCAACCAGAAAATTATTAAAAATCTCTAAAATGAAGAGTCTAAAATGAGAGTCTAAAATGAAGAGAATAAAACGATGATACACCAATTTTGTTTGATTTGAGAATAGAGTGACACTTGCTAGCTTAAATGTCATACTATAGTTTGATAACCGTGGATCGAGATGAATATAAATTTAGTTTATTGAAAAACACAGTTAAATATAGTTATAAACAGGACAGACAGGTATAACAGGAGAAGAATGATGAGGATATCACTCACATAAGGGATAGAACGGATTGCGTTTGTCATGGACTTCCCCTGATCAATCAAATATAAAGTTCATATTCTTAAGTGGAGTTGTTTGATATTATAGGTTCAAAAAGTTTAAGTTACAATATTCTTTACAATGCATGTTTTATATTCAAAACTCGCATTAGTAGCACTATGTATGTATTCTATTAATAAATTTTCCTTGCAATTTTATCATGTATTTTAAATTATATATTTCCATCTTTAATTCACTAAATATATTTTAAGCGATTTCCTTGTCCAAAAAATTAAACACAATTACTTTAACAGAATTCGTATGAAAAGGAAATAAAATTTATTTCACAAGTGGCAGTCGTGTAACGCTTTATGTTTTTCCCCGAAAGGACATTTTCTAATTAAATTATCACCAGGAACGAAAGAAAAATTTAATTGTTTAAAACCTTTCTTATTGCTTAATGTCTTAAGTTCAGTACATTTCTTGCTGCTCAAGTGATTTTATTTGTGGAGGAATAATGGAAGTTTAAATCTTTCTTTATATTTAGCTTTTGTAATATAATTTTACTCCTTTTTCATATTTTTTTCTTTGCAAAAAAAATCTTAAACTAGTTTTCAAAAACTCTCTTTTCACATTTTCTTTCTTTGCAAACAATTCTGATGTTCAAATTGGTTTTTAAAAACTCTCTTTTTATCTAGAGAAAATGACTTTTTTATGCAAAATTATATAGTGCTAATATATAGCGTGCATATTTTATTTTGATCAAAAATGACTTTAAGATACATTTGAGTGATTTTTTTTTAATTAAATGTATAAAATATAAATTTCACAACAGCGTCCTTCTTTCGTTTTGTTTTGATTAGATCTTTTTATTAATGCTACTCTTATTTATTTTTATTCCTTAATTAGATTGTCTTTGATAGTGTGATTTGTTTGTAAGATGATCAAACTATTTTAAATTACCAACTGGTGATATTGTTTTCGAGGAATATCATGTGTAAAATTCTCTTCTAAAATAATAAGCCACAAACTTCTCTTACGTGCACTATCAATGATCAGCTTTGGCTACCAATATTTCAAATAAAATCTTTATAAAATATTTCTCAAACAATTGCAATAGAAATCTAAGGCAAAAACGGTTCGTTTAAAATTAGTGATAGCTCAAAATGTGTTGGCTGTTTCCAAAAAATAATATTTAACTAGTGCAAATAATGAACAAATTAGAAAATTATGGTGTAGGCTTTCGAACTCTTTTGTGAGTTAATTGTTATATAAAAATTAAATTTATTTTTAAATCATCAAATTATTTTATTTTTGGATTGCGTGGTAGTTAACATTTTACTTATTGTCTTTCTTTCATGGAATTTTTGTTAACATACTAATTTACTAGCAGATAATAATGCAATTTAATTTAGAAAATGCGTTCCCAAAAGGTTTTCCTATTTTATGAACTTTTAAATTTGGTCTAGCTTTCTACCATATTCTTTTTTCATCTTAAAAATTGTAAACAATACAGGTTGCCAAAAATCGATGTAACAATAAGAATCTAATTAAAAATAAATTGTGGCAACGCATTCGTCTAGGCACTTTAGCTGCTTCTACTGTGGACTAAAACTCCTATAACAGAGGCTGACGCATCCTCGCAGATTTGGTACCCGAATTCAAGCTCAGTCGAAAAACCAAGCTAATCAGAACCGGTCCAGCCAATCAGAGCCGAGTCTTAGACAACCCCAACTCCGGCTGCGGTAGATTGATGCTGAACTGCGTACCAATAATCCGAAACAAAATGGATATGCGTCAGCTCCTATTATAGGAGTCTTACTGTGGATAATCGCGTCCTATGTTTTACACGGCCGGTGCATGACGTTTAAACGTCACATGAAGTGGATCATTTTTACACGGCGATTGGTGCAAAGTGGTGCGCCCAAATTTTTTCATCAATTGCCGTGTAAAAATGACCCACTTCATGTGATGCTTTAAACGTCATGCACGGCCATGTATAAAGTAGGTCGTGGGACAATCTCGCAATAAGCTCAGCATAACCTATAAATGTGTACCTGTGGAATTCATTCATGCAGTCACTCTAACTGCTTCGGCTGTGGACAATTCCCACCTTCTCGACCTACTCCATACTGAAAATAACCACTCTCTACCATCGCATGACAGTGGGCTATCGAGTTTTCGACGCCCCACTTCGATGGCTATGGTTTTCGATGCGAAACTTTCTGATTGCTGATTCCGTGTGGTTTATAAGTTGCAAGATCTTTCGGACTGGACACATCTTTTAGTTTCTTTTATGAATGGCCACAGTTTAAAGGACTTTTATTTAAACTGCTACGTTCGTTGTAAAGAGCAGAGCTCTCTGCAATTTAAACAAAACGATAAGTTTTAACTACATGCTTCCAGTGCGAAGCACAATATATGTTTGTTACTACGATTCTTCATTTTGTGTTTATTAGGTTAATAAAAGATGTTCGCTTAACGTACATCACTTTGGTTTTTCTTCGTCAAACTTTTACACGCAACTATATTAAGCTGTGCGGATACTTTTGGGGATAACTGCTTAGCAAACATGCTTGCCTCACATCGCCTAGAAAATAAATAAACAAAAATCGATAATAATAAATATAATAATAATTATAATATTAATAATAATAATAATATAATAATAACAATTAACGATAAATAGTTAAAATTGACGTTATAATACTGGCAGCTGGGGTGCTAGCATTATACTGTTAAATAAACAATATTTTTTGCAGTGCACACATTATGGTACGCATAGCTTTATATTCTGCTACACGAACCTACTATTCTCAATGGACAGAGCTAAATAAGATAAGAAAATAAGAAAATAAGTTGGAACTGGTGTGAATCAATAAAAACTAAAAGATCTTCTTAAAACACCATCAAAAACTTTTAAATGCGCTAGGTCTTTCGAAAATCTGAGTCTTTCTTCATCAGGCGCAAAAAAGGCGTGCTTACTCACTGAAACATGTCTTGCTGCTGCTTTCATAGTAGAATCACGTCTTTTTTGCGCTCGACTAAGAAAGACTCAGATCTTTCGAAAGGCCTAGCGCATTTAAAAGTTTTTGATGGTGATTAAAGAAGATCTTTTAGTTCCTAAATAAGATATTTCAGGGTTTTCATTAAAACGTACGCTTTAGAGTATACGCATACACTTTTCTCAGCGAATAAAAATATCCAATTATTCATAAAAAATATTTTTTCATTGGTTACTTCTTAGAGTTCAGGACTACTTTTTTAAAAATTCTATTCTTATACAGTTTTATTGATAGTAATAAAATTTTAACTAGTCAGATGTGCCAATCCCAAAACTTTCTTCTAACTCATACATGTTAATAGTTACAAATTAGCTATCACATAGCCTATAAAATCAATAATTTTCGTCATTCTGTTGTACGTCCGATGTACAACAGGACTAAGAAAAGTCTTTCTGGCCTGTACCGGTGGAAAAAATAGCAACGATATTTCTTGGTTTTAAGAATTCCCTACATCTTGGTTTTAAGATCTTAGCTAATGTTACTGAAAAAATATAAAATCCATGTAACCCGATTACAGAAAATTCATTTCCAATTCTCTTCAAAATTGAATTTGAAACAGTATTTCGCGAATTTAGCCAGCTATAGCCAAGTTGACTAAATTTATGGCCATATATTTTGTCGTCAAATTTGGTGACATCTGGTGAAATATCGTCAAACTTGGTGTGAATTTGACATTGGCGAATATGAATATATATATAGTGTTGAACATATAACAGTTAGAACCATGGTTACAACAATGAAAGAAAATTTGCGAGAAAGCATGTTCACTAAAATTCTCAAATTAAACTCTTTTATGGAAGAATCCTGCTGCCTTGTTTCAAAATGTCAGCCACCCTAAAATTTCAAAAAGCTCTCAGCAAATCCTTGGAATCCTTGGATCAAGGCCAAATATTTAACGGAAATACCTTTTAGGATTTCTAATTTTTACTTTCTTCTATCTATGATAGAAGAAAGTATTATAATCGAAATTTTTGTCGACTTCCTGTTTCAATCGGATTTACACAGTTTAGGGGTCAGAGATCCTAAAGAACATGTTTTAACAAAATGTCTCTGATATGGTCTTGTCGCATTTTGTGGTCACCGTAGTATTTCTCTTAGTCTTGAGACCTTACTTTGTGGTATTTGCTGCCACCACCGGTATTAGACTGATACCGGACACGTTGGAAAAGAAGTTCTCACGTAAATAATCAACTAATAATTTATTGATTAAATTAGCATGAAAAAAATGTTACAGTGATGGTTCTTATTGGTCAATACATTATGTTCTATAGACAAAAAGTAAGCTGCTGTGTATTTTAATGGTGTTAACCTATTCGAAATATAGTGAAATTTATATGCGTTATTGAGGTGTAATACAAGAAGGTTACTTTAGACTATATTACACTGGTGTGCAAAACTTAAGCAACAAACACAAAATGCTGATTTCTGAACACGTGAGTACTCAAAAGGAAATTCTATAAAGAGCAAGTGTTGAGAAGAGGTACTACCCTAACAGCACGGCCAGTCGATGTGAAGTCCCCTTGACGTCACACATGGTTAGAAGTGTCACAATCGCTACGGTGAATCAAAATATGGGATATTTCACTGTCTCATTATTACTCTCAAATGATTGTTAACACTGAAAAGTCACTGTGACTCTCGCTTTGTGATGGGTCACCAGGTGACATTACAATGAAGTCACCTTGTGATTCTCAAGTCACTGTCAGTTGAAGACTGAACTTTGAAGTCATTGTGAGCATTGCATTGTGATGAGTCGCCAAATAATGTCACAATGAAGTCGCATGGTGTCTTTCCGGTGATCTACACTCTATTATGAAGTCATCATTGCACTCCTTTGTGAAAAGTCGCCAGATGATTTCATTTTCTGTCACTTGGGAACTCGTCACAGAACAGCTATCATGATGACTTTACAATGGAGTGTCAAAATGACAGTCATATGAGATTCACAAGATCACTTCATTGTAAAGTCACCTGATGACTCGTCAAAAAGCAGCAATCATGGTGACTGTTCAGTAGAGTGACCAAATGAGAGTAAAAACGAGACGAATGAAAGATATCACATTTCTGTCCATTGTAGTGACTGTGACAATTGTGACTATTTGTGATGTCAAGAAGACTTCACATCGATTGTCTGTGCTGTTAGGGTAGTACCTATTTTCTACACTTGCTGTTTATAGAATTTCCTTTTGAGTGCTCACGTGTTCAGAAATTAGCATTTTATGTTTGTTGCTTAAGTTTTGCACACTAGTGTATGTGTAAAACTTACAATTCATTTACAGGGGCACTCAAAAAAATTCCGTTATATTATGGTCTATGAGGATAAATCGTTTGTGGTGTATTTTAATGATGTTACACTGTTACAAACATAATGCAATTCATGTGATTTTCTGGGGTGCAGTAAAACATGCTTTCTGTATAATATTGTTCGTTAGCATATGCTGCGTACTCTGTTTCGGGGTTCTTGACTCCTTTTGTATTTGATATCAATGTGCAGAAGAGGGCATGTTCAACAATTTATTACATCACACTTAATTCTATTATGATATTTTATTATGTCTTGAATTTTTCTTTTTGTCATGCCTATATAAGAGTTATCTTTTCATTCGTTATCTTTGAAATTAATCTTGTATATCCCTGATGTCTGTTGATTATCAACAGACATCAGGGATATACAATATTAATTTCAAAGATAACGAAGGAAAAGATAATTCATATATAGGCATGACAAAAAGAAAAATTCAAGACAGAATAAAAGAACACAGCAGTGATATAAACTTAAGTAAATCAACCACTGCAATAGCCAGATTAAACAATAAATCCCCAATTACAATAGACTTCAATAATTTTGAAAAATTAGCCAATTATAATAATTTAAACTACGCATTACAGAGGGAAGCAATAGAAATATATACATCAAATTCCGAAACTTGAAATGATATGGATCATGCCAAAATTGATACCAGATGGCACCAGATGTTGTTGGGAAAACACACAATAGAAGTTTCAAACAAATCGATCGACAGAGCAGAAAACCATAACATCAGTATTGAGGATGCCTGGGACGACAGGTGAAAATATTTTACTTTTGTGATTCTTTTAACATATGACTGGTTTTATGTGATTTTAGAGATGTTTTTAAGACTTTCGAAACATGTACAATGCCTATCTATATGTTGAAAAAATAAAATAACGTCTGTAAAAATAGGTAGTTTGGAGAAGTATTAAGTTAGAAAATGACATTCTGAAAGATCATAGATTAAATACTATGACCTTCATCTTTACCAAATGTCTGCCAATAATATGATAGTGTGTAGTACTTTCTAGATGCATTTTTTATGCCAAATTGTTTTAATTTTAATGGTATTTTTAAATAATATTTTTTTACGACTGTAAATTTTTTCCACACAACAATTTCAATTAAACGCTGAATATATAAGTCAATTTTTCTATCCTCTTTTTTAAGGTTTTTATTCAGATATAATATAATAAAAATTAATATATATCTTTTAAAAGCTTTATATTAAAATAAATGTATATTAAACATACTATTTTTATATGTATAATAGTTTTTTTTTTATTAAATATAAATTTTTATTACACATTTCTGTATCGTTAAATTTTACATTTGATCAAAACTATAAATTTGTGGATAAAAGTACTATGAATACGACTTCTTTCTTTGATTTTTCTTTAACATAATTAATAAAAATAATTCATTATATTATTCTTATTCCACAGATATGAAAATAAAAATTACTACAGTAACTTAAGATAAAATTTTTAAAGCGAATTCAAATCAGTGAAATATGATACAAATACAAATTTATTTCCAATAATAATTTGAAATAAAATAACTATCAAATCCAATCTTTAAATATGTTCCATTCTTTTGTAAAATAGGAACGTAAATTTATAAACAAAATTTAAGAGAATAAAATTAAAGAATCATAAAGAAATAACTCCAAATTATTTTTATTTAAAAACAGGACAATTGCACCATAATTTCTATAATTCAAATACAACATTTGCTAAATGGTACATACATTAAAATCGTGAATTTACAACCACAGTTAAACATCAACGTTTCATTTCACTTCTGCGAACGTCATCAGGATGTTACAAACAAGTCGAAAATGTCAAAATGAGCATACACGTCAGAGACGTGTATAGTTTTAATTGTGTTTAGTTTTAATTGTGGTTGCAAATTCACGATTTTAATGTATGTACCATTTAGCAAATGTTGTATTTGAATTATTCAAATTATTTATTAATATTGGCATTCATTTGTATTTTAGAAGTATGTGTTGATATTAAAACTGAAGACTTTTATGATTCATAAAGCATAGGGTGACACCCCTATTTATTGACACCTAAACCAGTAAGTGACACTTCAGCAAAAATCTAACTCAAATAAGCATTTTCTTGTAAAATTCTGCATAGTAATGTCATCTAGTGGTAGCTTATTTTTTCTTATCTGTTATAACTTATTTTTCAGCTATTGGTTTTTGAAAACAGGGATAGTGACAGTTACTGGAGATATAGATAACCATATTTATGAAAAAAATAAATTTTTAGTAATAAAAAGAATAATTTTTCAAAATTTTGCCAACAATAAATTTTTAATGTATCTTTACTACAGTTTCAAAAACAAAGATAAGTATAAAATACATTTAAAACTTTGTAATAGTGATTTGAACAAGACAAAATACAAGTGAAGCTTTTATACTGAAATTACAGGGGGTTTCACCCTAGTATAATTATAGTACAAAATCGTTTTTAATTTTTATAGGAAAAAAAAAAGTATTAAAATTAAAAAGAAGAAGAAAAATCCTAATATTTTGGTGTGAACATAATATAAAATATGTTAAGAATATTGATATATTGTTATGTTAAAATATTCTTTAAACGCACTATCAGAATTAAATTCAAATATTGTATGACTTTTCATAAGGTTATTTGCATTATTTTATAAATACTTATCATAAATAATTGTCAATATTTAAAAATATATTCACAACACAACTGAGAGGGCTATATCTAAACAGCAAATAATTCTATGCCGAACGTCGTCCAAATAGCCTAACCCGATGACTTTTTCGTCCAGGTGACCTCACTCCCCGGTATTGGTAGTGCTTTTGTCCAGCCGGTAAAGCGCCTCTCGACCGTTGCATCTCGACTGCTATTGAATCAGTTTTGAAGGTTTTGCCTCTTAGTTGTCGATCATTTGATCACTTGATAAGCTTTTGCCGAGTGCAGTGCGATATCATATGATATTTTGGCGATTAGTTAGCGATATCATATACGAAAAATTGTTTACAAATATGAACAATATCCGAAATTATTTGCTCTAAATGCATATTTTAAATTATGAATTAGAAAATACTGAGTTACTAAAGTTTTTTTTAGAAATTATTTAGGTATAACTTTGGAAATTAAGAAAATGCAGTGCTAGAACTAATGTCCTATTAAATGAAATAGGACATTTAAAAAATAATGGGATTGCTTTGATATTTTGTTTTCTAAATTTTATGATGCAAATTGTTTTATACAGAAATATATCATTTTTTTTTCTCTAAATAGAGCGAAATTTAATTTTATGCTTCATTTAAAATAACTGAACAAAGTATTCATTAAAAGAATTATTTAGATATTAAAAAAGAAAAAAAAAGTATTAATAAAAAAGAAAACAGCCCAGTTAAACTGAGGGCATTGAGCTCACAGGCTATTCGCACTAACTGTATATTATACTCTTATTTCAAAGAATTTGAAATAAGCCCCGTGAAAAATAAAGAAATTGACAATATATTAAGGGGGATCATTCCCCCGTTTCCCCACCCCCTTAGTTAACCATTGAACCCCCAAAACTAATCAGGGAAGCCCCTTACTACATTGAACATATATACTAAATTCGAAGCAAATCGGGTAATTCTGCATGAAAAACCCATTTATCTAAATTAAGGGGGATTACCCCCCGTATCCCCATTTATACTTAACCAATGAATCCCCAAAACTAACCAGGGAAGCTCCTTACCAAAATGATCCTATGTACAAAATTTGAAGAAAATCGGATAATTCTCCATGAAAAACACATTCATCTAAATTAAGGGGGGAGGATAAGCCCCCACCCCTCTTTATACTTAACCAAAGAACCCCCAAAACTAATCAGGAAAGCGCCTTATCACAATGAACATATATACAAATTTTGAAGAAAATCGAATAATTCTGCATGAAAAACCCATTTATCTAAATTAAGGGGGGATTAGCCCCCGTTACCCCCCTTTATACTTAAACAATGAATCCCCAAAACCAATCAGGAAAGCGCCTTATCACCATTAACCTATATACGAATTTTGAAGAAAATCGGATAATTCTGCATGAAAAACCCATTTATCTAAATTAAGGGGGGGGGATTAGCCCCCCCGTTCCCCCCTTTATACTTAACACACGAACTCCCAAAACTAATCAGGGAAGCGCCTTATCATAAGGAACCTATATCCAAAGTTGGAAGCAAAACGCTTGTTTATATCAAGAGTTATCGCGCTACGTACATTACATACGTACATACATACGTACAGAACGGGCGGGAACATTAGCTCTCAGGCTTTCAAAGCCTGTGAGCTAAAAATGAGATTTTTACAGCTGGGAAAAAATTTTAAGTTCGAATTATGTTTTATTTTTAAATATCTAAATAATTGTTTTGATGATAACACTTTGTTAAGTTTAAAAAAACCGTATAATTAAATTTATCTCTATTTAGAGAAACCAGAAATGATCTACTTCTGTATAAAACAATTTACATCATAACGTATAGAAAAAAAAAGTCTTAAAAACCATCCCATTTTTTTTAAATGTCCTATTTCTTTTAATTACAGTTTTAGCGATACAATTTCTTAATTCCCAAAATTATACTTAAATAATTTCTGTAAAAATTACTTATTAACTCAGTAATTTATAATTCATAATTTTAAAAAATGCATTTAGGGGAAATAATTAGTAGCATATATAATTTCGGATATTTTATCATATTTGTCAACCTAAATCAATAAAACAGCAAGTCTTTCTAACCGTTTATTACAATTATATCAATAAATTTATTAAGTTCCATTTATCAAAGTATATTTTTAATTATGAATAAGTAATTACCAGTAGAACCTTGAGAAGATTTCACACTGCAGTCTAATATTTTTTAAGCAATATCTAATATTTTTTAGATGCAGGTTTAAACTTCTAAAAGAAATTAAGGACTAAAAATATCGGCACACATTAGTCAACCCAGAATATCATCTCATCTATTCCATCAAAGTTACAGTAAAAACTGACAAAAGATAGGAAACGCAAAAAAATATATATCAATCGGATTTTAACTACATTAGAGAGTGAAATCATCTGTTTCGAAAAAAAAAAAAAAAAAAAAAAAACATGGGATAAAGCATTTGAATTTATTTATTTCTTTTTAATAATAAATATAAAATAAACCCATGCAGCAACTATATTCCACTTTATCTGTATTGAAATTTTTTTTTATAATCATTGTTGCGGTATTTTATTTTTGTGGCAACACAAATTTGAGGAAAACCGTTCATTTCATTTACGAAATCAAGGCCGATTTAATTTTTAATTAACTGCAATTTTTAATCAAAATACCTGTTTTAACGAAATGTGAGTGTACTATGTCAGGAAGTCATTTCATTTGGTATCTCATTTATCGTTTTGTGTTTTATATTTGCTTAGAAAAGGGATTGTTGACAACAGAAATAATAATACATGGGATTATTTTTTTAACTATAAGAAACTCATTTAAATTTTTAGATTTATTTTACATCACTTATCTATCGGTAAATTTTTAACAGATTGAAGTTTAATGATTTGTGCATAAAGAAGTTATTCTCACCAAGAAACATATTTTCCTTTGGATGTATTTTTGACTTTTACTGCCTTTGTATGTATGTTTACAAACGCGGTTTGAGGGGTTGAGAGATAAAGATCTTGAAGGATATTGGTGGGTTTATGTCTCGTGGCACATTTCACTGCAGGGGGGATTACAGCGGAAACAATAATACTCTCTCCCATTAAAATGATTATTGATCTTTTACAAACAACGGCGAGCTACACACTTACAGTGCGTGTCGATTAATTTATTTAAACCATTAATCTGATTTACTGCCGACGTTTGACTTTGGTTAACAACTAGAGAAATCGACAGATATTGTCGAGAGTATATCGTGTGAATTTCGCCTTACGATTAAAATTCATTTACCGACAATTTTTATAATAGGCTGACATTTAGCCGATATATCTTGCTATTGGGATTGTATGATTGCTACATTGCATGAAAGAAAGAACATATGTATAGTCCAACTGGATGTACATGGAATATGTAAAAAAAGACGCTTAAAAAAATTTCTATTTCGCATATAGAACAATTTCTAATGATACATATTTATGACACGATCATCCATGTTTATAAACTAATAGTCGAATTAATTGTTATTTTTGATTCAACTGTATATCAATCTTTAAATAGATAAACCATTAAATATTTATTTAAAATTCATAGTACTTCTTATATTTACGATATTGTTATTTATTAATTTGAAATTTAATATTCAATATTTATTTATTCAATATCCCATATTATTTCTTTTTTTAAAATTCAATTTGGCATAGTTTTCTTTCAATTTATTTCATTTTGCAATATTATTTTTATTAAGTTCAGCATCTAATGTTACATTATAATTCAATTTGCAATCCTTTTTTAAAAATCAAGATCCAATATTAATTTGTTCATTTAAAATTTCACATCCAATATTATTGCTTTATGTGATATTCAATACCAAATATATATATTTTTTAATTTAAATGAAATATACAATATTATTTATTTAGTTGCCATGTTAAAAACAATTAAATTGATTCACAAAACTCATACTGCACGATTTCTTCGCGAAATATCAATGCAAACTGACGAACAAGATGCAGAAACTAAGAAAAAAATTGACAACATATTAATAAATTATTTTTCTTAAAACGAAATATTTTGGAATCCGAACGATTTAAAACGAAATTTTTAGGTAAATCCAGGAGAGATGGCGCGGTCGGAGAGATTGCGCACATACAGGTTCGGGGGGAAGGAGTCGAGTGAGCGCGCAGCGACTTCAGGTAGTTGTGCAACAGCAGTAGTGGAGTGTCTACTTGAAAGTGCACGTTGATTGTTTTGAGCGTCTAAGATAAAGTATTGCTCTTTTGTTTTGTTTTCCCAAAGTAAGTGCTTGAATTTTCATAGCTATTCATCTGAATTTCTATACAATGTCAGTAGTACAATATATTTTAAACTTAAACGATTTCTCATAAGCTACTAATCTAGACTAACAATGTGAACATCAACGGTTCGTTTTAGTAGCGGCCATTATTAAATAAAATGCCGCACAATCTCTCCTACCGAAATTGGAGAGTTTGCGCATCTGCTATTTAGGAGAGATGGCACATTGTTTCAATTAGTTTCCCTGCTAGGAGGGATTACGCAGCTTATTAGTATAAATTTGCATAAAAAACAAAAAATGAAAATGAACTAATTTTAAGTTAAACGAGTTTAAAAGTAACTTAATGTTATTTTGTAATCTTATCTGGACTTGCTTTTTCTGATTCTTTAATTATTTCCCCTTTAATTAAAATTTTTTAATCGTTTTTAAAATTATTTCCTTTCCCTGATTCTTTAATCATTTGGTTGAAATATTCCCTCCTAATACTATATGTTCACAAAAACCTTAAAACAATGTCATTTAAGTGTAATTATTACTGTTAACAATTTAATTGTAGTTATTATTAGTAACAATCTCTCCTACCCATGTGCGCGATCACACCAACCCTGTAAGGACAGATTGCGCAAAATAACTTTCTTGGTTTTATTACAACTGTTCTATTAAATTACAACATAAGAACATAATAGCAATGAAAATGCATAAAAAACAAATGAAGTAAAAATTATTCAGGGATAGTTTAGCAAAAAAATAATATTTAGATTTTTTATTCTTATTCTTTTGAATTGTGCGCAGACTCTCCTAGCTTTACCTTATATCCCTTTTGACAGTTAAATTGATTTTTTCTTGAATTAAATCTAACAAATTTAATATATCTGAATTGCATTTACTTGGAATGCGCACATAATTGACATGCCTGGATTAATTTATTTTTATGCGAAAAGTACGTAAACATCAAAAATATCGTACAAAAATTAAAACATAATACAGCTGTATTTAAAAAAACTTTAAGCACATTCAAATTCATCAAAGTCTAATATATTTTAATCTGTTTTTATACTCGTAAATTTTTATAAAATATTCTCCGCGAATAGGACACGTGTGCATTTTTTGTAATGATACAGTTATTTTTCAAAGTTACCAATTTTTGAAATATTTGCATTTTATTATTAAATAGAATGTACCACATTATGTGGAAATTTTAACATATTCGGGAAAATATCTCACATGAATATATTTGAATCTGTAATTAAAGATGAAAAGTTAAAATTTTAGAAATCTTAGAGTCATATTTAAACGATTATTTAATCTTTTCAATGTAGTTTTAAGTAAACTTGGATAATTTTCTTTAAAAAAGTATTAGCGTAACAATAACATTAAAGGCACTTGTTATTTAAACCAATTATGCATGTATAAAATATACCTTCCTCCTTAAACTGCATTGTCAAACACTTTTAAAGAATATCTTAAATTATCTTATGAGATTTTGGAATGTGTACTTAAATCTTAAAGAAAAAGATTTTGAAAATGTTTTATACTAAAACAAATATATTTACTCACTATTTCCATATTCACTAGATTAAACATAATTAAAAAAATTAAATATTATGTTATATAAAAAAAATATTTAAAAATATTGAATGTTTATTTTTCATTTGATGATTCAGAAACTCGCTTCGAGATTATTTGCTATCAAATGCTCGCTTCGTTTCATTTCTGTATCGGAAAAAAGCTTATTTTTCCCCCTAAGTATCGGTAAAAAAAGTTTATTTTCTAGAAAATTAATGAAAATACTTTAAACATGTTATAAAATTAGAAAAAAGTGTTTGTGTAACCCAATTTGTTTGTCTGTTTTCTTTTAATCTATGTTTTGAAGTTGGACATTGCACTATTAATTTTTTATGGTTGAAAAAACGAGGCTTTTCTGAAAGTAACGTTCGAGACTGTGTTAAGATAATAAGACTCATATGTAGGCAGAGTTACATATTAAGTATCTATCTAAAACTTGCCATATTATCTCTTTAGAAAACCTTCCGATTTTTTTATGGATTTTGCAGCGAGGTGCTGAATTGCATGGTGTAAGTGTAATTTGCTTCTAGAATATTTTCTACAGCAACTTTCAAATAATGTGGCCCATATTAGCATCTGTTCAACCTCTGATCCAGCAAAAAGCTGCTAAAGTAGCTGATAAAATAATGGAAATTATAGATATACAAATTAATAGTTCAAATACTTTCGCTCCTGCTGAATCTTTTGAAATTGGTCCCAATTATACCTTGCTAAATGAACTAAAAAGTCTTCGTAAATAGCATGTCTGCCAAAATCACGTAGTTCATGTCGCAACATGCATCATTCCAGTCCAGTTTCAACAGAACATAACATATGTTTGTATTATCGGACATTTAAAGCAAAGACAAAAATGTGTAAACAGCTGTGGTCATTTCAGGAAAACATAGCTTGGCTGCCATAGCGGCAAGATACGTCATGCGTTGCAATTCTCGTCATTCATTTGATCGCGATAGAAAAACGAATTTAGACTTTTTAGTTTACACGGGCAGTGACTGTCTTTTATTGCCAGCTTCATAACAGGAACGTGATATGTAAGCTATGCCGATTTTTCCAGCTGCGAATGGAACATCCATGCATGTGTCCAGTCATATTCCCATGTCCTTAGATTTAGACATCAGACAAGAGTTTGTATCTCCTTCTTCCTTTTTTTTTTCTTTTTTGTAACATTTCCTCTGCGATTATTGGTGCTGATTTTCTTCACTGTTAAAATTTAATGCCAGACTTAAGAAATCCTAAATTTCTTCATACGTCTACAAAGTTAAATACACATGCTACTGATATGCATGTTAATGCTACTGGTATAATTTCAGTTAAAACAGTAATTCTTAAAAAATAATTTTATAAACATATGTGGTTTTCCTGATATTATGTTAAACCCACCTGTGCAAACCAATTTGTTAAGCATAATGTTGTGCATTATAGTTAATTTTTTGATTTTCCAATTTTACAAAGCCATATTGTTTAGCTCCCGACCAACTCAAAATTGTAAAAATGAAACTTCGGCATATGTTACATTTAGGCCACATACGCCCACCCACTAGTAACTCTGCTTCTCTCCTTGTCAAGAGAATCTAACTTTACATATTCCACTACAATAAAAGTTCATTCATAATAGTCATAAAATAATACAGTTTTAATGTTAATTAAATGTTCTCTCAAAATTTAACATGCATAAGCTGCCGCTTCGTATTGCAGCAAAACTTGAAAAATCTGTTTTAACATCAGACAGGTCATATATATAATAGTTAGGATGAATTAATATAAGGTAAAGCTAGGAGAGTCTGCGCACAATTCAAAAGAATAAGAATAAAAAATCTAAATATTAATTTTTTGCTAAACTATCCCTGAATAATTTTTACTTTATTTGTTTTTATGCATTTTCATTGCTATTATGTTCTTATGTTGTAATTTAATAGAACAGTTGTAATAAAACCAAGAAAGTTATTTTGCTCAATCTGTCCTAACAGGGTTGGTGTGATCGCACACATGGGTAGGAGAGATTGTTACTAATAATAACTACAATTAAATTGTTAACAATAATAATTACACTTAAATGACATTGTTTTAAGGTTTTTGTGAACATATAGTATTAGGAGGGTATATTTCAACCAAATGATTAAAGAATCAGGGAAAGGAAATAATTTTAAAAACGATTAAAAAATTTTAATTAAAGGGGAAAAAAATTAAAGAATCAGAAAAAGCAAGTCCAGATAAGGTTACAAAATAACAACATTAAGTTACTTGAAAACTCGTTTAACTTAAAATTAGTTCATTTTCATTTTTGTTTTTTTATGCAAATTTACCAATAATCTGCGTAATCTCTCCTAGCAGGGAAACTAATTGAAACAATGCACCATCTCTCTTAAATAGCAGATGCGCAAACTCTCCAATTTCGGTAGGAGAGATTGTGCGGCCTTTTATTTAATAATGGCCGCTACTAAAATGAACCGTTGATGTTCACATTGTTAGTCTAGATTAGTAGCTTATGAGAAATCGTTTAAGTTTAAAGTATTTTGTACTACTGACATTGTATAGAAATTCAGATGAATAGCTATGAAAATTCAAGCACTTACTTTGGGAAAACAAAACAAAAGAGCAATATTTTATCTTAGACGCTCAAAACAATCAACGTGCACTTTCAAGTAGACACTCAACTACTGCTGTTGTACAACTACTTGAAGTCGCTGCGCGCTCACTCTACTCCTTCCCCCCGAACCTGTATGTGCGCAATCTCTCCGACCGCGCCATCTCTCCTGGCTTTACCTTAATTGATATTAAGTAACATAGCATACAATACAAACAACTAGATATAATTATTTAAAAAAATCTATTATTACTATACAGTATTCTCATTATTATACGTGCGCCCAGCGCCACAATAATAAATATATACATAAATGTCTTAACCCTTTGTATGACCGCCTTGCATATCTGCAACATACCCAAAAGTCAATGTTACATTTACAGTGACAGACAGTAACAGACGATTTTATTTATTGCTGGTATCTTAAAACACAACAGTTAATATAAATTGTTCATCGAATTCTCAACAGACGGCGATACTGAGTTAATTTTTCATGCCATTAATAATCCCCCAGATAATAATAAATTCCTGATAATAAAAATTCCAGCTGGGTAACATCTGGGTTAATATTTTTCAAATCGGACTTGTTAAGTCACAAAGAGTTAATAAAAATGATGTAGAGGAATGAGAAATCGCTGAGACAATATCTTTTCTAATTTTCCTTTCACGTCCGTTATAAGCTATTTCCAATACATGTATTGTTTTTTCACTGGTAATAATTATGTATTAAACTAGACCTTATACGTAAAACAGGATAAAAATCATTACCTTATACTTAAGGTGATGTTTTTAATTTCAACTTTACTATACGAATAAAAATTTCTTACGAATGTATATATGTCTTTTATGAAGATTTCGATTCAATATCTGTAAAAAAAAAAAAAAATTATTACTACTTACAATTTTACCTACATAGCTCATGGTACATTTCCAAAGATAGCAAAATACATTTGTCATGATGTCTTACCTTTTGAGTCTATATTTTGTTCTCTTCCTTCAATCTTTTCAATTGACTGTTGCGGATTTAGAAAATCGCTTCTTTCAATATCAGATTTATTGTGAAAGTAGATTTTATGAAAGGCTGAATTTATGTAGTCTCTTAAATGTTTTGGTTAGATATATTGTCTTCCATATATTTAATAACGGAAATAGTGGAAATATTTTACTACGTTATGTATACATTTATTTTTAAAGGTATTTTAGGTTTTTTTTATTAAATACTAGCAGACCCGCAGGATGATTCCTCTGTAAACTATGTGTGCGTTCCGGAAAATAAAATGTAGTACTCTGAAAATAGCGTAATCAAAATAACGGGGATGTTCATTCGCGTATATAAATCATTGAAATGACAGTTCGAAACAAATGATTACACAACCATACTAAAATTTCTCAGATTTATTAAAGAGAATGCACGTTTTTTTGACGCATGTAAGAGAAAAATAAACTATATCCCTAACAATATAGAAAAAAGGGGATAAGTGTGATCGAAGATCGCACAAAGGGTTTCGTTTAATATTCCTTTCAAAACACTTTATCCTTTCTTTAATAAATCCAAATAAATTTCCTTTTCGAGAAAAAAAAAGTCATGTTTTTTATAAAGTAAATATTTACCAGTTTATTTTTCTCGTTTTTACGAATATCTGAACCGACCCGGCAGATGGTACAGAGTATAATACCTCCCATGTCGATTAAATGCGATATTAAAAAAAATCAATTTCAAAATTAAACATGTTGTATAGAGACCATCAAAATGTTAAAATATACCAATATTTCCGTAATCGGGTTTTTATTGATTCAATACTTTCCTCAAACTCATATGACGATATAATCACTTGCTGACGTCATATCTACTTGCTTTCTGTATTATTCATATTGATACCCTTTGTATAATTCTCAAACATTTGAAAAAGTCCGTTAAACTTTCAGATTAATTTTCTTTTCTTTTTTATTCTCTAATAACGTCATATTAACCTGCTTTTTTTATTTACACATACTCATATTCCTTGTATTACCTATTAAGAAATGTTTGAAAATTTCCGTTTTACTACCAATATGACGTCATATTTTTTTTTTCAATTGGTGAAACTTTTTATTTCATTTTCATTTTTCACGTGGAAATCTTTCAATAGAAAATTAATTATTGTTGAAAGAATTTTATTGTGGATTTTTTATTGTTGGCAACTGCTATAAGGAAAAATGTTTAAATTTAATAAGAAAAAGGCTGCTAGATTTTTGTTTTTTTATATCTCTATATTAAAAACATATGATATTTTCAAAATTTATGAGTTTCAGCGTGACAGTAGGTATTCAGCTGTAAGTACACAAAATTTCAAGTCTGTAAGTTGTACAGATACTGAGAACCAGCTCTGTGACGGACAGAAAAAGAAGCGGGACGAATAGGGTTTCGTGAGATGAACGAAACCCTAAATGTGCAATAAATGCATCCAAATGGCGAAGAATTTCCTGAAAATCTATTTTGTATGGTTTGAAAATAAAGTCTTTACTTTATAGTTTATGGACGTTAATTTCAGAAAATTCAACCAAATAGCGTATCATTTAGGGAAATTCTATTTTGTAGGGCATCAATTTTAAATGATGACTTCATTTCCAAGAATTTCCTTTCCAAAAAACTCAATCTATAATGATTATAGGAAAATGACATCAATTTCTAAACGTTTTCACCCATGAAGTTTTGCTTGAAAAGAGAAAGTACTACCTCTGAAAAAGGTTGCTATGTTTCATTTCCAATGTAATATTTATCGTAGAAAATGTTACCAGTGCATCTAAAGTATTAAAACACTTAGCTATAAGGTACAGCTCTAAGATATAATTGTAATAAACAAGCGAAATCGGAAATAAAATATAGAAACCGTCCATTTAATCTCAGTTTTACGTCACATTGAAATCGTCTAATAGATACGACGTCATATTTAGCTTTTTTTCTGGAACTGTTTTCTTGAAATTGAATTGTCTATCCTGAACGTGTTTCTTGAAATTGAATTGTCTTTATGATATAGCAGATTTTTTAGCTCCAAATACATTTCATTGAAGGTACTGTGCCATTTTAACGAATTTAAAGCGAAATTCTTTTATTTTAAGTATGACAAATATGCATTATTTGCTCAGAATGACGCCAATTTGGATTGAAAATTATAGCGAATGGATTTGAACATTTATTGGCTTATAATAACAAAGTAAATGTGGTATCATTTATTTTTATTTCTTGAGACATTTTTATAAATGTGACAACATGAAAAAAATGCATTAGAAAAAAAAATAGATTTCCATCACGATAAACTATGACAGTTGATTAGAGGTAAAGAGTGATCAGAAATTTCTTAACGTAGACAGTAATTTTACTTCGGGTATATAATGTATGTTTATAAAGTTTCGTACAAATCGGTCAAAAATGTAGAATTCCATAAGGAACATACACCCACATAACTGATTTATACATAAATATAGATTACTAGCAGAATCTCCCTGCTCTCTCCGTGTTAACCATAGACGCATTCCGGGTAAAATAAATAAAAATGCAATAATACGGTGATTGAAATAACGGAGCTCAGTGCATTCGTGGTCATAAATAGTAAAAAGACAATCAGGAAAAAATTACGTTTGTTTGACGCAATCATTGTAAAATCCGCCAGCTTTATAAATGTGAATGTTGGTTTTCTCTAGCACGTGTAACGGTAGACTATACAATTTCCCTGACAATAACGAAAATAATGCTAAATTTTTCAACCTAATGGCATACTATTTAGTGAATTGCTATTTAGTATGGCATTATTTTAAATAGAATCTTACATTTCCATTCATAAAACTAAATCTACAATGATTGCATGTAAATCACGTCTGTATCTCGTCGTTTTCAGTCGCGACCAAGCGCGGATCCAAGGGGGAGGTCAGGGGCGTCATGACCCCGCTCTAAATGAAAAATTTCTAAATATATAAAACAATACATTTTTTTAAAAATAATTAAGTATTAAAAGTGTTCATTTTTTTTCTTTTTTATTGCCTAAAAGTTCTAATATTTCTGATACATTCATGGAGTTATTTTTAAATTGTGGAAATGCATGAAAAATGCAAGCATTGTTGTTTAAGCACTAAAGAATCGAGCATCGTTTTTAATTTTCCTATAAATGTGCTACATTTTTAATTGTATTTGATTACTTCCACAAGACGGTATTTGCATGATCGTCGAGCCTCAAAAATCGGCTTAAAATGGAAAGATTGAGAAACTTTCTGTAAGATTCTTTGCATTTATAAGAAAATGGAAAACTCGGATTTCTCGGTATCTGGATAAAATATGTACATTTCATATAGTTACGAATATACCTGCAAATTTCATGGACTTATGAAAGAAAATGCATTCGAATATATGTCAGACAATTGTCAATTTGGATCTAAGATATGAAAACTGCCAATGAAAAGATATGACCCCCCCCCCCCCCTTCCCTAAAAAAAAGACATGATCCGCCTCTAAATGGAGGGTAGATCCGCCTCTGGTCGCGAAGTAAATCATAAAGTTTTGTTTGAAAACAGAACGTACTGACTCTAAAGCACGATTGCTCATTTCCTATTTAATATAAATCGTAGAAAAGGTTACACTTGCATCTAAAGTATTGAAACACTTAGCTATAAAGTACTGACTATTAAACACGGTTGCTATGTTTCCTTCCCTATTTAATATAAATCGTAGAAAATGTTACACTTGCATCTAAAGTATTGAAACACTTAGCTCTAAGATAATGCTATACAAGTGAAATAGTAAATAAAACCTAGCAACCGTATGTTTAGAGTAAAGTTTAACGTCACACTGAAAGCGTCTCATAGAAAGTGGCGTCATATGTAGTAAATTATTATTTTAGTATTTA
Source organism: Maratus michaelseni (assembly GCA_963931845.1). NCBI lineage: Eukaryota > Metazoa > Arthropoda > Arachnida > Araneae > Salticidae > Maratus > Maratus michaelseni. The sequence goes on along the minus strand of OZ007588.1, from coordinate 425,021,600 downwards.
TTTTCTTAATTTTCTTCTTGAAATTGAAATGTCTCGATTAAAATACAAGTTGTAACAGTAGAACAACCATAGCGGTCATTTTGATCGGTATCAAATCAATATACTTCGATATAAATCAGAAACTTCTTCATTTCACATAATTTAAATACATACCATAGAAAAATAAGTTAAATAAATACGTTAAATCGTTTTAAATAAAAATTTTGGTATACAATATTTTTATAAAACTTGAGTAAAATTTCTAGGCGTTCTAGTGTTAATTCCAAATACATTTAATTGAAGGTATTTCGTGATTTTAACTCAGTTATAGTAAAATTTTGTTGACAGTTTCTCTTGGCTGAGAATAGTGCAACTAAATTAAAATAAAATTGATTTTGTAAGTTTTTTTTATATTTTTCACTATATATATATATATATATATATATATATAAGCTTCTTAAATGGCCAAATGATGTTTTAATAAAAAGTTTCACATGATAGTTTTGGTAATATAGGTAATACAACATCTGTTATTGCTTTTCAAGATATGCCTTCACTTGTCGTCTGAGTGACCCCATTTAGGCTATTAAATAAATATTATACAGTATTTTGTTCTGCGAAACCATTTTTCCGTCATACCTCCTATTGACGCGTATATGTTTTTGCACCTGTTTTTTCTCATTTATCATCTCTAAATTTGCTTTTAATTTCCGAACTGCCTGGTATTACACATGATATTCAATTATTCTGTTTATTTAATTGAAGAAGAAAGCGTTATTCTATTTTAAGTTTTAAATATCTTCAAAGGAAAAGCTTTCAGCATATATATAATAAAATACTCTAATTATATAGGTATTAATATTAAAGTTTTCAGTTTTTAAATTCGTCTTGCACATTCTTTAAATTTGAATCTCTTACCATTTTTAATTTTAGCTTTCCGTCTTTTATTATTACATTTACAATAAAAGTGTTCACAATGATGCAAAAATAGCTAATTTGAAAAATTTAAATTAAATATGATTTAATTATTTTACCATAATAAAACTCCTCTAATTACGTACCTTTAAACAATAGTCGAATTCGTATTTAGTCTTTTAAACAAATAAATACCATTGATAAAAATGTTAAATGAAATAACTATTTACAGCTAATTAAAAATTTATTATTCTACATTTACTTGTAAAAATATCATTCTTAAATATATTCTTTTCTAAATTAAATATTAGTTCTTTAAAATTCTCATTTCATTTAAATAAGATAAGTGTGATTAGTAATATCTAAGAAAAACAAAGACGGAAACTTTATAATAGGATTTTTTGAAAGATTACCACTATATTTTGTTCTTTTCTTTGTATACTGAAAAAAATTTATTAAAAAAACATTTATATCAAAATTTAAATTGGACAAAATTTACAAAATAGATGATATTCTGCAGTGTATTAGAATACTCTTGAATTCATTAATACCAATGGTGTAATACATTCAATTATGAATTTACTCATGTACAGTCCTTGAAAGTAAAACAGTTCATCTTTACAAACTATTCTGCAAATAATCGTTTAAAAAATTTATGTGTACCGATAGACTGGCAATAATGCATACTATTTTATATATGCATAAATTATAGTTGGAAAGCCATCTACATAGTAAATATGGGTACCAACTTTCTATTTTCAAATGGCATCACCCATTTTTGACGCTTTATTTAAGTACTTTGGATCAAAATCAGGCCGGTGAATTATATACTTTATGCATCTTTTTTTTTAAATCGTCACAGAATTAAAAGAGGTGAAAATTTGAGATTGCCAATGTTAAATTTATTTCACAATCTTTAAATCATATCGTCCCAAAAAATCATCCGATTGCAATGTTTCCTCTTCAGTGGTATACGGTGAGTAAGCTCAAACACAATCTAGATAAGTTTTCAATCCCAAATATATTTTTACATTAGAAAAATATTAATAAATTCATATTTCAAAAATTTATGTAATTAGTCCTAAATTATTTTTTACAGAAAAGGAACCAGCGACGTTAAAAATATGTATTTGTGCATTTACAGATCACTATTTCAATTATTCTTCGAAAAAATGTTAAAAAATGTTGACCGTCAAAAACTATTTTTCTTTTTGACGGTCTAAAGGGACCGTCTGCCATTATTGTTTGCATACACAGAATAGAACATCTTATAAAGTAACTGGAAAAGTTCTACAGAGTTTTCATTTATATAGTTAGTTTATCTTACATTTAAAATTTCTGTATTTTTTTCTGGAGATTAATTGAAATGTTCTCGGTACTTTTCCCTGTAAATATCTTAATTTTATTTTTGGAAATTTATGAATATGTATGTTTTTTTTTTTTTTTTTCCTTAAATTCTGTAACAATTTACGAAACAGTGCATAAACTACACACTTTTCTGTGATTCTTTGATACAAGAAACTCAAATAAAGTAAAAAAAAATGAAGTTTTACAATTTCAAAAATTAAAGTTGGTGATATTTTTAATATGTTGACGGTCACCGAAGGATAATTTATGCGCAGCGTTAAGTAACACACATTATTTCCAGCCTATTGGAACTTATATTTTTTTATATGATTAAATTCAAAAGAATTCGTAGGGCTATTATATTTTTTCCAGTACGGTACTTGTGATTAAAATGTTTGACTCGTTTTCTTTTTAGGTGCGTTCGTAATTATATAAATACCTATTGTCCTATATATACACCTATACCATACATATACCTATATATACACATATTGTCGTCGCTTGGTCCGTCCGTCTGTCCGTCCGTCCGTTCGTCCGTCTGTCTGTCCGTCCGTCTGTCTGTCCGTCCGTCCGTCTGTCTGTCCGTCCGTCCGTCCGTCCGCATATAACAACGCAAAAACTACCCAACCGAATGGTTTGAGATTTAAGATATATTATCTTTGCAGAATTTTGTCGAGACATTTCAAATTTTATTAAAATCTAATCAAAACTTTAGGAGATATTAATAAAAATATTTATTAAGAAATTTGAATTTTTTTTTTTTTTAATCGGTGCTTTTTTGTTATAGGAGCTTCCGAAGTTTAATCGTCAAGCGACCGAGATATGACAGAAATTAATCTGCAGACGATATAATTCATTTCACAGAATTAAAAATCATCAAGATCTGAATATTTATATAACTATCTACAGTACGAACGCACCTCGTTTGTCACGTTTGACGTACAATTTCCAACTTGTTTAAATTTATAATAGGTAGTTTAACAACAGTTGGTAATATTTATTAGAAACATGTTAATAACTTTTAAATACATGGATATATAAAAAATACCATTTGTTATAATTTAACTCTATCTATTCTGATGTCAGTTTCCGCACTTAAATAATAAGAAAAATGATTGGGGGGGGGGGGGGGGGGGAGTAAGCATTTTCAGGTACGACCTTCCTGAATAAGTGAGATTTTATATTTCTTTTTTTAGGTAAGTTCGAAAAAGTATTTATTTTGAGTCTTAAAGAAAATTGTCATAAACATGAAAAGTGGAGATACGGTACAAATAACCGTATCAGGTCCAATTCTGCTGCATACGAGGATGCTTTGTTTGCATCTTCCATAAACTGCACGGATGTTACTGTGATATATCAAACCGTTTCATCAAATAGTGCGGAAATTGCGTAATTCTCCAGTCATTTGGTAGAAAATAAAGAAAGTTTTTAGGTGCGTTCGTAATTATATAAATACGTAGCACCTATTGTCGTCGCTTGGTCCGTCCGTCCGTCCGCATATAACAACGCAAAAACTACCAATTTTTTCAATTGGTGAAACTTTTTATTTCATTTTCATTTTTCACGTGGAAATCGTCTGATAGAAAATTAATTATTGTAGATAGAATTTCATCATGGATTTTTAATTTTTGGCATCTGCTATAAGGAAAAATGTTCAAATTTAATAAGAAAAGGCTGTTAGAATTTTGGTTTTTTATCTCTATTTATTAAAATAATACGAATTTTTCAAATTTTAATATTTTCAGCTCTTCGCAGCTGATATTCTGATTTATACACAAAGTTTCAACTCTGTAAGTTACACAGTTTTCGAGAATGGCTCTGTGACAGACAGACAACGCAGCGGGAGCAATAAGGTTCGTGAGATGAACGAAACCCTAAAAACCGTAAATAAAAGGAATTACGATACTGTACGTCGATATAACATGAAACTAACCATTTTACGCAAACGTTAACCATTAATGATACTAACAATTATATCATTGACAATATTTTATGTATTTGAGGTTCAGGAAAAGTGTGGATCCCGCGCCAGAGGCAGGTAGGAGCAGTGGAGCAGCTCCACCTCCTCTCTTGATTCGAGGGTGCTCTTCCTCCGGAGAGCTCGTATTCAAACAGAAGATAAAATTGCGAGGGATAAAAGACAAGAACTGTAAAAAAAACGGGAATTACGGCCCTGTACGTCTATGTAACATGAAAATTATCTATTTTAAGCAAATGTTGACTATTAATTATTCTAAATCTATGTGATTGACTACATTTTACAATGAAGTTGTTTGATAATAAAGACGACGACTCATTATGAATCATTATTTATTAGACAATGAGTTGGTTCCCATTAATCCCACAATTATTTCCAACGAATTTCGGTTGCAAAGCATTCGCATGAAGACCTTCAGGAGTTTTTGATATAAGATATAGGCCCTTATTCCTTATCCCTGTTCAACAATGGCCTAAGAATAGGAAACAAATCTACTCTCTACAAGGCATTCAAACCCCTAACATTACCATTTCCAAAGAAAAGTTTCTTACTGACCGAAAAAACAATTTACGGTTAATATCTCTGATGATTGATAAGTTATCATCAGAAGATATTACATGCAAGCAAGCATAAGAAGATGCAGGCACCTTGATTGTAAACACTGCTTTGTCCTCGGCTCCATCAAATAAGATGTTGATTATAGATGGTGAGGACGTTGAACTCTTGGTCATTTTGAAGGGTTTCTATAGGGTTGAAAACATTTTTTTTTAAACCTGGGAAGGACGCTGATTCTCCAGCGACATTTTCTTCAATTAATGCTGTGAATTCAACGGTTGCAGAAAACATCCTCTTGCTACCTGCTATGAGAGAGTGCGATACAATGTCAGTACCGTTTATGCAAGGAAAACTGAAGTTCCTCAGAACTCTTGTAAATAATCCAGATGTTGCTGATGAAGTTAAAGTATTCAAAGATTCGAACGCTGCTCTGAAGATGACTGCAGCTGCTGGAGAACGTTTCCTTGCCTCGCTGTACGGCAATAGCGGGACGAATGTGCCTTCGCTGAACTATCTAAGGTATATTTCGTACAAGAATAATCCTTTAAAAACAGTTCTAATATTGCTGCTTTTTAGCCATTTGCAGCTACAGCACGACAGCAATCTTTAAGAGTATATCATCAGGGGCAGCAATGGCTGTGGGTTGAAAAAATGCTGAAGAGTAGGGATGGAAGAAAACCAATATTGGCCTTGAGCCTGTATTTACTGTACTACCCCCTGCTTTGTTGAAGCTTGTATCCTGTAAGTGCAAAAAGAACTGCCATCAAAATTATGGGTGAAAGAAAGTAGGTCTTTGTTGTTCCAACATGTGCCTCAACCGCGAAGGGAACTGCAACAACATCTCAGTGGTGAATCAAGACGAGGAAGATGAGTTATGCCTTGAAACTGACCTGCAGATGGATTGCCCACCCATTTAATCCGTGGACCCAATGAAAGAGGAACAAGCCATGCCACAAGGTATAAAATATTTACCATTAAAAAAACATTTATTCTATAATATTGGTAGTAAATAAAAAACCCCACTAATTCCATAAGTCTATTTTCTATGTTGTAGATGTCGATGAACAGAAGGGCCTTCAAATAAAAGAATGTGGAAATAATGCTTTTTTACTTTATGTAAATATGTTTACCAATGTTTGTTACTAATGTACATAATTATTTATAGTTAAATAATGATTCATAATGAATCATTATTTATTATCAGACAACGTCATTGTAAAATGCAGTCAATCCCTTTGTTTTTAGTCAACGTTTGCTTAAAATGGTTAATTTTCATGTTACAAAGACGTACAGGGCCGTAATTCCCGTTTTTAAAGTTTTTGTCCTTTATCCCCACTCAATTTTACCTGCTCTTCGAGTACGAGTTCTCCGGAGGAGGAACACCCTCGACTCATGAGAGGAGGCGGATCTGATCCACTGCTCCCACCTGTCCCTGGCGCCGGATCAGCACTTTTCCTCTACCTCAAATGCATAAAATATAGTCAATCATATAATCGTTAGTATCATCAATGGTTAACGTTTGCGTAAAATGGTTAGTTTCATGTTACATCGAAGTACAGTGCCGTAATTCTTTTCTTTCTTTTTTTTTTTTTTTACAGTTTTTTTTTTTTACAGTTTTTAACACTTTCCAACCTAGTTGAAAAGTGTTTATGACTTCGGTTTGTCTGGCCGTATGGCCGTCTGCCGTCTGCCGTCTGTCCGTCTGTCCGTGCTCTAACTCCCGTAAATATGCTCGGATTGCTCTGCAATTTTTATATGTTATTGTCGTTATCTATAGCATGTTCCCTATTTCAACGGAAGTGTGTAGCACTTATAGTTTTTTTACAGGGACACTCAAAAGAATTCCGTTACATTGCGGTCTATGGGGTAAAATCATTGACGGTTTATTTAAATAATGTTTCACTATTTTAAACTCATTGAAATTTATATATATCACTAAGGTGCATTAGAAGAAGCTTAATATGGAATAGGGTGTGCATAGGACTTATAGTTACTTTACAGGGACAGTCAAAAGAATTCTGTTACATTACGTCTATGGAGAAAAATCGTCTGCGGTTTATTTAAATAATGTTTCCCTATTTTAAACGCATTGAAATTTATATATATCACTAAGGTGCATTCAAGAGGCTTACTACAGAATATTGTGTGTATAGCAGTCATCGTTCATGTACAGGGACACACAAAAGAATTCTCTACTGTAAGTTAACAATAATTCCTGGAAGTGCGTTTTAAGTTACTGATCGCGATTTTAATTTTAACTCGCTTTTTTGTCTATTATGTTGTGTGTATAAATTCTGTATATCCTATACAGGGAAGCACAAAAGTTCGCGAATACATTTCCGTTTACTGACGGAGGTTCCAGAAGGAGAATTTTAAACTGTGCTACGCGTATCGTAACTGAACTAAAATTTAGCATCCTATCTAGTATATATACAAATCTATAGATCCTATACAGGGCTGAATAAAAGTATTCGAATTACTTAGATGTTATCTTTTAGCTTATTAAACGGTATGTTTTGTAAAATTATTCTGGAAGCGTTGGAAAGTGTTACATAATCTATGCTTGACGCATGATTTTTCGTTCTTGTTTGTTTTTAACACACATTTTTGCGGCACACTCACGGCTAAACCATTGGTCAGAGAAAAAAAACTTTCAAATCATAAAATGTAGAAAATTTTGTTCTCTACTTTCACGCAAAATGTATAGTTTTGGAGTTATTTTGAAAAAACAGAGAAAAGTCCGTTTTTTTACAGGTTTCTTTTTGTAAATAAAACCGTATTTACCGAGAAAAATTTTGTTGGAAAACTTCACATTCGTCTTTAGCGTACCCAAAAACATAAAGCAGCCAAATATCAAAACTACGCCAAATTTTTCCATTATTTGCCATTTTTTAGCCCCTAATGCCTGGACTATAAGAGCTTTTGGAACGATACGCGCGAGATACTTAGTGTAGATGTTGATATCATCTACTATATTTCTGGCTTACGAACGACTCATCGCACTACTTCCACTGCAGCGGAATTTTTTTGGTAGGTATTTGACCAACCATTCTACGAGGATTATTTTTGTAAATAAGGTCCGTTTTTTAATAATATGAAAAATACTGTAAATATCATTAAAATATATTTATTTCCATATCGTACGTACTTTCAACCACTTTTCTACGTAATTTTCATTTTTGTTCAAACATCTGTCATACTGTTCAACAACTTTTTGAAATCCGACGTCAAAGAAATCTACTGTGAAAAAGACCAATCCATGACTACATTTGTTACTTCTTCGTCAACGTTGAAACGTTGACTACCAAGAAACTAGAATGTGGTTGTCCACATAACGAACCAAATCTTCAGAAATCCGAGAAGGTCGACCTGGGCGTAGCTCATCGTGCGCATCCCGAACATCCTCACTCACTTTCGAGCTGTACTATCACTCATAGCATTATCACCGTAGACTTCACGGTGAATTTCCTCTGCTGCCAAGTTTATTGCACTGAAGAATCGAATTAAAGATTACATCTCACAGTCGGTGGGCGAATCAATTTTCTTATACATTACAAACTTCTACAGCTCAACACAGAGACAGACGATACGGCTGCAAATGGCGTCTAAACGCGCGCACAGCATGCTGGGAGATGGAGCTCATGCGCACTGCGGCGATTGCGCGTCATTCTCACTCTCTATCTTAAACGGACCTTATTTTAAAAACAACCCTCGTATTATACATTATTTACTCTCACCGATTACCACCTTTTCTTAAGACGATGGTTCATTTCACAGCAAACAAAAGTACGAATTTTTTTCTTGTTAAAATTATTGTTAAATTTACAAAAATAACTTTTTATTGCCATATACTTGACAGAAAATTATTTGTATATTTCATATAAAAGTAAGGGAGGAAAATAATATGTCATAATGCAGTTAAAATGAATTTTTCTCAAAACAAAACTTCTTGCTTTCGTTACATCTTTAAAATACAAGGTGCCCATGACATAGTTTCGGCGTTTCCTTGCCTCGTAACTTTTGATTTAAGAACATCACGAAAAATATTATCACATATTTGTAAAGTACAACTGAAAAAGTTTTTAATAACACAAACAACCGGAAAGGACATCTATGGTCTACAGACATGATCTCCTGGTCTGAGCTGTCCTTCTCAATCTGTAAATGACACCAACAACGTTACATATGCGTAAAATTGCAATTGCAAACCTTACTAATCAAATAACAATTATAATCAAATAATATTTTTTATCTTAATCATAAAAAGTTATGAAAAATGTATTAATATACACATTCATTTATCTTGTGCAATACGCCCATTTTTTCTTCTCTTATGCACTCGTCATTTTGAATTCTCACGTCTCACCCTTCCATAATGCGACGCCCGCCGTTATGGTTTCCGCATATTTAACGGAGAATACTTAACTTTGCTTTATTATAAAAACTTTTTGAGTTGTACTTTACGAACGTGTAATCATATTTTTCGTCATGGTCTTAAATCAAAAGTTATGAAGTAAGGAAAACCCGACGACAACTTATGAACATCATGTATGTTCCATCGGTTTTAATTTTTGCTCAACTTCCATGCCATTTCTTTTTTCTTTTTCAAATATCTGGCTATCGAAATAAAACATGGATCCGCAAATTTCTTGTAGTATGTATCAATATTTGTCTCTTAATAATATTAAGAATTTTGAGCTAAAATTGAAACACTTGGACACATTCATGTTGAAAACTTTGGAAAATTTACTTTAAGAATTTGACGTATATTATTAAGTTATTTTCAAAAGTTTCTTTATTATTATTATTAGGAGTATGAAAATACATTGTATTCCGTGTATATCAAAATACATGGATACTTTTACATTTTAACTTTACATTTTAAAGCAAAAACCAAATTTCGTATTTTTCGCACCCTGTATAAAGTGACGAAAATTTGCAAAAGTATGCTACATGCTGTTTCTGATACAGCCAAATTACAAAAGATAATCTCTTGATATAACAAACGTCTCAGTTAAAATCATGAATAAAAAGCTGCTAATCAATTATTTTACCTATTTGAATTATAAATCTAATTATTTTTCCTTCTTTGCTAATGGCTTAAACAAAATTGACTTTTTAGATAAACCTTAGAAAATCAACAGAAATTCGTTTAAAGATTCTAAAAAAGAGTTTCGGAAACTTATATGATATAATAGGGGGCTCTTCCCCTACGAGCTACGCTCGCTAACCCTGTCCAGACCCCAAGCTGTAAAAAAACGCTAATTACCTCTGTTTTAAATATATTACTTGATTAGGGAAGACTGAATGATACTATGGTGACTACTGGTGATCTTTTATAATCTTTTTTTTTTTTTTTTGTAGTATTATTTCCTTTTGATTGGGAGATTTTTTGGTTCCCAAGGACACATCCACCTCTGTTGAGACTGTTGGCGGATTTTTTCGTGATTGGTTAAATAAAGTGAATTACACATTTGAAAATCAACTTGTACAATATAGCTTAGTAAATAATGTCGCTGTCTTCCGGACTTTTATAACGTCTAGAAAATTTCTTTTTGACGCAATAAAAAATCCTTTTAAATATGGCGCTTTAAATATATTGTTTTAAATACATCGCTTTTTGCACGTAATAATTTAATTATTTTAAAGTTCTCTTTCTTTTTTAATGTACACGTGCAAATACATTATTCAGTTGAAAAGTCTTTGGAAATATTATTATTTGAGCATTTAAAATCTGCTAACATTACTTAAAAACGGCTATTTCAAACTATGACTCAAATCTCTATTCAGATAATAGAATTTTGAAAAAAAATTTCAGAAGAAAACTTTAAAAAGTAAACAAATTTAAAACATTATTGCATATTTAACGCCTAATCTTATAATATAACATCTAATCTTATGCCTGAAAAAGGTGATCAAATTGCTATGCATAGTGTTTTATCCTATAAAGCTTATGTAACTGAATTATCTTGACCGATTTTAACATTAATTAGTGCTTTGTTTAACGCATTGATCATACATCACTCTATAAAAGTTTTTTATACTTTTATATACTATAGTACGTTTTACAGAATACTCCAAGAAAAATTGAAAAGTCCCATTAAATTTAATTACGGCAGCATCTGCGTTAGTTACTTTCTTTATAATAGAGAGATGCTTTTATTTCTAGTTTGAACAAAAACAATTGTAAATTATTGTGAAATCATGTGTATTATGCTATTGTGTAAAAAATACACTGCAATATAAGACAGCTTTTATGGTCTTGAGAAGAATACTGTAATACATTAAAACGATTCTTCTTGAATACATTTACTCATTAATATTCGAGAGTAAGTACGTTATTACATACTAAATTGACTTCCAATCCGAGAGCTTTAAATTGAATATCGTTGCAGTTTTACACTTAGTTAGATAAAAGGGCATATTTCGAAAACTTCAGTGTTATAAATAGCTTAAATTCCAGTTCATTAAACATCCAGAATTGTAAAGTGCATGGGAAGACTATTTATGAGAAATATTTGGTACATTTAAGGAATTTGTTTGTTGAAAAAAAAAACAATAGATTTTTTTTTTTTTTTTTTTTTGCTAATCTTTGATACTTAAATGGTGTAAAATTTGAGAAAAACATTATATGTGAACTGTATTTTAAATTGATCTTAAAAGTTATTATTATCACTTTTAAAAGATCAAATAATTTCATTTGTTCTACGTTCAAATACAATACAATTTAATGAGAAATTTTTTTATTAATATCCTCAAACAAAAGATTGGATAACAAAATTACACTAGAATATTTTTAATGATACTTAGGTAGTGCAAAAAAATTCATCTGTGATAATTATAGATAACATGGTCTAAATTCATTTTTTAATTCTGAAACTTGAAGAAATTAATTAAAGGAAAAATTTGTCCATTTCATATATAAAATAAATTAATTCATTTTTTAAGAGCATGTTCCAATTTGTATGCTTCCTGATTTAAAAATTTAAAACTTTCAGAATTTTGTCAGTAATTTTAAGAACACTAAACGGAAGACTTACTTTAAAATTATTCTTTTAGATATAATTTATCACCAAAAGGTTTATTTTACTAGTTGATAGTTTTAACATTCCAATAACTACACCTTTTATCTGAAATTTCGCATTGTGTCTCTGAATTCGCAAAAATTATCAACTAATCTTTCGGCCAAGCACAAACGTTTTTCTTGCTTTAGCCATTGTGTTATGAAACATGCTGTGTGTCTGTTATAATTTAGCAGATTTATACATTAGTTTATACACCATGTATTCACACTTGAAACATTCGTATGTAAAATAATTGAATTTCATATTTTTCTTTGAGAGACAGAAAAAACTGTAAAATATTTTACTCTTTTTTTAATTTCATGTATCAGTGAATAATCTATCTGGTATTATAGCTTCTTTAGTCCTTTATTATATTGAATTAATTTTAAAACATCTGATTATTATCGTTATTAAATTTCCTGGAAAGCACAAAAATTTAAAAAATACATTTTCAAAAATGTAAAAGTTGATTCTTTAATTTTTTAAGATGTTCATTTCATAAATTAAAGTCATTCTCTAAATATTTTCAAATATTTAAATGCTTTTCATGAATGCGCGACGTTGCGTGTCTTATAAGAAAATAGTTGCCCCCCCCCCCCCCCTGACCGCTGAGCAAAAGAGCAAAATTGCAATGTTGTTTTTTCTGTAATTTTTTTAAAAAATGCTAAAAAAGGATGATTTTAACTTGATATAAAAAACTTAATTACGTATATGAATATAAACCCTGAGAGTTTTAATCATTACTCAATGTTTTGAAACTGCATTATATCGCTAGAATTATATTAATTTAAATAATGCTTATATTACAGTGATACCCGCAGCATAGCGATGGGATATCAAGCAGGGCGGTCGCTCTGCCAAGCCAAGCTATAAAAAAAAAGCGCCACACAAACAACGCCAAGAACTGGACTTTAGACCGCTACTGCTTTCTTACAGCAATCAACTTCGCAATGTTAAAACGACCAAAGATGCCAGATTAAAATATCACATATCAAATGACACAAGCGTCGAAGAAAAAAAACGAAAACTAAAAGAATCCAATGAAGAAATTCTTCAATTTGAGACCAAACTCATCTTCATTAGTGATTTATAAACAGAGATATAGATTTTTTTTTAAAACGTCGAGTTACTTAAAATGATCACTATTTTCTTCGTCAAACTTTTTTTTTTCAAACAACCTACAGATTTAAATATAGTGCAGAAATGAAAAAGGATTGCATTTTTGGACAAGTAATAACCTAATCTACGTGCTTTTATAAAATACAGTGAAAAAATAAATACATTTCTATCCTTAATTAGCAAAAAACATTTAATTAACTCGGCAACTAAAAAATTATGCCAATACAGAGATAAAACCCCGCCAACGACCGTGTACCATCTGTATTATAATAGCACAAATCAGTTACGGGTTAATCATATCAAATTTCATCTGCAAGTCAGCCATTTTTAATGAAGATATTTTTTTAAATAAAACTTCATAATTATAAAGAACACACATTTTATCAGACAATTAAAGGTGACTGCAAATTGTGGCCGATGACTGTTTCCAACAGGAATAAGAATGAGAAATTGACGAGTCAGGATATCGATCTGGGTGGCTTAGTGGTAAAACGTTAGCACGGTACGCTGAAGGTCCCAGGTTCGAGTCCTGGCGCAGGTCAATTTTTCACTCATGTTGGTTTAGTGCATTTAATTGTCTGATAAAATGTGTGTTCTTATAATATTGTAAAATAAAGTAATCAGACGTAGTGTTCATGCTTTTAATATATATATAAAATTTACATTTTTAGAAAGATCTTTTAAAAAAAATTAATTTTGAGGGAAGAGGTACAGTCTAAAATGTATACATTAAGAGTTATCGGCATTTAAAATTTCTTTCCAAACGTAAACAAACTTTTCGAAAAGGAATTGAATATGATTAATTTATTTCTATAAAACCACGGTAAAGGACAAGCATTTCGTTCGCAGACTGAGATCCTTTGACGTCATTTTTCTATAAATTAATGGAATCCAGTTGTTAAATTGTTTTTGTTTTAGAAGTTAAGTTTCCATTTAAATTTATTGTAAGAGTACAGTGTTTAATTGAATAAAATAATGTAAATCTAAGAAATTGCTAAGATATTTTGCTACTTTTCACAATTAACTACGTTTTATAAAGATTCGCCAATCAATGGGATTTAAGGATTTAATGCTAATAATAAAAGAGCATGATATCACGTTTGATTTCAAAAGCAGCGCTGATGCGATATGTACATATTCCATTTTTACTCATCTCATGGATTAGTCAGTGATATTTTTTAACGAAGGATAACAAGTATTATAACAAGCCACATTTAGCATATTGTTTTTAAGGGTGTAATTAGTTTAATTGAAAAATCTACTGGTATTTCTAGTTAACCCTTTAAACAATAACTAAAAGTAAAATGTAATTTTACATAACATTCTCATGTTAATTTCATAGAGTAGATTATTTATATTATGTATAATTTACTTAAAAAAAAAAGAAATGATATCTACAAAAAATAACCTTTCAAAAGTAAAAAAACAGCCAAGCTTAAAAAAAAAAACAAACAAAAAAAAAACGAAAGTCGTGACTAAAAAATGGTGTGATATCAAATTTCCAAGCTTTTATTATAGTACTTATTTAACTTTTTTCCATTAAATATGTTATCGTATATATAAGTCGAATGCTACGTATATGTTAATAGAAATTGTTTTCTCCTGTACTAAATACATCCTAACGTGTTTCTGAAAATTCAATTTTTTTCAAATTATGCATGATGGGCTTGGCGGCCATCTTTCCCTATTTCTAAGCACCCAAATTTCTAAAGTAAAAGCGTAATATGTTTGCAATGTAATATGTTTATAACAATGTCGAACTTCAGATTTTAACTACGGACAGATACATTGAGGAAGACTGATATTTTGATAAATTGATTTTTACAACTTTGAAATGATTAATTACTCTAAAAAATAAATCATAAGATGAATCCTTAAGATAAGTCATCATTATTTTAAGACACAATTTTCAGAACATACAAGTCCATAAACGAAACGCTTAAAATATTTGCTTAAGTTACAATTTTGAACTTCGGATTTTAACTACGGATAGGGGTGCTTAGAATTTTGTGTATAATACGGAAAGATGGCCGCCAAGCCCATCATGCATAATTTGAAAAAAATTGAATTTTCAGAAACACGTTAGGATGTATTTAGTACAGGATAAAAGAATTTCTATTAACATATACGTAGCACTCGACTTATATTTATGATAACTTATTTAATGGGAAAAAGTTAAATAAGTACTATAATAAAAGCTTGGAAATTTGATATCACACCATTTTTTAGCCACAACTTTCGTTTTTTTTTTTTTTTTTTTTTTTTTTTTTTGTAGATATCAGCCCACGGCGGTGAGAAGGTTAATGAAGTAAATATAATATGTCTAGTGCACAATGTCTATAAAATAGAAAACAAAAATTGCATCACATACCTATATTATAATCATTTTGTCAAATATTTGAAAGCCATTGGATGCCGTCGACAGAGTAACAGCGAACAATTTCAAGAAGGCAATAGGGATGTGCCAATACAAAGCATTCTTTTCCATATTTTAATACAGTAAACATTTGCGATATTTTCGTTAATGCATTTACTAATACCGCAGTTCAGATTTATGAATATCATTTACGGTTTTTCTTTAATTCAGCAAAATTTACTGAACATTAATTTTAATTACTCGTACAATTTCTTTCTTTGTACGAAATGGCTGAATACAAAAATCTGATTAATCTCATATAAAAAAATGGAATTTCCATTATTAATAAATAAGTTTTGGAAGAATTTATATTTAAAAAAGAATGCTTTCTGAGTTTATATATATATATATATATATATATATTCTGATAAGTTTTCAAGTGAGTTTCTTTTTATAGCAATTTGTTTTGACAGAGAAATAGACTCTATACTTAACAAAAATAACCTGAACTAAAATATACACTATAATGCTATAATTGATGGGAACTTTCAGTTTTAGACATTTTTTCGAATATTTTAAAATATACATGTCAGATTCTTTTGGGGTATTAGGATTAAAAAGAACAGGTTTGACTTCATATTTATCAATGTTGATTTGATAAGTAGGACAATTAGGGAACCAACAAAAAATTAAAGAAGAAAAATAATACTTGGGATCACATGGTAAAATAAAATTCACGAAATGATTTACCGCTGCAGAATATACATAGGCAGACATTGTATAATATGTGTACTCATTTGTGTAAGAATAGCATGCACATTAATTGAGATATAGCGATTTTTTTTTTAAATTAAAAAAATTCTTGCATGTTTTTTGCTTATAAAATACAGGGTTTTTAACCAAATTTAACGTCAGTTTCAGACAAATTGACAAAATGTAATAGAAATCATATAGTGCGATTGAAATCTAAATATATTAAATATTTAAGGAAATATGGGCAGTTGTATGAAATAATTTTATCTGCGCATGCGCGAACGATAACAAAAAAACTTTTTGCCTAATTTAATACTCAACACTATGGAGCAACTTATAAAAAAAAAGCAGTCAAATATCGTAAAAATTCAGAGAGATATCGGCGATAGAGTGAGCTGTTTTTTAGTTTCTGACTAAAACTCGCTGAATGATAGGGGATTGTCCACAAATTGATATTTTTAAGTGATCTGGCAGCGTTCGGAGAAAATTTTTAGAAAAACAATTTAATTATAACTTACGCTTATGTTTAGATTTTGACTCTAAACTACGAAGAAAAGGAAAATATAGTCCATACATTGATTACATCTAGGTAAATTGAGGAGTTTATTGTAAAATTTTGTGAAATTTAGCCCAATACGCAAAACACTCTACAGTAAATTTTCGAGAAATTACGTTTTGCGTATTAGACCAGTAAAATTAGGAAAGTTTGCCATAATACATGCTAGGAGATAAAAATTAGTACAGTTGTTCATTGATGGCTACTGATGACTATGTAAAGAGTCCTGATGGATAGGTGAGTCGGGGGGGGGGGAGGGTTAAAATAAATTACTTTTTTTAGTTTTTTTACAAAAATCTCAGAAACTGTTGGTTTTCATGAAAAACTTACTCAGATATAAATTAAAGAACATAAAATTCTCTACAAATGAGAGTTATATACAGTAGAACCTCGATTATCCGTCAGCCAGAAAACCGGAGATTTGACGGATTTTCCGCAAAAAATTCACTTTAATTTCAATTTTATTTACTTAACGTCGCCATAATAAATGCTACAGAGATAAAAAATTGGTACAGTTGTCCCGTGATGGCTACTAATGAATATGTAAAAAGTCGTGATGGATAGGAAGTGAACGAGGGGAGGGAAGGGGGGCAAAATACTTTTTTAGTTTTTTACAAATATCTCAGAAACTGTCGGCTTTCATCAAATAATCACTCTGACATTAAAGAACAAAAAATTCATTACAAATGACAGGTATTTACAGTAGACCTTCGATTATCCGTCATTCAGAAAACCTGAGCCTTGACGGATTTTCCGGAAAAAATTACTTTAATTTGATATTTATTTACTCAATGTCTATTCAAATTTATTAAATATTGTTGCAAAATAAAAAGGAAGACAGTAAACACTTCAATACTGCAATATTGCATGAAATAATGCCAGGTAAGTTGTTTATGAAAGAAAAATATTTATTATTAATGAAATGTTTATGAATGTGAAATATTATAATTGCGAATATAAAACTTGGAGAAAACTAAAAGTAGGTACATATTAATTTATAATTAAGTAAATATTGTGTAATTATGAAAGTGGATGGATTGTTAGGATTCATAATCATCACCTCATCTTCTTCATTGTCCCGTTGTTATCACCCTGGTACTGAAGACAAATATTTATATTTATCATTAATAAAATGTTATTTCACGTGAAACTGTGTAAGAGCGACATAACATAATTGAAAACAATGAAAGTAATAATTTATCATTAAGCAAATACTTACTAAGTCATAATGTTCTTTTTTTCTTGACACATCATCATCAACTGAAGTGGACGGTACATTAGAAGGCGTTCTCAGCATGACTGAATCCATAATCACATCTTCATCGTCTTCCTTGTCCTGTTGATCTGTATTTATAGCTATAAGTGTAGCATTCAGACAGTCACCATGGCAAATGTTGCAGATGAGTGTGCAGTTAATGGCTGCTTTCCTGTACCCCTACTTAGCTCCACACCCAGTGGTGCATATGCAGAAGATGGTATTTAAGACAGCCTCAGGTGCGATCAGTTCCTTAGTTATAATAAGAACCAGACGATTCTGCTTTTGTTCCCAGCCCCAGAGTTCGGCATGTTGTTACTGGCCAAACCACAGCTGCACCTGATGGTACACCCGGATAGAATATTTTCTAGCCACCTACTTCTGTTGGTGGAAGGATTGAAATGCCAGGTTTGACATTCGATTTAGATTTCGCGAAAGAATGGTATCGGAAAGTATTGAGAGATGTAGATGTGGGAGGTGCTTCATACAATCTAAAGAAAAAAGTTGGTTTCCTGCTTCTACAACAGCATCATGGTCAGCAATTTTGTGTACCTCTTCACATTGCTGAAATAGCTGGAAAATTTTTGTTTTCCACTTTTTGAATTCGGCTGACGTCGTATCACATCCAGTGAATGCATAAAGGACTAGAATGATGTCTTTCAGTCTTGTTTCTTGAATTAACTGTTGTGAGAAAATAATATTTTTTTCAATTCTTCCACTACTTGGCTTAACGAAACCTTCTTGTTCGAGCGGAGTTAGGGCGATTAGGAGGACAACAAGATCAACATCCTCACCAACAATTGCCACTCTGCCACTAGAAGAAGATATTTCAATGGCTGTTGTTACAATTAGGCTATCTGCATTGTCAGTACTCTCCCGGCAAGATATTCCATTATCATTCAATTTGGAAGAAAGCACAGCAGTTAATCTTGATTTGTTCTTTTCATTTGAGAGGAAGCTCTTGGTTGACGGAAACCTCTGTGTTCCCCATTGAAATTAATATCCACGGACTTCTTCAGTGCACATCTTCGGTTTTGCTCTGCTGATTTCGTGCTGTTGGCAATGTCGGAGTAGCCATCAAAAACTACTGAACAGCCTTTTCCTTTATATTGTGTAGAGATATATTTGTTGTAACCTTCACAAATTGAAATAAAAGTGGAACCTCTTGACCAAGGGACTTTGTGAAGAAAGAAACCACCATCTATAATAATATCACAGTATTGGAAATCAATGGGCTGTTTCAATAGTAACTTGATGTAATAAATTAGATGATATTCTG
The DNA here is from genome assembly GCA_963931845.1 of Maratus michaelseni. Classification (NCBI taxonomy): domain Eukaryota; kingdom Metazoa; phylum Arthropoda; class Arachnida; order Araneae; family Salticidae; genus Maratus; species Maratus michaelseni. Next base: position 425,002,444 of record OZ007588.1, on the reverse strand, counting down.
GCTTGACTAATGTTGTTTGCAGATATTTTTAGTCCTTAATTTCCCTTTAGAAAATTAAACCTGAGTCTAAAAAATATTAGATATTGTTAAAAAATATTAGACCGCAGTGCGAAATTGTCGCACGGATCCATTGGTATTTAATAAATGTGAAATTAAAGTGATTTTTTTTTGCGGAAAATCCGTCAAGGCTCTGATTTCGTGACTGACGGATAATCGAGGTTCTACTGTATATACCTGTCATTTGTAGAAAATTTAACGTTCTTTGATTTACGTCAGAGTAATTTTTTCATGAAAACCAACAGTTTCTGAGATATTTGCAAAAAACTAAAAAAGTATTTTGCCCACCTCCCTCCCCTCGTTCACTTCCTATCCATCAGGACATTTTACATAGTCATTAATAGCCATCACGGGACAACTGTACCAATTTTTATCTCTGTAGCATTTAGTATGGCGACATTAAGTAAATAAAATTTAAATTAAAGTGAATTTTTTGCGGAAAATCCGTCAAAGCTCCAGTTTTCTGGCTGACGATTAATCGAGGTTCCACTGTATATAACTCTCATTTGTAGAGAATTTTATGTTCTTTAATTTATATCGGAGCAATTTTTTCATGAAAACCAACAGTTTCTGAGATTTTTGTAAAAAACTAAAAAAAGTAATTTATTTTAACCCTCCCCCCCCCACTCACCTCCTATCCATCAGGACTTTTTACATAGTCATCAGTAGCCATCAATGAACAACTGTACTAATTTTTATCTCCTAGCATGTATTATGGCAAACTTTCTTAATTTTACTGGTCTAATACGCAAAACGTAATTTCTCGAAAATTTACTGTAGAGTGTTTTGCGTATTGGGCTAAATTTCACAAAATTTTACAATAAACTCCTCAATTTACCTAGATGTAATCAATGTATGGACTATATTTTCCTTTTCATCGTAGTTTAGAGTCAAAATCTTCCTAAACATAAGCGTAAGTTATAATTAAATTGTTTTTTCTAAAAATTTTCTCCGAACGCTGCCAGATAACTTAAAAATATCAATTTGTGGACAATCCCCTATCATTCAGCGAGTTTTAGTCAGAAACTAAAAAACAGTTCACTCTAACGCCGATATCTCTCTGAATTTTTACGATATTTGACTGCTTTTTTTTATAAGTGGCTCCATAGTGTTGAGTATTAAATTAGGCAAAAAGTTTTTTTGTTATCGTTCGCGCATGCGCAGATAAAAATTATTTCATATAACTGCCCATATTTCCTTAAATATTTAATATATTTATATTTCAATCACACTATATGATTTCTACTACATTTTGTCAATTCTTCTGAAACTGACGTTACATTTGGTTAAAAACCTTGTATTTTATAAGCAAAAAACATGCAAGAATTTTTTTAATTTTTTAAAAAAATCGCTATATCTCAATTAATATGCATGCTATTCTTACACAAATGAGTACACATATTATACAATGTCTGCCTATGTATATTCTGTAGCGGTAAATCATTTCGTGCATTTTATTTTACAGGGTGATCCCAAGTATGATTTTTCTTCTTTAATTTTTTGTTGGTCCCCTAATTGTCCTACTTATCAAATCAACATTGATAAATATGAAGTCAAACCTGTTCTTTTTAATCCTAATACCACAAAAGAATCTGACATGTATATTTTAAAATATTCGAAAAAATGTCTAAAACTTAAAGTTCCCATCAATTATGGCATTATAGTGTAAAATCTTCTTTATTATCACTCAGTGAATCACTTTCTAGCAATTGTCTTTCAAGAAAAGTTTTGAAAAAATTTCAAAGTATTTTTAAAGGACACTTAAAAATAGCACTTAAAAATTCTTTATTTGATAAAATTGATGAATCTCCTAATTAAAAAAAATAAAATATAATAATATAAGACCATAAAATATTTTCATATACTTAATCTGACCTTCTACAAAATATTCGATTAGGACGCAGATACCCATTTAAAATACTGTGTACTTTATGTTTTTGTATTTTTTTTTTTTTTAAGATACATCATTAATGTTTCTTTTTCAAAATCACATACATATTTTTATAAGTTGTTTTAAACTAGAGAAATATGGAATTACTATTAGTTAGTCTAAAGTGCCCAAATTCCAAACCCTCGCTTTAATTCGTCCTTAAAATTTTAAGCAGCTTATTCCAAATTCATCTCCTATTTAACACGTCTTCCTTCGTAATTCATTTCCTCTTATCTAAATTGCAACCTCCGAAATCCATTAAGATTTATAACTTTAACAACATACTGTAAAAAAGGACAAATATGTCTTAATCTATGAAAATATATTATAACCCCCAACGAAAATATACTATAACCACGAACGTAAATATAAACAAGTTGGAAATTGTACGTCAAACGTTACAAACGAGGTGCGTTCGTACGCACGTTTTAGAATTAAATTCATGATATCCCGTGCGTAGAACGGGTTAAACAGCTAGTTAAGTATATATTTTATGACACTGTTCATACAAATATCTTAACTAGTTATATAAATATTCAGATATATATGTATCAGCTAGTTATATAAATATTCAGATCTTGATGATTTCTAATTCTGTGAAATGAATTATATCGTCTGCAGATTAATTTCTGTCATAAAATAAGTATCTCGGTCGCTTGACGATTCAACCTCGGAAGCTCCTATAACAAAAAAGCACCGATTTAAAAAAAAATTCAAATTTCTTAATAAATATTTTTATTAATATCTCCTAAAGTTTTGATTCGATTTTAATAAAATTTGAAATGTCTCGACAAAATTCTGCAAATATAATATATTTTAAATTGCAAACCATTTGGTTGGGTAGTTTTTGCGTTGTTATATGCGGACAGACAGACAGACAGAAGGACGGACAGACAGACGGACAGACAGACAGACAGACAGACGGACGGACAGACGGACGGACCAAGCGACGACTATAGGTGCTACGTATTTATATAATTACGAACGCACCTAAAAAACCTCTTCGGAGTTGCACGCGATTCCGAAAAGGGTTCTTTTACTTTTGAAGTATGGACTCCTCTTCGCTTCTTAGCGCCTTGCCCGCGCATGCTCTATTCTTTCGACGCTGGCCTTGTAACCGAAACGGTCTTTAAAATTCACCTCCCGTACCAACGCACTTCAAATCATCGGTTCTGTTTGTTTTCGGCGTATAGAAATATGGTTCTTGTTTCGTTTGTCATTCCTATTCGCTTGTTTAGTTACCGTTGGCTTCAAATTACCATCAATTAAATTGAACGTCCCGTTAAGTCTGGACTCCCCGTATCCATCGTATATATATTTTGACCGTTACTTTTTTAGCAGTTTTCTGATGGGAACTCAAACAGATGTTGTGCCGATTAATTTTATTCTGTCATTTTTCTCCAGTGAAATATTCTTTAAGTGCCAATTCCTCGACGGATTTATAATGTTTTAACATGGTGACTTGACCAGTGTTATTTCAAGTATTTTTGTTAGTGGACAAAAGGGAAGTCATATTTTTTCGCTTCATTAATTATGAATAAAGAACTTTTTAATTGACTTCAAGAGTTTTTGTGTTTTCTTCCTCAATCTCAACATGCTTTTATTAGGTGAGAACTTTTAATTTTTCTCCTACAAGGACAAAGAAAGAACTGACTTAAATTATTAATTTAAGGGGTTATTGTCTCTCTACTCGTAAAGTATAGAGTTATGATTTTTCACAACTGCAAAAGTACTTCACATACTATCATGCAAAACTCCGACAAATTAACAACGCAACAAATTGCACAAAAACCGCTTTCACAGCGCCTTCTTCCGGCGGAATATCCCCAAATTCAATTGGGACTTGTTGGCCATAACCAAAAACACACATATATGTAATTCGGTTCAATTCTATGCATAACTTCATGCACTTTTCGATGATAAAAAGAAGATGCACACACGAACACACAGAAAGTTTGTAAAAACATGTTTTTCGGGATATCTGACCCCTAAAACTAGCAAATCCGTCGAAAACTGGAAGTCAAAGAAAAGTTCGATTAGAATTATTTCTTCTATTATTCATAGAAGGAAGTAAAAATGCTGTACAGTATTAAAAGAAGTACCTTCCACAAAATGTCGTCGCTATTCGATTAGAAAATGGGATTGAACGTTGTGTCCATCGCATATCATCTGAGTGATAACATTTTTAAAAGGATAAGATATTTTTAGTGTTGTGTACACTCTAAAAAAATCCGTGAAAGTACAAGAGATTTTCCGTAAAATTTTACGGAGAAGTTTCATTTTTCCAAAATTTCAGTGCAATTTCCGTAAATGACATTAGTTTCGTTAAAGAGATTTCAAATCCGTAAATATGCAGAAAGTTTTCCATAAATTTAATGGATGTGCGTATTTCTTCCAAAACAGTGCAATTTCCATAAATGACATTTAAAGGTTGAGTACAGAAATCGCCTTTTTTAAAATGTGAATTAAGATTGTTGTATTTACTAGAGTTCTTCTAGGATACAATCCTGGCCCTCCTCGACCGGCTGGACAATTCTAACAGAAGCCATGTCAATTTATTGTGAAATAAATAGTAATATTTATTTTTTAATCCAATATTTAGAAATTTATTTTATTTTTATAAATTACAGAATATATATTTTGTTTTAAATCTACTTATTTTTTTCTTGATAGTACTTCAAAATTATGATTTTTTTTCACTATTTTTTTTATTTTTCCTTTTTAATGTGAGGCAATATTGTGTTATTTAAAGATTTCATAACATAATATCTTTGCATATTATAGCTATGCAAATTGGTATTAAACTAAACTGATTTGGCTTATAAATTTTACGCTAAAATTTATTAATTTATAAATTATAATTTTGCAAAGTTTACAATTTTTTTCCTTAAATTTATAAAATTAGTTAATATATTTTCTTTAGTATTATAAAAATCAAGTTTTTAATTTTATAACGTTTTTAATTTATTTCGATAGTTCATATCTTTATAAATTAAACTAATTTAATTTAAATTAAATCGGTTAGTCCATATTTAAACTTACCTATCCCAAGGTCATTAATTTCACTTATTTCTCTCTCTTTTTTTTTTTTTTTAACTATTCAGTTTAACAGAATCGTACGCAAAAGCTCTCAGCATAGCTGAAATATAATAATTTAATTTATTATAAAATTGTTTATTTATATAAGTATTTTTTTTAAATAACAGATTTAAAAAATATTTTAATAGCATGTAATAAACAAGTCTGATTAAGATAACGTTGTTTTTATTGGAATTGATAATTAGATAATCAGACAAATAATTAAAAAAAAGTATATGTTCGAAAAAAGAAAATGTTGGTACTAGTGTTCAGGGTGTGGCCCGGAGGGGACATTATCCCCCGGAACATTGAAATACCCCCCCCCCCCATGAAGTATTGAGATTTTATACTTTTAATGGTCAAAAAGTGCAATCCCCCCCGGAGCCACAGAAATCCCTCCCGGAGAAAAATGTCTGAATTCAACACTAGTTGGTACTGTTGGAAAAAGAAGCAATTATTACTCTTAATACAATGTTTTATGCATATAATACATAATAAATTAAAATTTACCTGTTATAAGGCACCAAATAATACAGCAAATTATTGAGAATTATCAAAAGAAAATATTAAAAACATTGAACAATTCCATCTACAGATGAAACCTCAAGTTTTTGTTTCATAAAAAGCGATTCAAATAAGTATAAGCATTTGAGCGGAAACCGCGACCGGTTTTAGCGCGGTGATCTAGGTCATCAGGTTAGTACGCGGAAGATTATGGGTTCGATTTCGCTCGTGGCATGGGTTGATTAATTTCTATAAACTCACTCAGGAATGAAACAAAAATGTATATGTCCCTTATAAGGTTGTCCTCGCGAAGTAACTTTTTTTATTTTTTGGTCCTTTAAATTACTTTTTAACGACTAAAAAATTTCTAAAAAATACGGAAGATATCTGTTATAAAACGGAAATTTAAAAACGGATATTTCAGAATTCACGGAAAATTTCCTGGAATTTACGGAATTTTTTTTTCGTTAAACTACGGAAATAGTACTGGCGTCTCGATTTCCAGTACAATTTCCGTTTTTTTTTTCAGGAATTTTTTCTTACAGTGTATCCCTCGATGTTTGTTATGATTTTACTGTCACGTTTTATAAAATATACGAACTGTATCCCTGAATAGTTATGTATACATTTAAAAAATGTTTCTATACGACGACAGTTCAATTTAATTCATTTTCTCAGATACAATTACATTGTTTAAAATTATTTCTTTTAGATTGTTATTTTGGCGACGGCCATGGAAGACTGCAGTCAGACTGAAACATGATCAATAATTCCCCAGCTTAGAGAATAAGCTTGTTATCATACGATATAAATTATCATTTCACTAAAATAATATTTACATTTTTAAATCAATTTACAATGCTTATTTTTCCTTGGTACGAGACTAAGAAGCTCCATACTAATAATTCTAATGTCTACATCACGTAAAGGGGAAAAATCACTTTATACGAAAAAAAGATTATTTATCTTATAAGAATAAGTAAATGCAAACAAAACAGAATTGCTTGAACCGATCAATAATTTCCTGGTTCCATATTGTTTTCGGACTGTTTGTATAACGGAGACATCATATATCTCAATAAAAATACGTTCTTTTAAGATTAATATTTTCGGATAAAGGATAAAATTTTTATCAAGAGAGATAAACAGACAGCACGCGCAGAAAGGATAAAATTTATTATATTTCCATTCAATAAATATAATGAAATAACCCCGCGATTCTCGAGAGAAAAATTTCGGAAGATGATTTAAGATACGCAGAAAACAAACACGGATATATATCATCGAAGTTATTGATCAGTATGAAGTTTTATTTTTAAACGAAACGAGTTAGTTTTATTAAAAATGAGGCAAAATCAGTAATTCAAATATAATTCGAAAATATTTTTTCTTCATATTTAAAGATAATAGAATTATAGACAGATAATTAAAAAGTAAATTCTGTTACGATATTAATCCTTTATATCCTGAATTAATTTTCCAGCTACATTTTAATTGGATTTTTGCATCATTGGATAAGTTTTGGTGCAGAATAAAAATAGGAAAGAGGAAAATAATTTTTATAGTGTTTTAGTGGTTAATTATACAACTGTAACCACCATAAATTTTTTACCCTATGATATAAAGTAAAATAATAAATTTCAAATAGTAAACTAAATAACCGGTAATAAACCACTAAAATTACTCAAATGAAGAACAACATGCATATCAATTCTATTGCAAAATGGATTTCGAATGTAGCGTGGCAAATGTAAAAACCCTACAATGCAAAGAAAGAGGATATGTGCTTGAATTTGCCATCTCCTGCCTGCTGTCAGAGATACACTCTTTGTGCCATTGTGAATACCGTTAGGAAAAACGGTCATATTACGAATATATAGGTGTTTTTTTAAATTGGCACTTATAAGTACCATCAGGATGAAAAGGGTTAATAATTCGTACGCATCTTCATACATGTTTATATAAAACCCCTTTATGGATTTTTTTGAATTTTTTTCCTCTAGCTCAAACATGCAAATCATTGTATCCCAATTACAGAAACTACTTTTCCAACTAGAATGCATGCAAATACTATTTTGTAAAAGAAAAACAATCTCGAAATAGTTAAACTTAATAAATTTTCCAGAATTTTATTAATGTTTAGATACGAATAATTATGGTTGAACGTTTGTCACGGAAGGAAAGCCGCAAAAATAAGTTTATCACCACTCACCCCCCCCCCCCTTTCCTCACAAAAATCTTTTTTTCTACAACATTTTCAATAGAAAGCTATGCACGATTGCTCTTCAGAAATACTGGTGTGAAACTTTTTGGTGCTAATTATTCAGCAATAAACCTTCAACCGTACTAATAATTAATATCATATATATTATTTCTGATGTCAATATCCGTTTTTCTAAAAAAATACAAACCGCAGAACAATAAATGAGATATCATATGAAAGGATTTTGAACGGGCTGCTGACATAGTACACTTACATTTCTTTAAAACATGTTTTTCGATTAAAAATTGCTGTTAATTAAAAATTAAACCGGCTGAGATTTCATAAATGGAAGGTTTTCCTCAAATTAGTGTTGCCACAAAAATAAACTACCGCATTATCGGATGACGTCATCCTCTAATGCTATAAAATACGATTGTTAATTTATATCTTGCGCATATTTAAAAAAATATATATCAAGCTTTTAATGGGGTTCTTATTTAATTTTTCCGCGTGCGTAACCTATTGTTTGTTTTCTTTTATTAATCATGGCTGTGTATATGCGTACAGTATCGGAGCACCAGTAGATTACGTAATTTAAGAATTATCTTCCATTTAGATATACAGTTCATCAGGATCCACAAAAATTGTAAGTATTTATTTTTTAATATTTCAGTAAGCTGTTAATACGCCAGCGAAATCTGACGTCACTTAAATGGCTGACAAACAACAAATTTTGGGCATCTCATGTTTAAGTTCCGATAGGCTTGCAAAAAAGTGATGTACCAAATATTGATTTATGTATTTAAGACATTTCTGGAACAGGTGTGCAAAATCTGAGGAAATGCTTTCATATGAATTCCCTAAACGTCTGATTCAGTGTTTCCATTTTTTTATAATTCCATATTTTTATAATTATAATATTTTAATTATTTTTTTTCAGTATAGCGGTCTTGGCAACCTATAAAAATGAACTTGGTGAGAAAAGAAAATTTGGCAACACATTTTCTGGCAATCTATTACCACTGTCTTATACACAAGCATATATATGATTTCTGTTGTCAACATCCCTTTTTCTATGCACATACCAATCATATAACGATGAATGTGGTATCATTCGAAAAGTGTTTGAACAAGTTTCTGACATAATACACTCTCATTTCTTTAAAACGCGTTGTTTGATTAAAAAAAATCAGTTAATTAAAAATTAGTGCTAAAATGTACCAGGAAATAATCTGAAAGATTGCAGTGCGAAAGCTTCGCACGGGTCCTTCTGGTTTTGGAATAATTGAGTAAAGTAAAAATGAAATAGTTTATTTTCAAATGAAAATATAAGTTTACAAATGGAAAATCCGTCTAATGACATTTTTCTATTCCGAAATTAAATTTGAAACATTTAACTGTATTCTATTTTTTTAACTCAATGCTTTTTATTTTCAATCCATTAAAAATGTAATCAATTGCATATCTAATCATAGTTAGGTATTAGAGAGAGTCATTTTACAAAATTAAAACAAAGGTATACCGGTTTCTTTCAATATACATTAACGTAATTTGCTATTCATCAATATGCATTAACGTAATTCGTTTTTATTTAAAATAAATGCAAAAGTCATTGGCTAAGAAAAACTAAATAGTTTTATTGTGAGACGTTGAAATCAATTTATAAAGGTAAAAGAATTTTTTTTTTCTAACTTAAAAAAATACTTCAATAATTTTGAAAAATATTAATAAGTTGTAATACAAAATTATTTAGGTTATAAGCATCATTTTGAGCATACGTATCCTCAAATGTAGCTAAAAAAATATAATTATCCTTCTGTTTTTTAATTCTCACTTTATCTAGAACTTGATTTACTTTGAGGTATGCAGTGTTTTAAAGATATTAGTTATGTACAAGAACCACATAATTAATAAAAAGAAAAGTGCCCAGTTAAACTGATGGCATTGAGCTCACAGGCTATTCACAATAATTGTATATTATATTCTTATTTCAAATAATAATGCGCTCAAAAAATAAAAAAATCGATAATAAATTAAGGAGGGGGATAACCCCCCCCCCTATTCCCCCTTTTATACTTAACCAGTGAACCCCCAAAACTAACCTGGGAAGCGCCTTATCACAGTGAACCTATATACAAAATTTGAAGCAGAATCAGATAATTCTGCATGAAAAACCAATTTATCTAACTTAAGGGGGGGGGGGATTAGCCCCCCGTTCCCCCCTTTATAGTTAACCAATGAACCTCCAAACTAATCAGGGAAGTGCCTTATCACAATGAACTTATATACAAAATTTGAAGCAAATAGGATGATTCTGCATGAAAAACCCATTTATCTAAATTAAGGGGGGAGGGGAATTAGCGCCCTGTTCCCCACTTTATACTTAACCAATGAAACCCCAAAACTAATAAGGGAAGCACCTTATCACAATGAACCTATAACCAAAATTTTAAACAAATCGGATATTTCTATCAAGAGTTATCGCGTTACGTACATACATACGTACGTACATACGTACATACATACAGATCGGGCGGGCACATTAGCTCTCAGGCTTTGATAGCCTGTGAGCTAAAAAGATAAGCATGGGTAAAGTACATTAATAGAGAGATTTATTAACAGACATCAACACGAGACACATTTACGCAATCAAAGACTTATTAAACTTTCTGAATTATCTATTCTGAATTCTCTATTAAGTAGATGACGTAGGAAATTTCTTTATTTTTTGTGCTGGCATCTACAGACTATTAACACAAATACAAACACTACAATTCTCCCCTTCTTAATATTTAAGTAGTATAGGAGTTCCTTTCAAGCAGAAATCAAAATTGATGATTCTAAATTATAAACCTCTGTTTTTGTGATAAATGATAATTCCATTTATTTTGATATGGTAATTGGTACTGACGTAATAAATGAAGGTACTTTATCTATTGCTGGTCATGATGAAAAAATAAATAAATATGAAACTGATTCTAACAATACTTTTGTTAATGTTATTAATGAAAGTGAAGTAACTGTAAATTCTAAAGTTAACCTTTATTCTTCCACATTCCATAATACAGTGGATCTCCAGTTATACGTTTTGCCCGGGACCGGAAAACAAAATGTATAACTCAGTAAAACGTACAACGCAATTAATGGTCTACCGGAACCTTTGTATATATATATCATAAAAACTTTGTTCCGCTGAGGCGTTTCATTTACATTTTATATCGAAAACGAAAATTTCTTAAGTATTACTGCACCCATGACATAAATTTTCGGAAATAGAACAGAGTAGAAAAAAGATAATAAGAAAAGTACACATAAAGTTATTTTATCATAAAAGTTTTATTAAAAATATTTTTAATACAAATAGAGTACTTGAAAGAAATCACTGGAATCGCCTTGGCATGTAAATCATTTTTCAAAAGACATTTCAGTAGTTTACTGAATCTTTCTGAAATAATTACTAATTTTTGGTTGTTTCTTTTTGACAGAGCCGACATTGAACAACAAACTTCGCATTTCTGTTAATAATGCAGCCGCCTTATAGTTACTGCTTTTACTACTGACGAACCGCTTTACTACGTCAAAAACCCTCAGAGAAGTTCCAAAGTTTGAGTGGGATCTTTCACATTAGACTCATCGGACGCGTTACAAAAGGTATAAATGAGATAAAATTTTGTCCGGGACGCAAAAATGTAACGTATAACTGAGGGAAATGTATAACTCAAAACGTATAACTCAGTTAATTTTTATTGGCAAGCGGCCGGGACCGTTGAGTTGAAACGTATAACTGAGGGAAACGTACAACTCAGGTAACGTATAACTGGAGTTCCACTTTAGTTACTGGTGAGTTCTAAACCAAAACAAAAAATTACCATTTAACGAATTTAACTTTTCTAACACAGAAATTAAGGAATTACGCTCAGAAAATGAAAATTTAAATACTCAAGTTAAAGATGCTGAAATCTACCCTATATATATAAAATCCTAATGAAACGAATTTGTGAAACGATTTTATGAAACGAATTTATGAAACGATTTTAAGAAACGACTGATTAAACGACTGATTATGTTTCAGGGCTATTTTTAATAAAATATTAAACGCTTGATGGTGAAATTAATACCAATTGTCCATAAAAATCCGCGGATGTCAAAACTGGTAATAGAATTTTGAAATTGGAATTAGTTTTCGAGATATTAATTTTTTTCTAATTTTAATGACATTTCTGTAATGATGGCAACTAATTACTCAGTTTTTTTTTGACAAAAAAGGGAAAAAATCAAAAAGGATCCCGATAGGGATTATTGATTTCTTTTTATTCATCATTTTCAAATTGAAATTGAATTTATCTTTTATTTCAATCGATAATGAAGACAAGATTGTGATTAAATTATGCTTTTCAGGAAAATTTGAAAAAAAAATCACATTTCTATCGTCAGGATTCAATCGCCTGTGAGCATTTAATTTAATTTATAAACTGAAAATATTTTGAATAAATTCGTCCAAATGACGCCATTTATGTAAACGCAAAAGAAAGGAGCAAAAAAATATTTATACAATTTGTTTAGCGTAAAATGTCATTTATCCTATTTTATATATAATCAGAAGTAATTTGTATAGAAAAACAATAATAATATGCGTATAATTAAAATACGCATATAAACAAAAAAATCGTCGAATTTGTTTCCATGGCTGTTAATGTCATTTGGCACCAAATCTCACTTTCTGATGCCCGAATTGCGCCAAGCTTTTTAAAAAAGCGTCACGACCCCTATAATAGAAAAGCACCAAAAGCTCATTGGGTTTGTTTTCATAACTTTTGGCAACAAATCTATGTGTATTAACGAATCTATCCCTTTTCGAAGCTCGAATTACGCCAAACATAAAAACAAAGAATCCTATACTGGAAAAGTACCCGATTTTCTTATGAACAATATTCAAGTGACATAACAAGGTGTAAAATTATCGCGGATAGCAAATTTGTTTAAATATGTCATCAATTGATGCCAAATAAATGCATGCATGCATGCACAAAATATTTAGGTAATTTTGTATGATAAATAATTATTAGAAAATTTGTATATACATATTAATTAAAATAAATAATTTACATATTTAAAATAACATGAAAATGTGCATGATGGTGCACTAAAATAGAGAGAAAATTAAAACCTGTTACTGAAAATGTCTTTAACAGTACTTTTCAATACCGTAGTTCTTAATGTTATTCACAAGCCGATGGAATTTTTCTCATCCTTAAACACAAAGGAAGGATAGAATACAGATCGTTGTTATAAAAGTCCAAGAGGTAGCCACAATTTAAACCAAACCATTTTATACAAGCTGGTTTTCAAGTTGTAATTGATTTTACTTATCAATCCCGAAAACAGTCGTCCGTTGTCGCAACAGCTGTGTATGAGGCCATGGTAATCAAAAAATGCCCCATTAAAACGTTAAAAGCATGGCAACCCAATTACAGATTTACCAATATTTTTAAAACAAAGCACGCTGTCATGTTTTTAGAGGCTTCGAAGTCTGAGCGGGGGTTGGCGAGCGTATGCTCGCAGGGGGTAGGCCCCCTAGTAAAATATAAAATGTTAGCAACAGAAGTACTCGAATTAAAAGAAGCATTTTTGGCGGAAAAAGCAAAAAACTGTAATTACGATAACATCCTTAAAATCTAAATTGTATGATATGGAAATTAAATTAGAACAAGAAGTAACAGAAAAACAAATCATCGCCAGATCACACAATGATTTAGGGAGGTGCTTGCACGATATAAAATTCCAATTAGATGAAGAAAGAAAATGTTCAGAACAATATACAATACGTTTAGAGAAAGCTAATAAACGTTCTAAACAATTGGAAAAACCGTTAGAATATTCCGAACACGAGTGTTCTAGAATACAAAACTCAAAAAGAAGAATTCAAAGAAAATTAGATAATTCCCAGGACAAAAAATTATCCAGATCACAGACTTGATTATGCTAAAATTATTATGATTCTTCAATAGAAAAGTTTTGGAATCAATATCTTGTTTGGAGCAGAGAGAGGTAAATAATTATAAATATATCCCGTAAGTATCCACTAAATAATTATACAATATATAAAATTTTCTTTATTATATATGTTTTATTTATAAGTTTATTTAATTTTAATTGACTTCTATAATAGTTTATTCATTGATAGCAAATTGGGAAATATCGACTTCAGATTTGTAAAAGTAAAAGTATATTATTTGCCTTATTATCTAAAATCGAATAAATTAGACGAATAAACATCAAACACTTCCTTCTTAGCAGAGCTTATATACAGAAATAGTAAATTGATTTTATGAATTTTATGAATTTAAACATCCACTATCGGAGAAATTTACTGCAAAATAGATTTTCAATTCTCAGAATTTGCTTCCAGCCAAAATCCCCTTCAGAATTCTTCAATTCAGCAAATTTTAATTGGAATGTAAATATTTAAACTAAATACTACAATCTGAAAGCATATAGATAATATAACTTTAAATTTGCAAAATTTACATCAATCGAAACAGAAAAAGGAATCTCTTTGAATTGTCAAACAAATTTATTTCATGCATCTGAAATATAGATTAAAAGTAATTATTGAAATAAAAATTTTATTTCATAAAATGGGCTATATATACTCGAATTAAATATTTCTAAATTTGTGATATAAATGCTTGTAATAAAAGTGTATTAAAAATAACATACAGATTATACTGGAAACTTGTTAAACAATCAAAATGAATTTATCCGAAATGTAATCTAAATCTGAACCACAATAAACCTGCATAAATTCAACCCACTCATTAAATTGCTATGAAAAAATAACAAGAGACATACTGTGTTTAAAATTTTTACATATATTTATACGCAAAATTTATACTATATGCATAAATACGTACATATACAGATACAAATATACCATATCTACGCTCATAACCACTACTTTTTTCCCATTTTCATCTTTTGAAATCATATGTCTATCAACAACAAGCGCTCGCGTAATTTGCGCATGAAAAACATAAGAAAATTTGAATTTATTTATGAATTTATTTTTGTATTTTCAATTAATCTCGCTGTATGTAATCTGAAAATTATCAATTTTCAATATTTCAGTTTGGTTTATTTTTTTAATGCAAATTCACCAATAAGCTGCGTAATCTCTCCTAGCATGGAAACTAATAGGAACAATGCACAATCTCTCCTAAGTAGCAGATGCGCAAACCCTCCTATTTCGGTAGGAGAGATTGCGCAGCCTTTTATTTAAACATGACCGCTACTAAAACGAACCGTTGGTATTCAGATTGTTAGTCAAGATTAGTAGCGTATGAGAAATCGTTTAAGTTTAAAATATTTTCTACTACTGATATTGTATAGAAATTCTGATGAATAGCTATGAAAATTCAAGCACTTACATTAAGAAAACAAAACAAAATAGCAATGCTTTATCTTAGACGCTCAAAACAATCAGCGTGCACTTTCAAGTAGACACTCCACTACTGCTGTGGTACAACTACCTGGAGTCGCTACGCGCTCACTCTATTCCTTCCCCCCGAACATCTATGTGCGCAATCTATCCAACCGCGCCATCTCTCCTGGCCTTACCTTATACTTACAAGCTTTATAAGTTACAACTTGTATTTGTTCGCTAGCGTAAAGGTTTTTTTTTTCGTTATTTAGTGTAGAATGTTACTGAAATTTCATTTTGTTCAAAAATTATCAGCGAATTATTGACACTATTATCCACATCGTTTCATATCTTTTATTTATATATTAAAATGTTATGTTCTAATTTCCCTCTTTGAAAGAGTTGAATTCTTCTCGAAAATATGTGTGTAATTTTTGCACCCGCTATTTTCGTTACCGAAGAAATGGGAACAAGGTGCTAAAATTACGTATCGCAGACTTTTTGATATATGGATTGCTTCCTTATTGTTTTAAAATAGAACACTGCTACCACAGAAACATTTATTAGACACGCAAAACGTAAAATTTTCCACATGTCATATACAAGTCACATATGTCATAGCCAAAATGCTTAAATAAAAACTACAGGAAGTCCGAATCAAATATCCCGGGTTTTTAAATATTGCTACAGTTAACAAAAGGTAGAAATCAAGAGAAAAATGTAAAAACATATAGCAGTTCTCAAAAAGTTTTTAATAAAAAATCAGTGCACTTCCACAGGTGCTATTTCAGTTACCCTCAAGATATCCAATCGGCAGTCCAGTTCCTGCCATGTTCGTTGTAGGTTCTTTTCAGTAGGGGAAGATCGGGTAACCCCGGACACTTGGATAGATTGCAAATAAAAAACAAATGAATGAAATCTCTGTCTTTATTTTATACTTAAAATAAATTTACGAACTTCTTTAATTATTTTAATCAAACATTGCTAATAATACCGAATTTTTTACCGAAATATACTGAAAATAGTTTAGCCTTTTTTTGCGTCAAAAGAAACGGTGCCAACATTAATCAATGGTGTCCCAACCGTTTTTTGGCCTTACAAACATCACAACTATAATAAAAATCCGATGCATCTATATAAACACAATCTTCATTGTCCCAGTCTTTGCATTCCTGGCACTGAATCCAGTCTTCTTCAATGTTTATCCGTACATGATGCATTCTGTCTCGTTTTTTCAAAAATTTATTGACGAAAACAAAACACTCACTTACGGCTAACTTACGCGGCACCCACGTCGCAATTAAACTGTATTTATTTCGACTCTAGAGGGCGTTCATTTACAATAACTCTTTATTTACGCAACACTTTGAATTCCTTAGAAATTGAAATGTCCGCGGATACCCGCCGTCCGCGACTACCCGACTTTCCCCTACACTTCGGATATCAAGGAAATTTTTGGTAAACCTCTTCACATCGGGTGGATATCTTTTGTCTACTGTTTTGAACATTCTCTGCACTACGATTACATATTTCTTTTCAGCATACCACAGAACATTTTGTGCTTTCTCCTGCGGTTCTCCATGTTTACCTTTATCTGCTCGCAACAATAGCAGTTGCGTCACAGCATCTACAGAAAATAAGTTTCGCCAAACTTTAAACTTTTAGCTTCCACATTCTTTAATTATCGCCATCCTACACTGTAAAAAAAATCCTGAGGTTACTAAAATATTTTTAGTAAATTTGTATTCCACCGGTATTATAAACCGGAATTGTACCTAGCCGTTTTCTAGTAACTCTTACTGATTTTCTTTCAGAAATAATGGAAATTATAAATTAGGGACATTTGATTCGGACCATTTGACATAATACAATGCATTAAATTTATAAACGGGAATTGTTGCTAACTGTTTTCTAGTAATTCTTACAGATTTTCTTGTAACTGAGTAAATATACAAAAATTCTTTTAGCAATTGCAAGGATCAATGAGAAAAGCTAAATTTCTTTTAATAGATCGTCCCATTTGTTTTTACAGTGTACGTCAGAAATATTTTTTTAATGGAAATTACAAATTAAGGACATTTGATTCGGACACCCTATATATCATTTGACATAATACAATGCATTAAATTTATAAACGGGAATTGTTGCTTTTGTTTTCTAGTAATTCTTACAGATTTTCTTCTAACTGAGTAAATATACAAAAATTCTTTTAGCAATTGCAAGGATCAATGAGAAAAACTAAATTTCTTTTTAGTAGATCGTCCCAGTTGTTTTTACAGTGTACGTCAGAAATATTTTTTTAATGGAAATTATAAATTAAGGACATTTGATTCGGATACCCTATATTTCATTTGACATACTACAAAGCTTTAAATTTTTTTCTCTGAGAACATTAAAAACCTAACTACATCAGAATACATCATATACAAATATGTTTTAATCTCCAATTCTTCTCAAAGCAATTTTATTTTATAAAATTAAACGTGAATACTCCATTATAATATTTACACATCCAATTTATGTTATAGATAAATAGGTGGTTAAAATATTACTATTTGTACTAATATTTATAAATCTGCATTGCAACAAATCTTAACTATATAGAAATAAAAATTGTTTCAGTTACTATCATTAAATGCATCCTCTGTAAATTTAAGTTTGTTTACACAAGTTCCCATATCTAATGTTCAATAAAGCTTCACTTCCATGGGGCTATTTTCTCTCTTCTGCTGTTATAAAAGTTGTAAAAACAATATTCTGATAATAATACTTTTCTCTGTAAATACAGATGAAACATGATTTGTGCAAGAAAGTTTAATTATTCTATTGTTTTCCTACAAAAAAAAAAGACTTTGTTTATATTCGTTTAGAATGGAATAGTAAAGAGGAATCTTTAAAATGAACTTATAAAAGAACGCATTACGAATGTAATTACAACAAATCAAAATTACTTTCTATGCCTAATTAAGATTTCATTATTCTATCGTTATTTTAAAAACGCAACATAATTTATCAAATTCCCTTCTTTATAATTAAATATTAATTCTTTAACGTTTTTATTTCCTTTATGTAAAATAGTAGTGAATTCCAACATTTAGTAACACAAGGTTAGAAGTTTCAAACAATTATATGTTAATAGACTGCCATTAGTTGCCTTTTTAATTAAGAAATATAAAACTATACAAATGATTACTTGTTCAATCCTTATATAAAATCTAATTTTATAAAAAAATTAAAGTCATAGAAAAAAAAAGTTTAAAAAAATATTTTAAGCTTTGAATATTTGTAAATTGCCTGTTTCCAAAAACCATACCTTAAAAGTCATCTTTAAACATTAACACTTTTTTAAAGTGAAAACATAAACTAATTTCCTCTTCATGGATTAAATGTTTCAGCTTAAAATATAGAAATTATTATTTGAGCTTGAAATGTGCATGAAACAAGGGATCATAAATGTGAGAGAATAACGAAACAATCAGAGAACATACAAAATTCAATTGTGAATAAAACTTGTGTACTTGGAGCAGAAAATAAGTAAAATTAGAGGAAAAAAATAATTATTCATTAATTCGGATCGAATAAAACCTTTTTCTTTTCGTTTTTTAGTAGAGAAATCTTCGGAATAAAATATTTTGAAAGGTTATAATTTTTTTAAATTATATTTTTTAAAAAGAACTTTTAGAAAGAGGACTCGAGGACCCACTCTTTGCTAAACTTTATTTTAAAAACAAAATATTGTTTAAGGAATTTTCTTTCTTTATAAGTAGCTATTCTGTGTGTAACTTCCTGTGTCTTATGTAAATTAACTTTGATTTTTATATTTTAGAAAGCAGCGATAGACTTGTTACAATAAAATACGTCTACAAATTTAGAAATATTTTCCATTTTAATTGCATATTGAAAAAAAAAAAAAAAAAAAAAAAAAAACCTTTAAAATATAAAAATACAACAGTACAACTTAATCGATTCTGGTATTAATTATAATTGTATAAACATTTAAAAATCGCAGTAAAAATATTTTATAGTTTGTCAATATAACTTAAAAAATGATTTTTTATAAATAGAGGCATGGAGGTAAATATGTTTTGTACAACATAATATTTAAATTAAAATTTTATGTTTGAAAGAAAGCATTGACCAACGTTTCAACGTTTAAATTTTTTAAACATTATTAAGGTTTTAAATGCGAGTAAAACGAATCAGTGTGGTTAGCGACCCTAAATATGAAGTAATATTGAAATGAAATGAAATGAAATATATGTATATTATACCGAATATTTTAGACTAATTAGTGTGTATTACGTGACGGTATATTATTTATTTATCAAAATTTTCAAGATTAATTTTATATAGACCTAAATAGATGTAACATAGATCCTAGAAAATAATAATAATAATAAAATGAAATGCTAAAATTAGAGACAAATGATGAACTAATTACCAAATGAAATTAACGAGAAATTAGCTGATATAAATTTTTTCAATTTTTTCTATTTAACTTAATGAAATGTGAAGAAACCTTACATATTTACTTTTCTTAGTTTCACCGAAGAAAGTTTTCGTGTAAATTTATTTTCATCGTATTTTTATTTTCTAGAAAAATTGTGACAGATCCTTTCGGAATGTTGACTGAAAAGTTAAACATGTCATATTTACTAAAACACTACAATTTATTTATAAAAGTAAACAGGTATAATCGGTGGAGCGAATATATTTTAATGCAGATAATAAAACAAAACTTAATTGTATGAGAGACTGAAGGAAAATGTAAATCTTCTCCCAAAATTGATTTAGTTAAACTCACTTAATTCGGACTAAATATAACCTCGCCATTCATTCCACAGAAATCCACTTTGACAGACAATATCACTATAAAATAGAAGTTCGTGGATCCCAATGACGCTTTATTCGTAGCTTAAAGGAGCATTTCCTACAGAAATGATAAAAAATCACGGTCAAAGTTTGTATTGGCATTGCTAATCAGAAACTGTACTTGAAGTCAACAAATGGTTCGAATTTTAAATAGAGAGAACTCTCAAATCCGAGGGCAGGATGCTTTCAAAATCCACTGATTTAATCTCCTACCGTACTATATATAGCTACTACACAACTACAAATCCCTATTAAAAATATCACTGCCAAACAAAACCATGACAATCAGATTCCCAGAATATGTATACACTTTACAGAACTTAATGAAATGACTGAATAGGTCTCATTCATGCACAAATGTTAGTTTTCTGGACACCACGGTACGCACGCAAAATCTCAAAACTTATTCGTCCACTAGAGAATATAAAAGAGTAGCTAGGCACTCGTTTACAAAGTATCCTTATCTGTATAATGAATAGAACCTGTTGTTGACAGAAAAAATTAAACGGTAAATCTAATTTTTCTTATTGTCATTACATCACACATTACATCAGACATTTTTCGTAAAGTTTAGAAAGTTTCTTAGATTATGTTTAGAGGTAGCTCTTAAGAATCATCCCAAAATTAGTGCATGATAATATTTAGAATAGTATTAAATACATTTCACATTAAAGATTCATCGTAGAAAAATGAATCGACACTCGAGCGCTAACCTCAGTTTTAATTTGTGTAAAAAAATAAAAGACATAATTATGATCTTTTTATTTTTTAATTATTGTCACGAGTAAGCAACTTATTATTATTACCCATTAAAATTATAAGTGAAAGATCTTTCTTGTAGTTTAATCAGCAGCTTCTTCATCTTTTCAAGTACATTTAAAGATTTGATAAATTTATATCAGTGATTAATCAAAATCTACGAAATAAAAAGCCACAAAGATGTCTATAAATAAGTATTCGATAGAAAATTGAATTTCAAATAGGGAATATATAATCATTAACTGAGTAAAATATCCAATTCCCTTCGATAGATAACTTATGCTCCTAGAGTATTTTTGGAAGGAATGAATGATAATAAGATAGCTTCTAATTTCCGGTAGTCCGTGGTGTTTTGCTTGAAATATGATGTTGTTGTAGAGAGTTTTTATTTGTTGAAATGTCGCGTTTTTTATGAAAAGAAATGAAATCCAAATTTCAGAAATTATTTTTTAAAGGATGTATGGAGGAATCATGCTGTGTAGCTTATATGTAAGGAAAAATGTTTTTGTGAAAATATAATTTCAGATATTTTCATGAATATTTAATCACATAACAGAATTTTGAGGATATTGAATATAAAAATTAAGGAAGATATATATTATTTTAAATAAAATATGAAATAATAATTAACTGTTTTTTCACATTAAAAATATCATGTATGTTTGTTAAAGGCAAAATTCATTACTTTACTATTCACTAATAAATGATCCATGAATAGTTCGGTATGCAAGTGATCTGGCTCGAGACAAATGTATTAAACAATTAGAAGCGTGCTGTAAACTTAGTCAAGAAACAAAATACGTTACTTAAGGATTCGTGCGTTGAAAGAATTTGTTTTTACGATCGAGAGAAACACCACCCTGCAGAGAATGATACAGAACACATTCGTCATCTAGAACTAGAGACATAGAACTACATTCTTTAACAGTCGTTTATCACCTCCACGAATTTTATTTTAGGCACGATTGGACAGCATCGTAATCCGATAAATACGTTACAAGTTCAATAGGCTGCTGACAATTATGTCAGAACGCAGTCTAGAATTAAAAAAGTTTTTTTCGTAGACCGTTGGGAAAACAATAGAGCCTTTTGTTAAGTAAACGATGTTTGGTGATCCAATAAATCTGAAAATGTGTCTCGTTGCTTTGAATACTTTTCAACGATTTTCACAACGGCATTAAAAGGCAATAAGAATCGTTTTTTGTTCATGTAAAATTCAATAAAATGACTTTCTCTGTAGGACACTTGGCGAGGGAGTCTGCGCGTTAAAGTGCGCTGGAGAAAAACACGTTTCATGCTAACGCCCATAGCCCAGTAATAAACCATTCGGATCTGTAAAAAATATTTCCTGTAGTGACTGAGTTTATTCTGGGCTCAAAATCTCGATTCTGTGTTGGTAGACCATCGGAATAAAAGTTTAAATAACTCTAGTGTTTGCGCAAATTTAGAATATATATATATATATATAATCGAGTAACCTGATAAATTGTCTGTCTTCGAGTACTTCATTCATCTAATTTTTTTCAGCGCCAGAAAATTAAAACTTGCTACAATCCGTAGACAAAAGTGCAAACACCCATCAAGGAAACCGAAATAGTAACGCGTTCAACCACCCAGCAGTAAGGGAAAAAGTTGTTTGCATCGAGTGAGAAAGAAGGAACAACAGTCCGAGGTGTTGTGTAAACACCAACCCGACCAGAGTAGGTCTGGAACGGGCATCCGATCGGAGCGTCAGGCACATCGGAAATGTATGCTGAGAGGCAAAAACGATTCTATCGGTCTGCGAAGAAAGGACGAATCCAACGATATCATACTTTATACCCATGGTCCAGGCAGGGGTCAACAGGGGTCCCTCAATATCGCTGCTGCACGCGCTCTACTTTCAGACCGACAATTAAATCCAACAAAATAAGTTGAAACTGGTGTGAAACAATAAGAACTAAAATATCTTCTTAAAACACCATCAAAAACTTTTAAATGCGCTAGGACTTTCGAAAGATATGAGTCTTTTTTCGTCAGGCGCAAAAAAGACGTGCTTCTACTATGAAAGCAGCAGCAAGACTGAAATGAGAGATAAGGGAAAGGAAACAAGCTGAAGAAACATCCTACAGGAAAACAGAAGACAAAAGCCAATCACAGAAGAGTAAAATCAAAACAATATAATACAAAGTAGAAGAGGAATAAGAAAGAAAAAAAATCATGAAAATAAAATTAAAAATAAATTATAATAAAATGAAAACACACAAATATATTAAAATATGGGAACAGATGAAAATTAAGAAATAAACAAGTAAATAAAATATAAAAAAATATATAAAAAACAGACTAATATTAATTACTAAAAAAATAAATTATATGGTAGCACTGAAATGTTTTCAGTACTACCATATAATTTATTTTTGTATTAATTAATATTAGTCTGTTTTTTATATATTTTTATATGTTATTTACTTATTTATTTCTTAATTTAACAGTCTTTTTCAGTACTACCATATAATTTATTTTTGTATTAATTAATATTAGTCTGTTATATATATATATATATATATATATATATATATATAATTTTTTTTTACTTATTTATTTTTTAATTTTCATCTGTTCCCATATTTTAATATATCTGTGTGTTTTCATTTTATTATAATTTATTTTTTATTTTGTTTTATTTTATTTCCATGATTTTTTTTCTTTCTTATTCCCCTTTTACTTTGTATTATATTGTTTTGATTTTACTCTTCTATGATTGGCTGTTGTCTTCTGTTTTCTATTGGCTGTTGATTTCTACTTTCCTATTGGCTGTTTCTTCAGCTGGTTTCCTTTCCCTTATCTCTCATTTCAGTCTTGATGCTGCTTTCATAGTAGAAGCACGTCTTTTTTGCGCCTGACGAAGAAATACTCAGATCTTTCGAAAGGCCTAGCGCATTTAAAAGTTTTTGATGGTGTTTTAAGAAGATCATTTAGTTCTTATTAAATCCACGTACTCTTCCTGGAGAACGCGGTAGATCTCATCTTCGCCAGAAACGTTAAACATCTGCTAAAATACTACATCTGCTACTTCAGCTATAACCGACCTATTCTCCGCAAATTTCCTTCAAAGCAACCTTTTTACAACCATTTATAAGAAACTAGCAAGCTTCGCCCGCTACGCTGGTCGGTTTCTCCAAACGAATTTTAAATTAAACGAAATATATCGGTGAATTACATGCATCCAACAATGTACGCTTTCGGTCAGACAGTTACAGGAAAACATGAAAAGAGATCGCATATCAAATTATTGCCTTGGACTACTAAGTATTTGTCTGGCTTTAATTGCGATCTTCATATGGATTATTCCAGGAATAAGGCTGTGGATCTCGCATCTCAGTTACCCTGTACCTCGTGCCGTGCCTTGAAGCGGCAGGATGAGACTACCTGGATATGTTGCAGTGGCGGTAATAAAGAAGATATTGTAATGGTTGTATTTTTAGAAATTATAACCTGTAATGGTAGAAATATTGAAGTGTAGGCGCTAAAGGCATTACCAAATTATAGAAAATGTGCAATATTGAAACCGTACAGGCCATCGAAACTTTATTTCAGCAAGCAGATTTTATTTCAAAATCACAATTACATGAATATTCGTAAGAATAATAGGTACTTTTATGTTAGCTGGTCGCCTGCACTGTAAAAAATAACGGCGAAAATTACGGCTTAAAACGCTGTAATTATTTTACGAAAAGGAAAAAAGACAGTTTACAGCTTTTTTTACTGTGATTTCTAAGCGCTATCTACTGACGAAATCGCGAAATATTCAAAGCTGAAGTTATGAATCAAAGAGTCGAACTCGCTACAATTTAATCTGTCTATGTGTCTACACTGTAAAAAAGGAAAGAAAATGAGAAAAATCGCTACATAAAACATAAAACATTGTAAATATTTCACTAGTATTCAAAAAACAAGGATTACACCAAATGTGTTAATTTTAAGAGCTTCTAACGCCAGGTAACGCGGAAGACCGGTTTTTGACAACATTCCGAGTGAGATGAGATACAGAGTATTTCGTGCCCGCCATTGCATGCGTCAGCATTTTCATGGCGTTTACTTTTGTAATTAGCTATTTCTTTTCAATATGGATACACGGATTTCACGAACATTTAAAGACCGAGGGTAAGTTTTTATCTTTATATTTACTTATATTATTGTTTTAATAACGTTACATAATTTCTGTTGCATATTTGTAAGATACAAACCACTTTCTGCCGCGTGTATCATCGACAATAACTTTCGAGTCAATTGCCTAGATTAAGTACTCAGTTTTAAATTGTAACAAGGGTGAATTTGCTTATATTGGCTTTTATCTAGTTTACATTATCTCTCAGTGTTTCCCCACAGGGCTTTGTTATTATTTATTTTAAAAAATGTTTGCTAAGTGAAAGGAAATGCTAATAAAAGAAAAAAACGACCCTCATCTTTATTTCGTTATCATTATCATTGTTGTTTTCAAAATTTCAACTTATCCATTTGTACTTAGTAAACTAACTCATGTATATATTTTTTAATTCTGTAATAATTTTAAGTTCACTTTCTGAGCCTGTTTGAATAGTTTTATTTATACACTATATAATTGAAGTTCACTAAATTTTCATTGCAGTCAGAGCCGAGTTCTAGTCAATAATTTTCAGATTTTATACATGCATGATTTTTTTTATGTGCATTTAGTTTTAATAATCTTATATGTAATTTTGAAGTCATTAAATTTGCGTAATTTGGATACATTATTTTATTAAATAAATAAATAAATAAATAAAAAATTCCACTGGTTTGTTTATTCTGATCGTTTGTTGATCGTATGTTTATTATCTTTTAATTTCGTCATTATCTAATATTTAACCTTTTTTACTGTAACTCGCGTTTATAGATAGAAATGAGGTTATTTTGATTATTTGATCTCAATATATATTCTACAATTGATTAAATAAATTTATAATATTAAATTAGAAACAAAGACATGTGAAAAAATACTGGGTGATAGGAAAACTATTTGAAAACTAGGTAATAGGCAAAATATTCCTTTGTATTAATGTAAAGAAAAATGCTTTATCTCTAGAAAAATGACTCGAAAATTTTTTTTTCGGTGATATACGTTAGAAAAAAAAAGAAAGAAAACATGAAGTTTGCATCTTACGTATGTATAAAATAATTTATTATATCATAATGTTATTAAAACAATAAGCCATGGGTATGAGTAAATATAAAGATAATATTTAGTGCACTTGGTCTTTAAAATATGTCCAAATATCAAATAAGAAAAATTTTTAATAAGTAAACAATATAGGGGTTGGGGTAGAAATACAAAATATATCTTGGGCCATTTTCAAAATTCGATTTACATATGCTGTCCCAGAGGAAAAAGAAGGAAATTCAAACATGTATTAATATTTAATGTTTAATTTGAGGTATGCATTATATAAAGAAGACTATATTAAATATTTCTAGCATTAAAAATTAAAAAAAAATAAAAATTGTTGAGCTATAAATAGTATAAATGAATTAGTGTCAAATCCGTTACCAAATGTAAAGTCAATTACCGCACATTTTTTTAATGTATTTTAATATTAATATCATTTTTTCACCATTCTATTGTTATTTTTCTTTCAACTAAGAAATAGAGGTATGATTTTCTTAAAATTCAACAATTTCCATAAATATGAATTGGTATTATTTGAAAAAGGTTTGTATAAATATCTATGTGGTCAAAATTTGTGGTTATAAATGTCTCTCATTTCAATTTAATTTAAGTATCATATTCTGAAATTTAGGGACTTAAGTAACCTCAAATTAAGTTGATTTTTGTAACTTTAAAAAAATTTAAAAGGTGACTATTTTTAGTAATTTTGTAAGGTAACAGACTTGACATTAGGTACCGGATTTGACACTAATCCATTTATATTGATTTATATCTCAACAATTTTTATTGATTTTTTAAATTTTTAATGCTAGATATATTTAATACAGTCTTCTTTATATAATGCATATCTCAAATTAAACATTAAATATTAATATATTTTTGAATTTTCTTCTTTTTCCTCTGGGACAGCATATGTAATCAAATTTTAAAAATGACCCATTTTCAAAAAAAAAAAAAAAAAAAAAGGTAACAAATATTTTACATGTTTGACTACCACTATTTCCGCATGGAATTTTTATCTTATTTAATTGCAGATATTTTGTAGATAAATAAGACAAAAATCATTGGTTAAAAATAGCGGTGTTCAAATTCAAGAATTTTGTACATCCTTCAAGGCATGTCTGCATGCTATTCGTCACAAAGTATTTGAAAATAAAGCGATCATTGGCGACTCGTGACTGGCTTTATTTGGGGCGCTAAATGCATGACTGCTAAATTTATTCTTTTCTTACCACTATTATTCAAAATGTAATATTTAATATCATTTACTGTCAGAAAGTTCTGCCATTAAACAAAGTCAAAGTCAAACCGGGCGGGGGAAACTAAGAACCTACAACTGCCATTAAATAAGGAAAAGATATCTTGTAAAAAATGGTATGAAAATAATGTGTTTCAGGCAGGCATTTAGAGCTCCAAAAAACGAGCCGCCACTGAAAGCAATACAATTTACAGCAAAATTCCCCAGCTTTACTCTAAAATGTACAAATGTGCTGTAAAAA
Source organism: Maratus michaelseni (assembly GCA_963931845.1). Taxonomy (NCBI): domain Eukaryota; kingdom Metazoa; phylum Arthropoda; class Arachnida; order Araneae; family Salticidae; genus Maratus; species Maratus michaelseni. The sequence continues at coordinate 424,974,955 of OZ007588.1, read as the reverse complement.
AAAAATAATAATAATAATAAAAAAAGCAAAAGATAATGAAAATCTACAAAGGTTCTGTAAAACCTAAAAAATAAAATTGTTAAAATAACAGCAAAAAATTCTGAAAATTACAAAAGTTCTGTAAAACTTTAAAAAAAAAAAAAAAAAAAAAAAAAAAAAAAAAAAAAAAAAAAAAAAAATTGCTGTTAAATTAACAGCCAAAAATGGTGAAAATCTACAAAAATTTTGTAAAATCTAAAGAACCAAACTGCTGTTAAATTAACAGCAGAAAATGCTGAAAATCTAAAAACAAAATTACTGTTAAATTAACAGCAAAAAATGCTGAAATTCTATAAAAGTTCTTGAAATCGAAAAAAAAAAGTGCTGTAAAATTAACAGCAAAAAACGCTGAAAATCTACAAAAGTGCTGTTAAATCTAAAAAAAAACAAAATTGCTGTAAATTTACAGCAATATCTGCTGGCACCCATATTGCCAGCATTTTTTGCTGTAAAATTACTGTGGTTTTTTTTACAGTGTGCAAAAACTCGCCAAATCTTGTTTCAATTGGCATCATTTGAATTGTAACATTTTGCGTGAGATTTTATTTGTATTGATATGTTTGTGTTTATGTATTTTATTAGCCACACACAGGGTGGCTTATTCTTTCAATCTGTATCATTTTTCATGTTTATGAAAAGTCACAGCCATTCATCGTTGCCGCAGATTAATCTCGGAAAATGAAACATTTGAAGTTACTGAAAAAATTAATAGCTCGAAAAGTATTTGTCACAAAATTGTTAGACAAACCGCATTAGGAAGGTAAAAAAATGTATTTTTCTTGATATAAATTTCAAATCTAATGATTATGCGTTTTTCAAAAATTACCATACTTCACAATGAAGTACTATAGCGAAACCTTCAAACGTAAAAAGATAATGGGGCTGTTCACGGATCATCAGGCAGCGCGCGGGCGAAGGAGACTAAAATATGGAGTGAGTCTCTACTGTGAATGTATGCATAGTGAAATTGAAAGGGCTACGTTCGAAACTAATTTGCCTATTTTAATGATATTTTCTTACAGTCTAGAAATGAACTTGATGGCCGAATGGTTAGAGCACTGCTCTTGATTCTGGAGGTTGCTGATTCGATTTCCCTAAATTTCTGTTCGATTTTTCTACTTTTTATTTAAAAATGTATTATCAATTGCTTTGTATTTTTCATGATAAATAGAATATATTTCATAAAAGTAAAATTTGATATTAATAACAATTACTGATTTAAATACGACAAATTAAGCTATTTCATGATTACAATTTTACATTACATATTATTATTAGCCCCACACAGGGCTAATTCTTTCAGTCTGCAGTAAAATTCATGTTTATGAAAAGTTACAGACACTCCATATATAAAGGAGGACACCCTTTATACATAGCCATACAAATGGTTGTTACTGACAATATTAAAAATCAAATTGTCTCTCTTTATTATGTCGATACTTCCGCTTGTATTTCCTTTCTCAGTCGGCTAATTGCCCTACAGCAGGCTTAGACACCATTTAAGCAATAATATAAAGGATCAAACAAAGTTAAACCCTCGTGGCGGACATATCTAAGGGAGTCCCGCAGCCATATCTCCTATAGGAACAAAGTTACCCCCCAGGCGGGAGACCTTTTTGGTGCTCAAACCCCTTCATGTAACGTATCAATAGATAGATCTCGTCAAGCACTATGGTCTGGTCCTACTCTCCCCCCCCCCTTCCTTAAGAAGCATTTTTCTGTGTTTCAACTCCTTTTAAATTTTAGTTTTTTCCATCTTACTCAGCCCTTTTAAGCCCCACAGAAGGCATAGGCCTCTTCTAAATGATCCAACGAAGTTAAACTCGTCGAGGCCGACATTTCTAAGAGAGTCCCGAGGCCCTATCTCCCCTAGGAACAAAATTGCCCCCCCGAGGGGAGAAATTCAAGGTGTTCAAACCCCATCATGTAACATATCAAAAGTTTGATCTCGTCAAGCACTGTTGTCTGGTCCTACTCTCCCTCTTCTCCCCCGCCCTTCTCGTCAGGAGCATTTTTCTTATATTTGATTTATTCAATTTCTCATAATTATTTTAGTTTTTCCCATTTTTCTCTGTTCCTATGGTCCGGACAGCTCAAAAATTTCACCAAAATTAGCTGTACAGCGCCTAAAGGAATTTTCCCCCCGCTTCTTTTGGCGCCTCGGTTTTCACGTATCTGTTGAGGGGGGCGCTAAAGGGGCATCCCTTTTAAAGGCACATCTCTCAATTGCAAGTGAGGATTCATTTTAAAGGTCTCGTAGAGTACTTGTATTTTGTATAGATCCCCCTCCCTTTCCCACCCACCGCTCTCCAAGACCCCGTCAATTAATGATAAATCATCATTTGTTAAACAATTTCGCTTAGCTGTATTCATCGTAAAAGCTGCTATCATAGAACTTTTCATTACCTTTTTTAAGTTATCTATTAAGTATTAAAGTGTCTTGAACCATTAAAAATAGTTTAAAGGGTGTCATTAAGCCAGCACATTTGTAAACAACATCTACCACGCCACGTCTCAGCCCATTGGAGCCACATCTTTTCACTATTATATTTATTAAAAATACTTATAGTCATCGAATCTTTTTAAAACTTGTTCGTTCCTAATATATTCTGCCAGCCTCACAAAAAATCTTAGAGTGCTAACTAAATTCTAAAGTGGAGAAGCTGGCTTATGCTAACAAACACTTTATTTTTGACGAGTTAGACTTGGCTGAAAAAATTTCAACGATAAAAGCCGTGGGTGGCTAATCTATATTCTGCCGTAAGGTAGAATTTTTCCCGCTTGTTATGATTATACTTTAGTTATTTTAAGTAAGCTTTTTAAGATATTATGTCGCAATATTAAAATAATGGCTAGTTGTTATTAGCTAATGTAAAAGATTAGTTAAAAAAAGGATTGGCGAGATTCAAAAATTTTTGACGACCACTGGCGCCCAGCTAACCTAAAATACCGAATAATATTCAATTCCAAATTCTCGAAGCAAAAAAAAAAGGGTGTTTTAAAAGAGCCCGAATACTGGCATTGAGATTTCATCTAATGAAAATAGCAGGTGCAGTTTTTTCTTATCTAGTATCTTATAAATCGCCAAGTATTGTTTGATCTTTAACAAAGACGAATGTATTTTAGAAAATATCACTTGGCGATCGATTCAATAAATTTTAAGGTTTTGTCACCAAATTCGAAAATGTGCAATATCTCACGAATTGTTGGAGTTTGAATATTTTTATTTGGTACCATTCGATTCAGCATGCAAAAATACATTAAAATATGTTATCATTTGACAAATAAATATAAAACCCGATTTTTAAGTAATTTTGTTAGTGTTTGTTCCTATTTTTACCCCTTTAGGGATGGAATTTTAGAAAACCTTTCTTATTGCGCCTCTACATCCTAAGAAGCATTTCCCCCGATATTTTCATGTTTGTAGCTTCAGTAGTTTGTGCTGCGCGTTGATGATCTCCCCAGTCAGGACTTTGTTTTATATATATAATAGCAGGCTATGCCCGCTGCGCTGGTCAATTTCCCAAATGAACCTTGAATCAAACGAAATGATGAATTCGACCATGTATTTTCAAATATGGATCTTTACCTGGGAAGTCCTTCCGCATTGCTAAATACAATGCGAATGCCATTGTGTTATTATCTTATTTTATGCGTTATACAAAATTCGGGCTATTAAAAAGATACTCTTTTATTTGATCATTTATAGTGCAGTTTGATAGAGAAATGTGGCCATTATGACCAATAGAAATTAAAATGTTCTCTAGCCAACATACTACTAAAAAAGAGAGCATTAGAATCATTGCAGGAATTGACCATTGAACTTAAATAATGTTCGGGTTGTTCCTTTTCGTTTGTTAGTTCATGAACTCCGGGCCTCTCAGTTTGGTGCTATGTGTGGTTCTGGTAGCTTAAATAAATCTCACTCTAGGTTACATTATGTTTCGTAATATGCTCATCTTCTTGCAGGTCTACTACAGCTTTCTATCTTTGGATTCCAGTAGATAAATACAGTGAAAATTTAATGCATTATTTGGAGACAAAGAACAGTGTTTAACTTCCATATTTAAAAGGAAAGTTAATCATAAAAAAATGGGTTCTTAAAGCTGAATTGTTTGAATAAAATTAAAATGACGTTATTTTCACTGCCTTTTTATTTCATATACCAATTGCAATCATGTAACCATTAACCTGGAGAAAAACCTCGATAACTGATTCTGGTAAAAAAATAATAATATATAAATAATCCTCTAGTATGCATAAAATAAAATATTCCTAATATTCCTTAATGGGGTCCACAGCCAAGTTTGAAGTCAAACATTAGAAGTTTTTGCAACGATGTAGTTAGAAATGTACCAGAGTTAGCTACAAAACGAAGTTAATTACGTGCCAAACTACGTTCCATGAAATAATGTCAAATTGCTGTCTACTGAATTATAGATCTTTCATCAATAAAACTCCTTGAGAATGATAAAGTTAGTTATGCAAAATGTTTAGTAATAATCTTTTTTGTGAAGTCTTGAACCGAATTTTTGTGCTTTTCTCTAATGAGCATAATAACTCGGAGACATAAATAGGCTTGCTATTTCTTTTATTTTCAAGATTACATTATTATCTAGTCTGTTAGTCTGTTGTCTAAATAAACCCCATAATGTACATAATCCGTTAATTTGTCACTAAGTTTAGCGGTTAAGGCTGTGCGTTAACCTAAATTGCTTTATAATAATCAAAATTTTATCTAATCTGAATTCCAGGTACTGTTTTTTCTTATCTAGGTTAAAATGATAATTCAGCAAATATTGTTCATTGGCCACCATTGGCATTTCAAAGTATTTTTCGTACTTTGAAAGTATTGCTTTTTTGGTGATAGTAAAATAACGGAAAATATGTAAGAGTAAATATTCTTTTTCCGTTGGCTTCATAAGGAAAAACCATAAATTTACTAATCGTGGAGTACAAATTCGCTGCAATCGGATTCACCACCAAGAGACCCCTTCGAACAATATAGTAAATTTTAGAATTTCAGTATAGAATTTCGAACAATATAGTAAATACGCCAATTGGCATGTGACCCGATTCCAGAAGTTTAGTGCAATATGTTTAAAAACCTTCTAAATGAAAAGCAAAGGAAACTCAAAAGAAATGAATGGTGAAATTTTTTTTTATTGTGTGATAATAATAAGTGTGTCGCAGACATTTACACTAAATTTTGAATATCTGACTATTTTTATAATATTAAATGCTATTTATATAATTTACATTTGAATATAAAAAATTACTCCAAAATGTTGTCGTACGCTGGAAAAAACATCATTATTATGAACATGCATTACTGTGTCATTATTGTGACCTATGTCATGCTTATGCCTTTTTAACACTTTCCAACCTAGTTGAAAAGTGTTTATGACTTCGGTTTGTCTGGCCGTCTGCCGTCTGGCCGTCTGTCCGTGCTCTAACTCCCGTAAATATGCTCGGATTGCTCCGCAAATTTTATATGTTATAATCGTTATCTATAGCATGTTCCCTATTTCAACGGAAGTGTGTAGCACTTATAGTTTTTTTACAGGGACACTCAAAAGAATTCCGTTACATTGCGGTCTATGGGGAAAAATCATTTGCGGTTTATTTAAATAATGTTTCAATACTTTAAACGCATTGAAATTTATATATATCACTAAGGTGCATTAGAAGAAGCTTAATATGGAATAGGGTGTGCATAGCACTTATACTTACTTTACAGGGACAGTCAAAAGAATTCCGTTACATTACGTCTATGGAGAAAAATCGTCTGCGGTTTATTTAAATAATGTTTCACTATTTTAAACGCATTGAAATTTATATAAGGTTCATTACAAGAGACTTACTACAGAATAGTGTGTGTATAGCAGTTATCGTTCATTTACAGGGACACACAAAAGAATTCTCTACTGTATGTTAACAATAATTCCTGGAAGTGCGTTTTAAGTTACTGAATGCGATTTTTATTTTAAATCGCTTTTTGTATATTACGTGGTGTGTATAAATTCTGTAGATCCTATACAGGGAAGTACAAAAGTTCGGGAACACATTTCCGTATTATTTAACTCCAGACGGAGAATTTTAAACTGTGCTACGTGTTTCCTAACTGAACTAAAATTTAGCATCCTATGTAGTATATATACAAATCTATAGATCCTATACAGGGCTGAATAAAGTATTCGGATTACTTAGATGTTATCTTTTAGCTTATAAAAGAGTATGATTCGTAAAATTATTTTGGAAGCGTTGGAAAGTGTTACATAATCTATGCTTGACGCATGATTTTTCGTTCTTGTTTGGCTTAAAATCAAGTTGTTTGCCGACAAAAATAAAATCAAAATTGTAAATAAACAAATAACTTACGACTCAGAATTAGTCATTTTTAGCACTTTCCAACCTAGTTGAAAAGTGCTTATGACTTCGGTTTGTCTGGCCGGATGGCCGTCTGGCCGTATGGCCGTCTGTCCGTGCTCTAACTCCCGTAAATATGCTCGGATTGCTCTGCAATTTTTATATGTTATTGTCGTTATCTATGGCACGTTCCCTATTGCAACTGAAGTGTGTAGCACTTATAGTTTTCTTACAGGGACACACAAAAGAATTCCGTTACATTGCGGTCTATGGGGAAAAATCATTTGCGGTTTATTTTAAAAATGTTTCACTATTGTAAACGCATTGAAATTTATATAGATCACTAAGATGCATTAGAAGAAGCTTAATATGGAATAGTAGGTGTATAGCACTTAGAGTTACTTTACAGGAACAGTCAAAATAATTCCGTTACATTACGTGTATGGAGAAAAATCGTCTGCGGCTTATTTAAATAATGTTCCACTATTTTAAACGCATTGAAGTTTATATATATTACTAAGGTGCATTACAAGAGGCTTACTACAGAATATTGTGTGTATAGCAGTCATCGTTCATTTACAGGGACACACAAAAGAATTCTCTACTGTCTGTTAACAATAATTCCTGGAAGTGCGTTTTAAGTTACTAAACGCGATTTTAATCTTAACTAGCTTTTTGTCTATTACGTGGTGTGTATAAATTCTGTAGATCCTATACAGGGCAGCACAAAAGTTCGCGAACACATTTCCGTTTATTGACAGAAACTCCTGAAGGAGAATTTAAACGGTGCTACGCGTTTCCTAACTAAACTAAAATTTAGCATCCTATGTATATATACAAATCTATAGATCATATACAGGGCTACATAAAAGTATTCGGATATTTTTCCGAATATTGTATATATTGAAAATTCCGGAAATTACGTTTTTAAATATGTTATGCGTTTTCCAAATTGTTTACTTAGATGTCATCTTTCAGCTTATTAAACGGTAATGATTTGTAAAATTATTTTAGAAGCGTTGGAAAGTGCTACATAATCTATGCTTGACGCATGATTTTTCGTTCTTGTTATAATTACATCTGCTAGTTTCGTCTGTAAGTCAAATGACGCAGGAGTTAGATAAAAATAAAAATTTAATTAAAAAATAAAGAACAACTCAAAAATAAAATTCTTACTCGGATTATATCTAATAAAATTTTCAGATGCATTTTTCTTAACCTTATGCAAACGATAAATCGCCAAATATATTTCAATTGCAATATTTCATATTGAATAATGTTTTAAGCATTGCGAACAATGCAACTTTCACGTATAAATTAAATATTTTCATTTGATAACAGTATTTTTCATCAAAACTGTTTTGCTTATTTTATTTTAAATAAATTAGTAAGTTTTCCTTTTATTTTTAAGGTGTCTGTATAATTTTCTAAAGATACAGCCGTTTCAAAAATTTCACCAACGATAATGGTCGCCAAAACTAACCAGTGGTAACCTTTTCGTCCAAAATAACAGAACTTTCCATAATAACTCTATAACTAATCTATGTAGAACGTTGTGTTATATGCTAAAACCTTCTCTGAAAATTATCTATCGAACAGTGCAAGTTCCATTAAAATCCATTCAGCGGAACTCGAGTTATAAGGGAAAGGAACGAAATTTCCGTTTGTGTTTTATATATATAGTAGAAGTGATGCGTCATAGGCATTTTAAATTCTCTAGAAGAATATGAAAACCGTTAGAAATAATATTTGTAAATTATGACGCTTGTTATAAAATGTATATTTAGTTCAAGATTGTTTACTGTAAGACATTCGTGTTTATTAGGTAGCTTTCAATACAAAAAAGTCCTTCCGGCCTGTACCCGGGAGGAAAAGGTAGCTTTCCTATATCTTCGTTTTAAAATTTTAGCTAATATTACACGAAAACAACAAGTTAAAATGCAAAGAAAACGTTTACAAAAGATTCGTTAATACTGAATTTGAATAAGAAATTCGCCAAATTATTGAGAAATAGCCAAATTGGCTTCATTTATGAAGACTTATTTTGGTCGTCAAATTTGGCGATATTTCGCCAAATGTCGCCAAGTTTGGCGAGAATTTGGTGCTAACGGATATGCATATCTAGTTTTATGCGTATGATTGGGAAAATTATTACAACAATGAAAATGTTTGTAATGTGCTGTCTTGTTTCAAAATGTCAGCCACCCTAGAATTTCAAACTGCTCTATCTCAGCCATTTTTTAAGATAGAGGTATACCAAAAATGCTCTGGAATCCTCGTATCAAGGCCTAACACTTAATTAAAAAATAAATTTGAATTTTTAACTTTTTTGTACATTTATTTTAGTTTTAAATTTTTAAGTGGCTGCGATCTTGAAACAAAATGGCGGACCAAGCTGGCCAACGAACTCAGTCGAGACATTGGTGAGCTTAATACACACAATTAGTTTCATCAAAATTGATTTATAAATACGAGAGTTATCGTATGACATAGGTCAGATAAATATATATATATGGATATATCTATATATATAAATCAACATTTGAACGGAGGGTGGTTTTGGGGTCTGGGGGTCATGATCGGTGAAAATATTTTTTAAATATTTTTTGTATTGAAAGCTACCTAAAAGTATAAAGCTACCTATTGCAACCGTTCGGAAGAAAGCAGTTCCGGAAAATTTCGATATGTTTTTACCGATCATGACCTCCAGACCGCAAAACCACCCTCCGTTCAAATGTTGATATATATATATAGATATATCCATATATATATATATATATATATATAAAAACTTATTGCAAAAATTAACCATTGAAACAGAAATAACTGATATATATATATATATATCTGACCTATGTCATACGATAACGCTCGTATTTATAAATCAATTTTGATGAAACTAATTGTGTGTATTAAGCTCACCAGTGTCTCGACCGAGTTCGTTGGCCAGCTTGGTCCGCCATTTTGTTTCAAGATGGCGGCCACTTAAAAATTTAAAACTAAAATAAATATACAAAAATGTAAAAAATTCAAATTTATTTTTAATTAAGTGTTAGGCCTTAATACGAGGATTCCAGAGCATTTTTTGGTTTACCTCTATTTTAAAAAAAGGCTGAGATAGAGCAGTTTAAAATTCTAAGGTGGCTGACATTTTGAAACAAGACAGCACATTACAAAAATTTTCATTGTTGTAATAATTTTTCCAATCATACGCATAAAACTATATAATCCGTTAGCGCCAAATTCTCGCCAAACTTGGCGACATTTGGCGAAATATCGCCAAATTTGGCTACCAAAATAAGTCTTCATAAATGAAGCCAATTTGGCTATAGCTCAATAATTTGGCGAATTTCTTATTCAAATTCAGTATTAACGAATCTTGTGTAAACGTTTTCTTTGCATTTTAGCTTGCTGTTTTCGTGTAACATTAGCTAAAATTTTAAAACGAAGATATAGGAAAGCTACCTTTTCCTCCCGGCCTGTACCGGGAGGACTTTTTGTCTTGTTACCTGAAATCAGATTTAATATAGTATTCTATTTTTGTTTGCTCTATTTCATTGCATTAAATAAATTATTCCCCTACGTTAATGTTGGACCAGAGAGTATATCGAGGGCTTAATTTCAAATGAGTCAATGTTCAAAAATAGTGTTTTCTAGAGAAAAGAAATATTAATGAACTTTTTATCATTATGCATTGTGTAACACTGGAGGTAACGTTTAGGCTGTTTTGAATACATAAAAGGACTGAGATAAACATCTTACCGTTAAATGAAAAGTGACTTGAGTGAGTTAAGGAGAGTCATCTTATATATACACAATTTGGAAATTGTATGTCAAACGTGACAAATAAGGTGTGTTTGTACTGTTATCGTTTCAGTGAAATTAGTTATATTGTCTGTTATTATGATATGATTAATTTCCGTAATAAAATAAGTCTATTTTAAGTTGGCAACATTTTATCATTTGTTGACATTTATTGAAAATTCCAATGGTAAACTTAAGCCTAACTTTGAAAATTTCAGAACTTGAAATCCATATTTAGATTGTTTATCCATTAAATATCTATTTCTCTGGAAACATTCATCCAAAAAACTGTTGGTAGATCATATGACTGCTATAATTAAACAATTCTACTATACAAATTCCTTTTTTAAATTCAGTAATACGGAAATAGTATCATTCATTCCATTTTAAATAAGACTTAATCACCATGGCAACCTAGAATCATTACTTATCATGGGATATCATTTACTTATTTACGTATGATAGGATATAATAGAATGAAGAACGTGACTATAACTTGGTCGCAGGGGTTATAAAATGTCATATACGTCATCATGCATGAATATAACGTCATACATGTCACATAACGTGGCGATACATCTCGGTTGCTTGATGATTAATCCTCGGAAGCTGCTATAACAAGGACGTACCGATTTAAAAAAAATCAAATTACTTAATAAATATTTTTATTAATATCTTTTAAAGTTTTGATTCGATTTACATAAAATTTGAAATGACTCGATAAAATTCTGCAATAATTATATATATTAAAGATCATATCATTCGGTTGGGTAGTTTTTGCTCTGTTATATGCGGGCAGATGGACAGACAGACGGACAGACGAACGGACTTAACGACGACTATATGTGCTACTTATTTATATAATTACGAACGCACCTAAAAATGGGGAAATCATAGATCCTGTTACTAAGTTCTCGATACCGACACTGACAAACAGCTGAAAACATCATGCTATAAAATATATCTGACTTGCAAAGGATGTATAATATGCTTAAGAATAGTAATTGGATTTTTTGTATGTTTTTAAGCATATGTTTACAAAATTCGGTTCAAAAACTTTTTCCAATATAAATTCCAGGTTGTACTGACAACGTGGAAATCCTTAAAAAAAGGGTTAAACTTTTCTGATATTTGTATGATCTCTTTTAAATTTCTAGTAAATTTACCAATAAATGACAGAAAATTTAGTACATAATACATCAGAATAAAGCCGTATAAACTTCATACAGAAGTAATAAAACTTTTAATTATGTTGTAAAAAAAATCTTGGTTTATAAAAGCTATAATAAACATTTAATATGGAAATTGAAGAGAAATTTTCTTAATGTTTCCTATTTAAAATTAAATTATCAGTTATATCAGTTGTATATTTTAAGGAATCAACTTTTGTTTTGCACATAATATTTTTGTAATCGATTATTCTAATAAAATATTATGTTGTGTTCAACAATAAATATTGTCTTAAAAAATATAAGGATTCATTTAATTTATTTGAATAATAACTTAAATAAATTTTAATGTTGAATGCACCTTTGAAAAGGTTTCAAACAAAATCTACATGTTGATTTAAAAACTGTCTATTTAAAGAGGAAATGTATGGAATTATTTTCATAACTTTCATAACATTTGTGATAGCACGAGTTTTAACACTAATTTATATGCGTTTGTTTTTGTTTTATTAATAAAAAATTTCCGAAAACTTCATACAGTTGCATATAATTTCTGGATGCATAAAAATACATCCCTTTTTAAATGAAACATATTATATATAATTTCATAGTAGTTACATGAAGCATTTAAATACTCGTTATGGCAATAGCAAACATTATTAAAACAAATCCATATTTTTCAATTATTTTTTCACTAATATATATAAAAAAAGAATTGGAAATAAAACTGGTTTGTTAATTTTAACTGAAGTGTTCTGAAAAATAAATTTAATATTTTTTTTTTTGAAAAAACTTCAGTAAAAAATATTCTTTCATATTATATATAAATGACATAAATATTTCGAAGCTGACAGGCTCCCTATACAAGTATTGGGAATTATTTTCAAAAGTGAAAACTTTTGAATTGACCACAATTGACAATTTTATACCACAATTTTATAGGAGACGTCTTCCAGTCTGTGGACCTACTCCAGACGACAGTTGATTATAGCAAATTCTGAGGTACTGTAAATCCTTACATATATTATTGTGTACATTTGAACTTTACTGTCAAAATTAGGATCTTAACATATCAGAAATAAGCTCTGTTAAATTTAATATAAACAATTATATATATTAATCATATATTATGTTTAAATTTAAACTTAAATGTAAAAATATCGCCCAGGAAAGATTATAAAAGCTTAGTTGTATCTTTTTATTTAACTAAATTAATGTATGTTTTGTATCAAAATTTAGAGCTATATTATTTAGTTAGTATTTCCTCATCTTATTGCGGAATTCAACTTAATGCATTAGCCTAAAGTTTATTTTAACCTTTGTAGACATTTATTGATATTCAAAATTCTAGTTTCAGTCTTTAATAAAAAAAATTGAGAGCCTTCGAAAAAATACACAACGGCAATGGCATTTTATCCCACCTTATAATTAGAGTAATCTCTTTTTGTAATTTTAAATTTTATGTCCTTCAAGTTTCATTACTCATAATTAAATGTCTCAACCAAGAATTTCTACGATCCCTTTATTTCAATTATTTAATGCATGCCTGCAATAGTCAAAATCCTGGTAACAATGGTGTTTTACACTTTTATCCAAATGTGTATGTTTAGTGTAGATCCGTTTTAGACAGTAAACTGGTTATTTTTTATAACTAGCCTAGAACTTCCCAGCACATTTTCTCACTTGCATATATGAAACTGTTAAATATTAGAAACTAATGTTATGTATTCCCTGTCGGCATAATTTGAGTATAGCGGGGTAGCTTGAATATAAATTACATTTATATTTTATGAAAAAAATAACATTATTATTTTTAGATTTTTTTTTATTTTAACCATATGTGTATGTTATGTTTCTCCCAATGTATGAAAAGTTTTAGATAACTGGGGTTACTCTCTGTAAAAAAACATTAACTCTTATTTCTATACACATCCATGAGAAGAAGTTTCAAATTCAAAAGGACATTATTATAGATGCTATCTGATCTAGAGTTTTCTAATCTAGGTATGTTAACGTTACATTTATATATAATAGTTTGATTTTAAATGGAAGCACTTAGCGTATAATTGTAATTTTTAAAATGTTGAGTAATTAGGTATACTGTCTAATTCTAGAACCAAACATTTAGTTGTATAGAAAATAAAAATATTTCGACACAAAAAATACTTTGCCTAAATAAACACCGAACATAGTTGTGACAAAATTGTTATAATTATTACTTTATTCACTTAATAGAGACACATAAACATGTATTTGTTTCAATAAAATATTATAATACACTTTTTAAAAATTAAAATAACATTTTTTATGACGAAAACGTTCTGAGTATTTTTCTTTTGTTATGCATTGTTAAACAAACAATTTTACAAATGTTCAGCAAATATAATTCCCGCTTTTCTTAAAAGATATATAATGTTTTTGTTGGAGTGTTTATTCTGAAAGTTTCAATTGGCATGGCTCCAAATATATGTGAGATTTCCACTTTGTGACGAAAATAGATTCTAACTATACATGAATCTGGATTATGTTACAGAGAAATCGATAAAAAATTTAATTTTTAACTTTTCTAGTGTTCGTTATGTAATAAATAAAAAAATTAATGATTCAATAGCGAATCAATTAAATCTTGTCGTCTCAGGAAGCTAAATGAATGATAAATAAGATTCAACATTACACAATAAAATAAAAACCTTTTGTAAGTGCACAATAATTGACTACTGAAGTTGCTTCAAAATCGGGAACTATAGTCACATCTTAAACTATTCAATTTATCAACAAATTATAATGCAAGTATTTGCGGAAGATATCCTGAAAATACACCCGGTATCAGTAACAAATATGCAGAAAAATGTCTGTCAATGAAATAAAAACAGTTCAGGCATTAAAATCATTCAAATATCTGTGTTCAATTATTGATAATAATAGAAAATCTGAGATGGAAATTAAAATTAAAATACCAGAAAAATTAGAAGATACGAAGGAAAGTTATTAAGTAAGTCACAAAAGATAATTATATAACTTACAATGATATTCACTTCAAAACTATTTTTATTTCTCAACATACTCTCCACCAATATTTATGCACTTATATCACCGTTTTATCAGTGCCCCAACACCAGCTGCATAACATTCTTTGGGTTGGTGTCTGAGTCACATTAGGACTTCGCGTTGAACCTTTTCATCATCTGTGAACATCATTTTGCTTCCAAGATGGTTTTTTAGTGGACTAAACAGATGCAAATCGCTTGTGACTAAGTCGAAGCTGTATGGTGGATGTTGAAGAAGTTGCAAGATGTTGTTCATAGAAGATGAAAAGGTTCAACTTGAAGTCCTAATGTGGCTGAGACAGCAACCCAAAGAATGATATTCAGCTGGTGTTGGGGCACTGATAAAACGCTGATATAAGTGCATAAATATTGGTGGAGAATATGTTGAGAAATAAAAATACTTTTGAAGTGAATATATTTGTAAGTTATTATTTAATTATCTTTTGTGACTTACTTAATGACTTTCCCTCGTATTTAAACTCTACTATTTGAAAAAACAATGGAAAAGCAGAAAAAGCTGTTCTTAATGCTCTAACAGAAAGTATTATGCTGTATGGTTCCGAAACAAGGACTATAAAAACACCGAAAAAGAAGAAACGTATTGCGACAGAGATGGATTACTGGAGGAGATCTTCTAGATCATCCCGTATAGAAACAAAACAAAATACAGAAGTGCTAAAAATTATTCAAATAGAAAGTAGAATCCTTAATCGTACAGACCAATAAAAAAAACGGTTGACATGGTACGAGAACGTCAAATGAATAATCAAGTTTCTAATCTCGTTATTTTCGAGTACCACGTCTCTCGTGTAGAAATGTTCGGTTTATTTAATCATAGAAGCACTGCTATAACTCAGATAATACTTCGATAAAAAAATAGTAATATTCAAAAATCGGGTGTTTGGAAACTATGTATTATGAAATGGGGACCATTTGTCAAAATAAAGAGACGGAGGCTGGAGAAAATAAAAGAAAGGTTGGAAGAAACCACGAGGAAGAAAAATATAAAGGAAATGGTAGAAATTCTCAAAAACTAAAAAGCTTTTTGCTCGAAGAAAACATTAGCAATGAGGAAACTCCCAATAAAGAAGAATATTTGAAGCTTCTAGAAATTGATCTTTAATAAAAGAGTCGTAAGTTGTGATACCTATTTATTTCGAGTATTAATATAATTTTTATTTTGATATTCCATTTCAGTTCCAAATAGATTTTTCTCTTAAAATTGATGCATTTTAGTTTATAAAAAATTAAAAGCTATATGCATAATTTGTGATTGTTTTATTTTTACTTTTCTCTGCCTATTTACTCAACATGAGTACAATAGAAAGCAATTTTAATATACAGGGTGTTTTTTTTTAAACTGACGCTATTCAGAGCCGCCTGTAGCTCGTTCTAATAACTGGATTGATACAAAATTTTGTAAATGGACTAAGAAAACCATGGGAAAAAAGATTCCAACAAAAAAAAAAAATTAGTTCCAATCACCACCGATAGGGGGAAATGTGGCGCTGTGGTAATTTATGCAACTGAGAATTAGCATAAAATACGGGCAATAAATGCAAATGCAAATTTTTACTTACGCAAGCGACAGTAGTGCCAATAGTTTAAGTTATAAATGAATGCGAAAAACACCGAGAAACAATTTCAGCTCAAGTTGAAAATGAATCTCACGTTACCGCAGCGCGCGTTACTTGTGAAGTTCTATTATTGTAACCAGTGCAATGCACCAGCCGCTCTTCGTTTACTTAGAAAACGACATAAACTGTGCAAAGGACCTATATCCGTTAATGTATTGAAAGCAATGATTCTGAAATTCAAAGAAACAGGCTCTCTAGCAGTTCGGTCAGGCAGAAGACGTAAACCGGTGGCAGAAAAAGTGATAATGGATGTTTCAACTGCAATCAACGAAAGGGAAAGTGTAAATGATGAATAAAACATGGCATTTTATCCAAATTATTAATTTTGTCTGTTTCTGATGGGGTTTTTTTCAATGTGCAGCGCCACATTTCCCCCTATCGGCGGTGATTGGAACTAATTTTTTTTGTTGGAATCTTTTTTCCCATGGTTTTCTTAGTCCATTCACAAAATTTTGTATCAATCCAGTTATTAGAACGAGCTACAGGTGGCTCTGAATAACGTCAGTTAAAAAAAACACCCTGTACATTCAGATTGCAATGAAGCTAGATTTACTTTCTATCTGATTCACTTAAACTAAGATATCCCTGTTCAGTTCTCTATTATAGCATCAATATACAACATTATAAAATTTATAGTTGAAAAAAAAAACTACCAGCATATTGACTAGTTTGTAGCTCAATATTATTGAAAGCACTTTATATTGCTTTATGTAGTAGTGGCACTCCCATGAAATTAATCCAATATTTTATGTTCAGTATATTACAGATCAGAGTTTAGTAATTATCGTTACGGACTACTCTTATTAGTGATTTGCATTTTAATTGTCTATGAAAAAGATATACTGTCGAGTTTACCATTCTCTCTGCCGAAATCTTTTTATGATCCACAAATGCACAGTAAAATTTTTTTCTAGCTATTTACAAATGTCCTCGTGGTGATTTCATGTTTGCATAAAAGATTGCTACACTGTTAACGTTTATCACCAAAAATTAGTTACTTTTTGATTTTATAATGACTTATAAGATTTTCTGTTTGTCCTGCCTTATACAAGTATTTTATATTTTTTAATATTTTAATCTTCATCTTTCTTCATGAAAGTGATAAAGATCATCAAAACATTCATTCTGCAATCCGGCGTACAAACGAAGGAGAAGTTTTTATTCATTAAAAAAAGGGATTAATTGGACGGTTGGGTGGGTGGTTGGGTGACGTTTAATGGCACAAGGTCCAATTAGGGACAAGCTACGCCAACGGATTAATTGGATATATATAAAACTCCTATTTAGTTAACACTCGATAAATATAGTTATATTAAGACATATGGCATAATTCGAATGAGCGGTCATAAGGGTCAGTGATTTTTCGTAACAAGACTTTTTGAAAATATGAAAGAAATACTGACACATCTTTTGTTAATAAATACTTTTAAGTATGTTACATATCAAATAAGAACTTTATGGTTTGCTGATTGTCATCTTGAAAATGAACGAAATTCCTCATTGAATTTAAAGTTGATAATATCAGTACTTTTTAAATTAAAATAAAATACCAAAAGTGTATTTTCTTGCATTCTCAGCTATACAATAAATAGAAAAAAAAGATGCAAGTTTAGAAATTGGAGTAGAATGCCATATAATATGTTTTCTTGTTTGTACCTTGAATGTTATAGTGTCAAATAATACTTAGTTTCTCAATCGAAGATTTCTTATGCTTCTACTAAGAAGATCAATATGCGGATATCCTCAAAGATTCTTCTAAGACTTCCTTGGCGAGAGGATAAGGCATTTATACTTAAAGGTTACTTATAATCGTAATACAACCTCAGTTATTGTCACGAAAACTAATCGGGTATTGATATATTTGTACTCTATTAATCTGGGAGTAAACAATAGCTCTTAAAAAAAGGATTAATTGGATTTTTTCATCTATGTAAAATAGAAATACAAAACTCTAAATTTACATTTAATATCACCAGCTACATAAATAAATGCAACTTACGTAGGGTTCCAGATGTAATATTAGTATTTTACTCTCTCTCTAACATTATTTAGGCGTGTGTCAAATGACACATTTTAAAGTTTTGATTTATGTTTTTTTACATGCTATATAAAAACCTAGAATATTGCGATCAAAAATTCAATTTATTATTACATTGAAGTATAAGAAAGTTTACAAATATTATGAATTGAGAGTATTCAGTCAGAAAAAATAAGCATATGAGTTGGAAAAATTTAAAAAGAAAATTTTTAAATGGTATGAATTGAAAGTACTTAATACCTAGTTACACATAATTCAAACGTAAGAGTATTTATGAATTAAGAGTAATTTTTCGAATATTAATTTGAAAGTATTATGGAGAATTAAAAAAAAAAAACGTGATACTTCGCTGCATATGGTATTAGTAGTTCACTAATATTCACTAATATCACGATTTCTGCAATATTGCAATCTGAGAAAATGTATTTTTGAGTTTGTAGGACTTAGGGTCTCCGAGTCCCATGTTTGTTTTTAAGGGGATAATATAATATATTTTAAATGTATATACTTTTTGTCAATTGATTTAATTTTCCCCTTCAATTGCTTTTTCATCATCTCAAAATTCAACTTTTTTATGCCTGGTATCTTAAGATTTCCGAGTCAATATTCCTTCCGTTTTAGAATTCTCTTATTCATTCGTAAACCGAGTTTATATATATATATATATATATATATATATATATATATATATATATATATATATATATATATACACTACTGATGATACCACAGCCTTTCAGTTCAGTTAACTTGTTCTGGTTTGAATTGTTAAAAAATTATCTTTGATGTTTTGATGTTTATATATATATGGCTTCGAGGAGGACTTAGAGGAATCGACTGGGAGCAGAATCTTAATATGTTCAATCCGCACCTTTTTTTCCACTGTAATAATTTGTATCATTTTGTAATTTAATGGAATTTCACTTTATTTAACTTACTTTAATATGAAATTCAATTTAAAATATAATATTATACACATTTATAATTTCTGGGAATATGCGTGCCAATTTCAGTAAGTCTCGAAGTCGTATATACTTAAAGCTATCTGGGAATATTTCTTCGCAATGTAAAATGTGTCTATCGAAAACAGAATATTGAACTAACATCATGGCTGACATTTGAACAGAGAGAAATTTTACACGGAATAAATCCTAGCCTACACTGCTCTAAAGATTCACCTGCCAATGTAATTATCCGATTCTAAAGATTTTCAAAAAACTAAGGCACTGTAGTTGGGTAGCCACTGCAACCATCTGTTAAAATGCATCTTAAATATATTGATAAATTCAATTCATTGTGATATTTAAAACTCAATAAAATCAATTAGCAGAATTTACAACAAATTAAAATATGAAAAATCAAAACCATAAACAAACCAACTGAAGACAGGCAACATGACTAACGACAAGCACTGTGGGGATTAACTACTTTTGTGTGCACAACTTTCCCGCACCTGTCAAGGCAAAATGGATGAAAAACATAAAACAAGTTAGAGACCAACTGATCAAATCCATAAAAGTTCATACTGCAAAACTATTTGCCTCTGATACCTTTCAATATATATCACTTGTATCTAATAAATTGTTTACCTTATTTCGATAGTTTTTATTCTTGATGAAATCACTAGTTAATGCGTTTAAAAACTGTATAGGGTAGCTCTCTCTTTTGCGTTACTGTAAAAAAGAAAAAAAAATCACCAACCATTTCGTCAGTATTTGAACATAATTCACTATACGGTTTTAACCATTTAAGTATATATTTTTGATTATAGATATATACATGTTGCTATTAAAATTTAACATTTTTATTAATTCACAATCAAAATATGTTCTCTTATCATATACTCTATTGATTAAGGTTCCATTGGTAATTACCAGTTCAACATCTAAACAATGGACATTTCTGTGATTTCGAAATGCACTTTTTAAACTCAGAGTATCTGCATATAATTTAAAACAACAAATATATTTATTATCATTAATCTTGACCATTAAACTATCATCTACATATAGGTAGAATTTTAAGTCTTTATCCGCTAAAATGTTTTCTGAGGTACGTAAATAGATATTTATCTGCTAGGATGGAGCTGCAATTGCCCCACTTTGGAATACCTCTCACTTGTTTATATACCATTTTCTTTTCAAATAGGTAATTATCACAAACATCAAAATTAAATAAATCTATGAACTGCTCCGTACTGGTATCATTTACTTTAGAATTTTTAAAAAAATCCATGATTTTACACTTTAACTTTTCTAAATCTATACTGTTATATAGATCCTCAATATCATACGTATAGAATCCCTTGATGTTATTCAATTTCTTTAGTCTCTTTATTAGTTCATAACTATATTTTATTATACATGACGAATTTTCATTTGTAACGATTGAAAATCTTTTTTAATACATTAAATAATTTTTTTGCACATTCTAGATACGTGCCAAACTCGCAGGTTATGATTCTGAAAGTTATTGCATTTTTGTGGAATTTTTTAATTATAACCAGATAAGCCTTTTTGGCTTAGATTTTATTTTTTTCTAAAACGCCTTCACTCTGTTTCCGATAACTTGTTTAGTAGATTTAAGGAATTGATAATTCCTTTCATTATTGTAGGTTTCTTTTAGAATATCTCTGTATAATTTTTTACATATTATGGCATAGTTGGCGTTTGCTTTGTCTACATATGTAATGATAAAAGTTTCCTGTAGATCCTTTACTGATTTAATCAGATTTCTGTAAAATTCTCCCGAAATGCCCTCATAGTCTGTATTATATACACCTTGAAATTTTTGTAAAATGTAATGTCTCCATTCTTTAAAGACGGTTTTTGGTAGATTATATTTTATTTATATTTCTCAATGAAAATCTCTATATTATTAGAAAATCGTTTAATAGCTACCCCTCTACTCACAACACTTCTCAATTTGTATTTTGTACCATACTGCATGTAATTCCTTAGATTTATGTCTGACACTATATCATTCAGATCTCCGGTTATAACATTCCCATAGTTTAAAATTATATATATATATTATTCATCTTTATGACAATGACAGGTACTCGTGTTGATATATACAAGCAAGGAAGATTGAGCTATGCTCTGTCAAAATTAGCTTTGAGATCAAATATCATGATAGATCCCCAACTAATAAAATTTTCTCGAACATGTGACCTAGCCCAACAGTCTTCTCGTGCCTGAAAACCGTAGGATGCAAAATTTAGTCTAAATATTCTGAACCGTTTTTAGATAAAATTAGCTTGATCCACAGTGACCCAAAAGTGACCCACTAATCGGATTCTCTCGAGCATGTGACCTAGGCCAATAATTTTTCTCGTGCCCGAAAACCGTAGGATACAAAATTTAGTTCAAATCGTCTGAGCCGTTTGTAAGATATAAAGAGCTTGACTCATAATGACCCATGACCAAAATGACCCACTAATCAAATTTCTCGAACATGTGACCTAGCGCAACAGTCTTTTCGTGCCCGAAAACCATAGGATGCAAAATTTAGTCTAAATATTAAGAGTCGTTATTTTAGATAAAATTAGCTTGACCCACTAATCGAATTTTCTCGGACATGTGACCTAGTCCAATGTTTTTCTCGTTCCCGAAACTCGTAGGATACAAAATTTAATCAAAATCGTTAGAGACGTTTTTAAGATAAAATTTGCATATATACATATATATGCAAATATACATATACATATATATATACATATACATATATATATACATATACATATATATATACATATACATATATATATACATATACATATATATATAATGAAAGAGGAAACAGATTGATTGAATTTGCAGAATGTGAACAGATGTATATCATGAATTCATTTTTCAAGAAAAAGCCACAAAGAAAATGGATATGGCGTAGTGCAAATGGCTCAACAAGTGAAATCGACTACATCTTGACAAACAAAAAGCATCTCATTCAGGATTGCAGCGTTCTCAATAACTTCAATACAGGAAGCGATCACAGGTTAGTTAGATGCAAACTGCTTTTAAATACTAAAGTGGAAAGAATGAAGCTTTTGCAATGCTCAAAGAAATCAGTCGATATTATAAATCTCCAGAAACATAAAGAAGAATTTAATTTAGAACTTAAAAATCGTTTTCAAGTACTTCAATCAATCTTAGAAGAAGAACAAGATGTTACAGTAGTGAACAAGAAAATAACAAATACTCTACAAGAAATTGCAAGGACGATAGCTGGTGAAGCACAAGTAAAGCAAACAAAGAAAATAACAGAAGAAACAAGAAGACTGATGAAGAAACGCAGAGAATTTAAAATGAAGAAAAACTATCCTAAATCAAGAGTTGAATATGCAGAATTATGTAAAACGGTAAGAAAATGTGTTACAGAAGATATCAGAAAATTTAACTGTGATCTTGTCAAAAAAGTTCTAGAAGATAACAAAAGTTTAAAATCAGCTAAGCGCAAACTGTGTGTTGGAAGAAAAGGTATTTTTGCACTGAAGACAGCAGATGGAACAATCACCAAAATCAATAATGAAATAGTACACATTGTCGAAAAATTCTATAACGATCTATATAAATGTGAAGATCAAAGGGAAATCAACCTACGTGATCCACTAGTAAACATAACAGAAACTGAAGAGATAATCCCAGTGATGACAGATGAAGTTGTACAAGCCATTAGAGGCATGAAAAAAGGTAAATGCCCTGGCGAAGATGGAATTACAATTGATCTTATCAAAGAAGCAGGAGAAGAATTTGCAAAAATGCTAGCCTTACTGTTTTCCAAATGTCTCGAGAAATCAGATGTACCAGAAGATTGGAATAATGCTGTGATGGTGTTACTTTATAAGAAAGGAGAAAAGGAAAACATTAAAAACTACCGTCCAATCAGCTTACTGTCAGTGATTTATAAAATTTTCACCAAAGTTTTAACGACAAGACTTGAATCAGCTCTGGACTCAGCTCAACCTAGAGAACAAGCAGGATTTCGAAGTGGATTTAGCACAATGGATCATATTCAAACAGTAAGGGAAGTTATAGGAAAACATAAAGAATATAATTTACCTCTCTGTCTTGCCTTTATTGATTATGAAAAAGCATTTGATTCGGTCTACACATCTGCAGTAATTACTTCTCTGGAGAACATTGGTATAGACAAACCTTATATCAATATCATAAAGAAGATCTACAAGAAAGCAACAGCCACCATCCGTTTGGACAAAGGAAAAGCGAAGATCAAGCTTGAAAGAGGAGTAAGACAAGGAGACACCATTTCGCCTAAGCTTTTTACTGCTGTCTTAGAGAGTATTTTCAAGAAGCTGGATTGGGAAAACAAAGGGATTAGAATAAATGGGGAATATTTAAGCCATCTCCGGTTTGCTGATGACATTTTAATTTTCAGTAATAGCCCTGAAGAATTGCAAAATATGCTAAAAGATTTGGCAGAAGCTAGCATTAATGTGGGATTAAAAATAAATTTGGAAAAGACTAAGGTGATGTTCAATTCATTTGCATCAAAAAAGAAAATCGTCTACAACAACACTGAGATTAAAGATGTTGAAAGTTATGTGTACCTTGGACAAGAAATATCTTCAGACAACAGTATCATGAATGAAATCAATAGAAGAATAAGAAATGGATGGAGTGCTTTTGGGAAGAACAATATTATTCTGAAAAGTAACATGCCTCTTTGTTTGAAAAGAAAGGTGTTTAACCAATGTGTTTTGCCTGCACTAACTTATGGAGCAGAAACTTGGACACTAACAAAACGGATGGTACAAAGATTACAAACAACACAGCGAAGTATGGAAAGATGTATGCTAGACATAACCAGAAGAGACCGAAAGAGAATAACGTGGATAAGAAGTCAGACGAAAGTTTTTGACATTATCGAGAGAATTAAATGGCTAAAATGGAAATGGGCTGGGCACATTGCAAGAAGACAAGACAATAGATGGAGCACAAACACCCTACAGTGGTATCCCAGAGATGTAAAACGACCAAGAAGACGACCTCAAGTAAGATGGAGTGACGAAATCAGAAAAGTGGCCGGTGTTAATTGGATGACTAAAGCACTAGACAGGCAACAATGGAAAAATCTGGGGGAGACCTACATCCAGCAGTGGATTGAAAACGGTTGATGATGATGATGATGATATATATAACAACACACAAGATTTGCTCGTATTAAAATATATGATAAATATGTGTGTGGGAGGGATTAGCAAATAGTATAATAACTTATCCACAATATTTCCAATGATTGCACTTGGATATGAAGACGGACACATACGTTTACTTAACACACATTGTATGGAGAAACAAACAATAAATGGCTCAATAGTGTATAAAAACTACATAAGACGGCCATATGCCAATTTTACATTAGTAATATAGAAAGCACTTATTCCCTTCAAATATAACCAGATAACTTAGTTGAGAATTCTATAAGTGATAATCCTTTCCTATTTCACTCGATACGAACTTCATCCGAATAATAATATCATGTATCAAAAACTTAACTCGTAAAACTTTTTACTCCATTGAGTTTAGCGCGCATATAAACATCACTCGATTTTCCTACATAATTATATATACAGAAGAATACAAAATATTGTTACTACCATGTCATTTGAACTTTAACTTTAGTTCGCACAGCTTCAGTACGCACAGTGATACACTCCTACATCTTCTTATGTGTGTCTGTAGAGATGGAGTAGCAAATGTTTAGGCCCATGTCCGTCAGTTTCAGAAAATTCACCAAGACCTATTCTGAGTTTGGAAGCTTCATCGCACGGATGCTTGATTCGATTAATACAGAGAGAATATAGGGATCATAACAGTAGTTTGAACTTCGGGCCGTGCTCTTGAAACTAAGCTGGCATAATCAGGAATTTGTGACAACGGCTGTCATCATGCTTCTTGAACCTATCAGCGTTTGGATAAACAAATGTCATGAACGGAATTAACTAGTCCACAAGGACATTTATGTTGTTCCCAACTTTTCATAAAAATGTCTATCTTAATGACAAGATCTGAAGGTGGTCACATGAAAGTCCTCCATATAATAATTGAGCAGTCATTAGCTAAATTTGAACTGCCGTATTTTCATCCCGTTCTACTGCGATTTGATTAATTATGACCCTGTTATCAGCATGATATAAGAGTAAGTGGAACTCGTTTGGACAAACGTTACATTTCCATTCATGGGAGACTTCTAATGACTATGTCACTGTCCCACAACAAGCGTAAATGAAAATCGTGATATGTATTTTAATATGGATATGACCCTGTTAACATATTATTTAGTATGAATTCAAATACATAATTAGCGGAATGTAGGGCATAAAACCGGGTACCTAGTGGTTTTTCTTTGTTGACAATAGTCCAGAAGGGCGTAAAATTTGGAAACACCCCACAAAAGTGTACGGAAACAGCTATGCTATTGTAAACCACACCTGTTGCCATAGGCATTTTTTTCTACATGGTAAATGGCGTTTTCTAGGACCATGTGAATCACCTCCACATCTTGGTGGTTTATTTAGAAACGGGTAATAATCAGAAATTACATTTTCACACTTCTAATAACAAAAGACTTTATTGTAATAAATTTTCAATCAAACTTTAAAACATATATACATTTTATAAGGTCAGTAAATTTCTATTCAGGGCTTTAAGCAATTTTTAATTTTGTCATGTATTTCTCAGCTTTTCCTTCTCGTATCCGCTGCACTACTCATGTGACCAATCTTGGACGACTAAATATTGTATCCATCCCTCACCACTCTTTGAATGAATAAACAATTCATTGCAGAATTCAATGTAAAACCATAGGTATCCGGTTTTGCCCCGACAGACGATAAAAAATCAGCATGGTCATTCTCCTGGAAGTAAGCATTTCCACTTGGCATGAAAACATTGTGGGAAAACTATACAAAACAGTGGTCTACTTACCGATATCAATCCGTCAGACTGGATTTATTTTAAGAGCAGAAAAGACCGCCAAAAACTAAAACTTTTGAGGTGAAATTATTTCCAATAACACTGCACGGACACAGAGATTCACTCCCTTCAAAAGACGATGGCACACAACTACGGGACGCTAAGGGATTTCGTTAAGACAGGTGTTGTGCACAGGACAGCACACATCAGCGAGAAAAAAGGGTACCCGGTTTTACCTTACTCTCCCCTACCTATAACATAGTTATTTGCATTCTTCAATGTTGCTATTTGGGGAATAAAATTTATAAGGTATCTATGTCTCTTTCAATTTGGTATACTATACATCTCTGAACTATAAGAAATTACTAAAACTTAAGTAGAAAAAATTATACTCTGCATACTTTATCTAAATTTCATAAAACATGCCAACTTTTATACGTCGTTGACATGTAATTTTGATATGCCACAACTGGTTTTAATACCTATGAAAGCTTAATCAACAAAAATGCTATTAAAACATGAAAAAAAATTACTCAATTTATTCTGAGAAAGGAAAATAAAATATTATTAATAATTTTGTTTAGTTTTGTATAGATATTTATTTAAATTAATCGGTACTGATGAAAAATTATTTATTACATTTTAATTAATAATAATAAAAAAAAAGTTTATAAATTATTTCAGCATTGTATCTAATTAATAATAGGTTGAATTTTTATGATTTTCACTAAGAATATTTTTCTACCTTTCTTGACCTACAAATACAAATACATATCTGTATAATATGAATTTGAAGTTTTCTCAAAAATTATAGTATATTTTTGACCTTTGCACAATAAAATATAAATGTCCCATAAATCAAGAACTTTACAGTATTCTATGTTTATGATATCGCTTTATGCATGTTATCGAAAATCTATTGAATAAAAGAGCTAAATGAATATTACACACTTACGCTAGTTAGAGAAGTTGGTATATGATTAAACTCGTTCGATAAAAATAACCCACTCATTATTGGCGAAATTTGTTAGAAAATGGATTCTCGATACTCATATATTCAATATTTACTCTGAGCCAAAATATTTCATGGTTCATTAATATAGTAAATTGTATTCGAAACTAAATATTTTAAACAACTTATGTGTTTTATGATATATATCTGAATGGAAATTTAAAAGTAGAAAAATATTCAATGTCACATATTCATATCAGTTTGTTATTATATATTTCATGAATACAATTAATTCTAATTACAGTCAAAATGAATTTTCTGTAATTTTCGATTGCTATTATATCCGTAAAATTCGTTTTGCATATATATAAATACAATATTTTTTGTTTCATTTATATATGTTATTAGGGGCTTAATATTGTCGTTTTAGGCATAATGCTGACAATATCTGTTGAAATAACATATACTTACTATGAATATTCTTATAAAGCCCTTCTGAAGATTCTATAAGATAGTCATAGTTTTCCAATTTTGCTTTTTCAATTTTTGCTTTTTCATCTTTTTAAGTATAATTCCTTCAGTGGCCATTCGATTGCTTTTTATAGTGTTTTATCCTTCGTTCTTCACATGTGTATTAATTTTTTAAATATATATATATATATGCATACGTTCGTTAAAAATTTAAAAATTCATTAAAAAGAAACAAGCGATGCTAAAAATTTTCGGTTTGCAAGAATTGGAATATAGAGAGATCGGATTTCTTTAATAAGAAAAAAAATGTTAAAAAGTTACCCATAGATGGCGCTGCATGCATAATAACAGATTTATGCAAATCGGTCTGTCAATAAAACCCCTCAATGCACACAGATTCTTCATTTGAAGCTAGCAGTAGGCTATAGTTACCAGATCAAGCGCTGTTGCTTAAACACTTTTACAAGAACGGGGAATCAGCAACTGGCGCATTGCGAAAATGCCGCACGGCAAAATGACTGAAAACCAGAAAAGAACTAGTTTCATGTACTGGGATACTGAAGCTTGTCAGACGCTTCGCAGAAATGGGTCTTTTACTATAAGCCTAATTTGCGTACATCTGCTTCATATTATGCAAACCAGCGCCATCTATTGGTAATTTTGTTATCCACAACTTTGTTTCTGAATAAAAAAAATTAGATCTCCCTCTAATGCAATACCTGCAAAATGCAATTTTTTAGCATCATTTGTTTATTTTGAATGAATTTTTAAAGTTTAAACGAACATATGACGCATCCGGTATATATATATTTACATAAAGAGCGAGAAAGTATAATCTGTATATATACATGTATTATATATAATCTAATCTGTAAGTATACATAAGCTACATCTAATATAATACGTTCTTGTTGCGTCATCATACGTAGTATAGGGTAAGTCTTGTAATCGTTCTGAAAATCGAAAAAAAAAAAATTATAGGTTTACACGTTTCAGACACTGGAGATTCCGAAAAACACATTTTTAGAAAAAAAAATTTGCCGTCCGTCTGTGTGTCTGTGTGTCTGTAAACGCTCTATCTCCCGAAAAAATTGAGATAGAGACTTGAAATTTGGTATGTACTCAGTATGCAATAATGGGAAGAAGCTTATTGAATTTCAGTAACCTCGATTAACAGGAACTATTTTTTTCGGACTCTCGAAATATTCGTTCTGATAAAAGGTATATAAAAATTTTCGAAATTGCTTATTTTAAGGAGTGAATATAAAAGACAATAAAAAAAAAATTGCATAAAGCATGAAGTCGATCGGATAATGAGTTGCCCAGATATTTGTAATCCTATTTCCCACACTCTTCTATTTTTCATGACCCTGTATTTCCTCCAAATTTCAATTCAAAGGTATATTTAAATTGGAAATGAGACGCTTAATCAGATGCAATAAACCGCTAGTTAATAGGGTTATTGTTTTTGGAGTTGTAAGGATGTTTCTTTTAAGCAATTCAGTAATCGAGCCTTTAAAGTTTATGACGTCATAAAGCCACGATTTTATTCGAATTGCAATGCATTTTATAAGTAGTTTACACATTTTTTATTTTAATATTTTACATTATGCATATCCATGATGGGTAAGTATTACGGTGGCCCCCAACGACTAGTTTTTTAAAAACCTTGTCAACAACAAATATTGTCTAAAATCTCATTAACTACACTTCTAATCCTTTTCCCAAGTATAGCTTCTTTTTCGTTTTTTAATTCAAATTATTCGTTCATTATTATTTTTTTAATAATGAAAACAGTTTTTCATATAAAGCTTTCGCTAATTTTGTTCGTTTCTCACTTGCTTTTCTTTATTAATTTAGAAATTGCAACTTGGATATTTAAACAATAGTTTTAAATATATAAATTAACCTATCGATTGAAAACTTGTTTATATATTTATGAAAGATTAAAATAAGTAAAAAGACCATTTTCTCAGGTAAAATGAGAAATTTTTTCTAAAAAATCAGGCAAAATATTTCAAAAAGCGATAATTTTCAATCCTGAAACAAACACTTAAATTGTTTTCTAACATTTTGAAAAATGTTCTTTGATGCATTCTTTCTCGCTTTAAATTATGTTATAAAGTTTTAAACTTAGCGTTTCTTTTATAGTTTTTAAAGTTTCATTATAAAAATTTGCAAAATCTTCAAGTTTACATGATCTTTTGGAATATTAGATAATAAACATCCTTTGAAATGTTTCTCTCTTAAAAAGAAGTTTTGTTGGGAATATAAAATAAGAATAATTCTAAAAAAGTTTTTCGCTTTAGAAAAACTTTCTTACACTTTAATGATAAAATTGTGACGCTAAAGGATATAAATAAAACAAAAATGAATTTTTAATATGGGGACAAAACAAAACTAGTCGTTGGGGGCCACCGTAATACTTACCCATCATGGATATGCATAATGTAAAATATTAAAATAAAAAATGTGTAAACTACTTATAAAATGCATTGCAATTCGAATAAAATCCTGGCTTAATGACGTCATAAACTTTAAAGGCTCGATTACTGAATTGCTTGAAAGAAACATCTTTATAACTCCAAAAATAAGAATCCTATTAACTAGCGGGTTATTGCATCTGATTAAGCGTCAAATTTCCAATTAAAATATATCTTTGAAGTGAAATTTGGATGAAATACAGGGTCATGAAAAATCGAAGAGTGTGGTAAATAGGATTCCAAATATCTCGGCAACTAATTATCCGATCGACTTCATGCTTTATGCAAAATTTATGTTTTCTTATTGTCTTTTATATTCATTTCTTAAAATAACCAATTTCGAAAATTTTTATATACCTTTTATCAGAACGAATATTTCGAGAGTCCGAAAAATATAGTTCCGGTTAATCGAGGTTATTGAAATGAAATAGGCTTCTTCCCATTATTACATACTAAGTACATACCAAATTGCAAGTCTCTATCTCATTTTTTTCGGGAGATAGAGCGTTTACAGACAAACGGACACACAGACACACACACAGACACACAAACGGACGGCAATTTTTTTTTTCTAAAAATATGTTTTTCGGAATCTTCAGTGTCTGAAACGTGTAAATCCGTCAAAAATTTTTTTCGATTTTCAAAACGATTACAAGACTTACCCTATACTACGTATGATGGGTAAGTAACTAGTCGGATGTGGCAATCCCAAAACTTTGTTCTATCTCATACATGTTAATACTTCAAAACATCACTATCACATCGCCAACAAAATCAATATTTTCAATCCTTCTGTTGCACGTCAGCTGCTTGCGGTTACCTGGATGCGAAGCACTCTTCGTTGGATACGAGTCGATGTACAACACGATACGAAATCTCCTTCTGGCCTGTACCGGCGGGGGGGGGGAGATAGCCACAATATTACTTGGTTTTAAGAATTGAGCTAATTTTACAGGAAAACACTAACGTAAAATGCGTGGAACCCGATTACAAAAGATTAATTCCCAGTTCTCGTCAATATTGAATTTGAAACAGAATTTCGCCAAATTAGTCAGCTATAGCCAAGTTGGCTTTATTTATGGCAACCTATTTTTTTCGCCAAATATGGTGATATTTCGCCGAGTGTCGCCAACCGTCGCGAGAATTTGACGCTGGGAAATATGAATATAAAATATTAAGCATATAAGAGTTGGAGCGATGGTTACAACAGTGAAAGAAAATTTCACAGAAACCATTTCACTAAAACTCATAAATTAAGCCCTTTTATGGAGAAATCCTGCTGTCTACTTTCAAAATGTCAGCCACCCTAAAATTTCAAACTGCTATATCTCAAGCATTTTGTACGATATAGGCAAAAGAACAACTGCTCCGGAATCCTTGGATCAAGACCGAATATTTAACGAAAAATTTAACATTTAACTTCTAGAATTTGTATTTCTTTTTTGTACATCTTTTTAATCGTGTAATCATTAAGTGACTATCAGAGCATCCCCTTCAGGAGGAATATCCCCAAATTCAACTAGGACCTGTAGACCATAGTCTAAAACATTAAAAAATATTGGTTCATTTCTATGCATAGCTTCATATAACGTTTGAATGATACAATAATGAAAATGGAACAAAAATCGCTATCATAGCGCCCCTTTCCGGCGGAATATTCCTCAATTCAAGTAGGAAGTGCTGGCTATAGCCAAAAACCTATAAATGAAATCTTGTTCAATTCTATGCATGATTTCATACATTTTTCGATGATAAAAGAAGACACGCACACAGACACATGGACAGACAGGCATTTTCTAAAAACGTGTTTTTCAGAATCTCTGACACCAAAAACGAGCATATCCTTCGAAAACTGGCAGTCGAAAAAATTTTGATTAAAATACTTTCTTCTATTATGGATAGAAGAAAGTAATTAAAAATATTAAAATTTTAGTAGAAAAGAAAATTGTAATATATATATACATATATATATATATATATATATATATACATGTGTGTGTGTGTGTGTGTGTGTGTGTGTATATGTAGGTATATATATATATGTGCGTGTGTGTGTGCGTGTGTGTGTGCGTGTGTGTGTGTGTGTGTGTGTGTGTATGTAGGTATATATATATATATGTGCGTGTGTGTGTGCGTGTGTGTGTGTGTGTGTGTGTGTAGATGTAGGTATATATATATATATGTGTGTGTTTGTGTGTGTTGTCTTCACACTTATACACTGCTCAAAACAATTAAAGGATATTTGAAGTTTTATATAAAATAAAGATATAAACGATTTTTGCCGAAAATAGAAGAAGAGTATCACAAATGCAAATTTTTCTGGTTTTCAAACTGTGGAGTATGCAAATTTTGAGTTCGACGTCAAAAACGTCGCTTCAGCGGCAGCGAATGAAATTTGACTTTGAACTGGATAAAAGAGAATGAAGACAAGGATGATCGGCATTCAGTGATTGCTTTGTTTCGATGAGTACGATGTCTCAGCGAAGTCATTTGACAGATTCAGAAGCTTGGAGAATTGTTGGTAGGTTAGAAGGGGGCAAAACTCAAGCCGAAGTAGCGCAAGCCATTGGAGTGTCACAAAGTGTCATTTCCAGGATCTGGAACCGTTTTTTGGAGAGTGGATGTGCAGGCCGAAGACCGGGGCAAGTTCGTAGACGGGCAACAACGCCCAATGAAGATCGGTATTTAGCGTTAACAGCTCGGAGACACCGAAACATGAACGCTACTCTTCTCCAACAACACCTTCGCTCGGCTACAGGCACCACGATTTCAACTCAGACTGTCCGAAACCGGCTCCATGCTGTAGGTCTGTATGCTCGCCGACCGATGGTATGTGTTAGATTAACATCAAGGCATCGTCGCGACCGCAGGGAGTGGGCAACCGAGCATGTCAACTGGAGGAGAAATGAATGGAGCAATATTCTGTTTTCCGGAGAGTCCCGTTTTTCTGTGCGTCCGGATAATAGGCGTATTTTCATCTGGAGGGACCGTGGCAGTAGGAATAATCCTGCGTTCGTGCACGAAAGTGTCAGATTTGGCGGTGGAGGAGTGTTGGTGTATGGTGGCATCTCCATTGACGGGCGCACTGACCTCTACATCATTCGAGATGGAGCTCTGACTGGTCGCCGATATAGGGATGAGATCCTCAGACCTATTGTAGTCCCTTACGCTGCAGCAATCGGAGAAAACTTCATTTTAATGGACGATAACTGCGGGCCACATTCTGCAAACCTGGTGGAGGATTTCATTTTTGAGGAAGTAATCGTTCGAATGGAATGGCCAGCGTGTTCTCCAGACATGAATCCAATCGAGCACGTTTGGGACGCTCTAGGAAGACGAGTTTCTGGCCGCCAACAACCCCCACAAACTCTCCAAGAACTGGAAAGAGCTCTTCTGGAAGAGTGGGGCAGAATACCCCAACTCGTCATTAATAGCCTCATTGAGTCCATGCCTCAAAGGTGTTCAACGTTGCTGGCCGCCCGTGGAAACCATACCCCCTACTGAAAATGATTTTCTTTGAAGAAAACACCTTTTCTTATTCTTTTTTTCTCATATGCACAAATTGTGTTTTTTCCTTTTGTACACAAATGCGCAATAAAATGCATTTTTTTCTGCCAAACATGTGTAATTTGTTCTCATTTAACCTACTATGTCTGTCGACCATGTATCAATCAGCTAAAAAGTTTCCCAGATACAAAATCCACCTAAAACTGCAATATCCTTTAATTGTTTTGAGCAGTGTATTTTAAATTCTTATAAATCAGTATGTTTACTTTAAATGTATGTTACTTTGTAAGGGATCGACTACTCTCGTCACGTGAGTAGGCGATGTTTTGAATGAGATCGTAGTTTTTGTCCACTAACCGGCCATGTGCGTAAAAGTTTTATCAATGCTCTCTTTCTCTAACGTTCGGTGGATGTCTGAATCTCGGAAATTGTGAGTCGCTGTTTTCTTTCAGTTATGCAAATTTATGGTATCTGGTCAATTAATACTGTGGATATATAAGCGGTGAATTTTCATTTGGGAAGGAGACTTAGACTTAGGCGAGACTTAGAGCAGACTTAGACGGGGAGACTTGATATTGAGATTTGCCCTTGGGGTTTAGCCTCGAGATCTCGCTTCGAGTCTTGAGATCGATATTTGGCCTCGGCGTTAAAGTTAAGCTTTACGCTCCTGTTAAATTGAGATAAGCCTGCATCAGAGCTTATTAAGTTTGAAATATAAAATTGTTGCATCGTGAATTTGTAACCTGTTAGTCTAATTTTAATTATTGTATGGTTTTGATTTTTTTTTATGCAACTTCAAATAGAAAGCTAAAATCTTATTTTTGTTAAAGTTAGGAAAAGCAAATGGAGCTCGCTCAACTTCCCTGCCCGTTTGGTTTTAATAAACTGGTTTTAGTTTTAAAATAGACTTGTTCTTGTCTCCTGCTCTACCGCACGGCCTGACAATCAAAGATGGCCGTCACAACTTTATATAATACAACAAAATATTAATACAACAAAAGATATTGAAATTAAACGAAGATATATAGTATAATTTTTTTAATTAAATGAAAATTTTATTTATGTATTTTTATGTTTTTACCTGAGCAAAGTAATCTCCAAAATTGTCTTAAAAAATAATTTTTGTATATTAAAAATATTATTTATATAACTGTTTAGTTTTTGCATTGTTCGTTTTATTTTGCATTCATAACTTTTTAAAGTTATTTTGTGTGGTATATTAAACTTTTATTGCAATTTTCAGATTGAAATGAAGACAAAGGCAGAAGATTTTGAAAATTTTGGAAATATTATCATATTTAGTTATACATTTTTGTATTCATCCACTATTATATGGTTTTTATGCAATTTATAATTACTGAGATGTTTATTTCTAATGTAATGACAACAGATTGATAAATGTTTTGCATGTAGAGAATTTATAAAAGAAAAACATCGTCCCCATTACAGGACCGGAGAGTGTCAAACTGTAGATTTACATGGAAACTTAAACATGATAAAAATCGGTCAATGTGAGTTATACTCGCGCAGAAAGATTTACGTACCATAAATTTATGAATTACTAACTTCAATATTACAAACAAATGTTGATAAACGAATAATAAGATATAATAATTCTGTGTACTACCCATTTTCACAGACATTATTTTATTTTCAAACACATAAACAAGAAGTGTACATGTCTAAAAGTCTTAAATACTTTTAAAACTGCTCAAAACTAGTCAATCTGTTAAACATTGTTAAACAGTAAAAATATTTTCACAGGCATCTTCAGTCACTGATGTTATGTTTTCTGCTTCGTCAGTCAATCTGTTGAAACCCCAATTTTGCTTTTTCCTAATAACATATGACGCCATCTGTTATCTATTTTTGCGTCAGTCATATCACTGCATATTTCTGAATTTGATGTAAATATTTCTATGCCTTCCCTCTCTAATGCGTAGTTTAAATTATTATAATTGGCTAATTTTTCAACATTACTGAAGTCTATTGTAATTGGAGATTTGTTGTTTAATCTGACTTTTGCAGTGTTGATTTATTTAAGTTTATATCTCTTCTGTGTTCTTTCATTCTGTCTTCAATTTCTCTTTTTGTCATACCTATATATGAAATAACTTTTCCTTCGTTATCGTTGAAATTAATCCTGTATATACCTGATGTCTGTTGATGATTAAATTTCTCTGTGTCTGATCTGATTAATTTGAAAATCGATGGATCTGGGGTAATGGGTGTATTTATTCGGAGTTTTTTTCTAATTTTCATTTAAATTTTATGGAAATGCCTTTTATAAACGGACTTGAATTTGTAATTTTTTTCTCTTTTTGAGCTGGCTGTATTCTATCATATATTGACCTCGCTTTTTCGATTAACTTCTGTATTTTTTTGTGGCGTATCCTGATAGTTAATGGAAAAAGCGACGTCAAGATATGATAGGATATAACCAGCTTAAAAAGAAATAAAATTTACAAATTCAATTCCGTTGAATCAAATGCATTTCCCTAAAATTAAAAAGAAAATTAAAAAAACTTGGAATAATTACTCCCATCACCCCAGATCCATCGATTTTCGAATTAATCAGGTCAAACACAGAGAAATTTAATCATCAACAGACATCAGGTATATACAGGATTAATTTTAACGATAACGAAGGAAAATCTATTTCATATATAGGTATGACAAAAAAAATTGAAGACAGAATCAAAGAATTCAGAAGAGATATAAACTTATATAAATCAACCACTGCAATATCCAGATTGAACAACAAATCTCCAATTACAATAAACTCCAATAATGTTGAAAAATTAGCCAATTATAATAATTTAAACTACGCATTACAAATGGAAGCCATAGAAATATTTACATCAAATTCAGAAACATGCAATGATATGACTCAAGCAAAAATAGATAACTTATGGCGCCACCTGTTATTAAGAAAAAGGAAATTACAATAGATTGATTGGGGTTTTCAACAGATTGACTGACGAAGCAGAAAATATAACATCAGTGACTGCAGATGCCTGACAGCGACAAGTGAAACTATTTTTACTGTTTAACAATTTTTAACAGTGATTAGTTTTGTGTAGTTTTAAAAGTATTTTTAAAGCTTTTAGACATTTACACTGCTTGTTTGTGTGTTTGAAAATAAAATAATGACTGTGAAAATGGGTAGTACAAAGAATTATTATGTTAAATATGACATTATGAACGATCATAGATTAAAACTGAATAATAAGACTTTGTGAAAAACTTGGAATTATTCTACAAATTAGTTTTCAATAATTTCCTTCAATAATTAAACTCAGTTGGAATGCAAAACGTTGACTATTTATCACTATGATTCGAATTACTTAAAACAAAGATCTTGTACAAATTTAAACATGGTAATGTGCTAAGTGTTCTTCGACAGAAGGTCGCAAATTTGCAATGTCACCTTGGTCAGACCGCATTTTTCTAGATAGGTTTTTCATTAATATCTTGGTTAATTACCTACAGTATTTTTCGAAAATTATTATCAACAATTCATGGATGATTCCGTGTCCATAAGCACCTCGAGCGTCCCTCAACATCTCCGCTGAATGTCAGCAAAGTAAAGTTTCTGTGTAACGGGAAAATGCGATTTTCTCAAAACCTATGTGACCTAGGATAATCGCTATAGTTTTTTCTGAAACGTTTAAATAAACTCCTACTACCCCTAACTTTTTCACTGTTTTAGTTTCAGTAAATTCGTAAATAGGGCTGGGACATATTTTTGCTGTATATTTTTGACAACATGTCTAAAAATATAATATCTCATATTATCTAAATTAAATTGAGTTCGTTGTTAGGAGATCATTCGAACGATCTCCCACACGACATAAAAAAATAATTTTGAAGTAACTTAATTAGCCACTCTAATTTTTCCTAAAAATATTTGAAAATAGTTACTAATTTTTAAATATGTGGGTCACTAGCCTTTATAACTCTTCCAAGTTTCAACTTTCCACGTTCCATAGTTTTCGATAAAAACGGCTGTGACAGACGGACAGACCAGTGATCTTATAAAGGCTCCGTTTTTACTTTTTAAGTACGGAACCTTAGAAATAATAAAAATGATTTTTTGAACTTTGTCAAAAGATTTTGTGTCTATGCATCGTTTTTAGCGACGAAGTCCTAATCATATCACTAGACATTTCTGTAATCGTCTGAAAAAACATAGTCCACTTTTGAATGACTGCCAAAAACCAGTTGCTATTTTTAGAAATTCAAAATGAGAGCAGTGGTGCGACCTGCGCTATGACTTTCGATTTTATTTTTCATACATCAATTATAAAAACCACATGATTCAGAATTTTTACACCATCGTATAGGGAAAATACGTGCATTCGAAATTTTTTCATGAAAACTGTAGTGGATTCTTTAAGTTTAACAATTCAGTGATTTTTTTATGACTTTTTAATCTATCTCAACAATGAACATTTGTTTACTACAATAATGCATAATTACTAATGAAAGAATTATCAAATTGGCAATTGATTGTCCAAATAAAATTAAAAAGGAAAAAAAAACAGCAGATTAACGTAAGATCAGGTAAATCATATTGTTAAACCATAAGATTAAAACTGCACTTTGGTGCTAAACTGAAGTATGTCACCGAAAATAGAGTTTTCCCTTTTATGATGAAAATAAAATTAATATCCTATTAAGTAAAATATGTTAAAAGACAACTGCATTAGAATATGCTCTGTATTGAACTTTAGTTTTATAACTTTAGATTAGATAGTTCAGTAAACGCAGGTATGAAACATATACATTTATCGAGTTTCAACTTGATCATGCATAATATTGTGTTTAACATAAATTTTTATAAACACATGATTCTAAAATACTATACTTCTATTTCCTAGCACAAATTAAACTAAGACCAATTGAAATTAAAATTATGACTGAGGTTTCAAAGAAGGTCAACGAATGGCTTAGGTATGTGGACGGTATTTTTCTCATTTCGGTTTCGAATATAGAACAATTTTATTGGAACAATTCAAGAACTTTACAGACAGTCAAAAACAAAGATTAAAATAGGCCAAAGATTGTTAAAAGGTTTTACAACAGATAAAGGACTCAGACAGGGATGTTGTGTCTCCCCAACACTTTTTAAAATTTATGTTGAAGAAGCATTAAAAAATTGGAAAGAAAATTGCAGAGGACTGGGACTTAATGTGAATGGAACATCAATTTTCACTGGATGGATGATATAAAAAAGCCATGAGGGATAAGGGTCTGGAGAAAGAATGGACCTTTGACCGGAAGAAATGGAGTAGTCTCTTGTAGATTTTTCATATGGCGGCACCTGACGCCATAAACCGAGTTTATATATATATAGAGAGAGAGAGAACAATTACAGAAATCTTTAGATGAAATCAATACAATCGATAGAAATATGCAGTTTACATTAGAAGTTGATCAAAACGGAAAATTACCTTTTTCAGATGGTGAACTAATAAGAAATAGTAATAAACTGAACATTGAAAGCAAGGTTTACCGGAAGAAAATTCTGTCAAATAATACCATTTCAGTTAATATAGTTCATATCCAACTAATTATAAAGCTGCAGTATACAGATTTTACATTAAACGAGCGTTCACTGTTTGTACTGATAAATATATTGATCAGGAGTTGGACATCATTAGGAATATAGCAAATGATAATTGTTTTCGCTTAAGTTTATTAACGAGCTTATTTACGAAACTCAGTATGGAAATAATATCAATAGTAAATTTAAATGTGATGAAGTAAAACTATACTAATTTCGATATTTTCTGGGTTCATTTAAATGTGTAAGGTATAAATTAAAGGCATACAATATAAATTGAATCGCTTTCCCCCTCTATTAAAGTAATGACAAGTCTTCATAGTAGTATTGATCCTATCTTTACAGAAGATTCCACAGGTGTATATTTAATCTCAGCTACAACAATAGATAATAAGACGATAATATCGTTATGGCATATTTTATGTCATTATATAATTATGTCGGTATGGCATCACGAATATCACACATTATGATAGATTTTAAGAGAGCTAAGATCATAAAGAAGTTAGTATCAGGTTATCAAAAGTTATTAATTATGGAATCAATTGAAATTCTATGTCGAACTACTTATACACGTAATCGTACATTATTATACATTATTTCCATGATTTGGTATAATTTACTAGGGATAACATAAACTTCCTCCCCACTTCTATTCGAGTTTTGGAACAGTCCAAACAACATAACTTTCCCTCATTTTCAGTTTGAATTTGGGAACAGCCCATCAAGTACTATAAATGAATGAACTCGACCTCTTGTTTTTAACGATTTTAACGCAGATGATGAGCACGTCAGATGCTCGAAAGTTCTAATGATATTTTAATTGTACAATGTATATATTTTAATAAAACACTACGTAATTTTAGATGGAGTTTTTTGTTTTTATGAAATAATTTACATGACTTTTCATAATAAGGTGAATTAAGGATTCAAGAAACTTGATATAGTTCATATCATTTTCATTTAGTATTCAGAAATGTTGTTTACTCTATTGTCCTTAAATTTATTCACATAAAACGACAGATAGTGATTACAAGCAGTTTAAAGATGGCTTCTTCTTGCTCATTAAAATAATAGGAGCTAAAATTATATTTCATTTCCAAACTGTTACTTTTCCCAGGACCAGTTTAGAGATTAAGACGTTTGATACTAAATGGAAAATACAATATTCAAATAATTTCACGGTATCTAATATTAGAAGTGGTTTGGTATCCCTGATAAATGTGTTAACAATTGCGCAGTTTTTTTAACTCAAACATCCATCCGTATTTCCAATAGCAATATTCGCCTTATTTAACAGGTCTTTAAATATTGCTCGGACATTGTGATATATTTCTGAATACAAAAAAGCCCAATCTGTAACTATGAAGGTAGGGAGTATTTTTGCGATGTTTAACGCTTTTGTGCCTGAAATAAATATAGCGCTACAAAAGTATCAGACAAAAAAAACCAAGCGCTATAAGAAGTATACATGGTTATGTTAACATAATTAAAGCATCATATCGTTTATGAAATATATAATAAAAGTAAATCCTCAAATGATTTTTAGGAATATCTCTCTGCATTAAATGGAGATGCGTTATGAATAGCGGTACTGTATATTTATTTTTATTTTTATTTGATTAGTGTGACATGCTTTTTAAAATTCCACTTACGTACGAAAAATATTTAACTCATTTACCACTTGCAGAAATATAATTTTAACAAAGAAAAAAAATAAGCACAAGAATATATTTTTTTAATATCTCTATATCATTAAGCACATGAGTTATTTGAAAAGATTAATGTCACTGATTAAAAGGCATATTCCTGAGTCTCGAATTATTATCCCACAAATAATCTCATCAGTTGTCGGATTACAGAATATTCTTAAATAAATGCAATATCTTGGAAATGAAGTAAATGTGCATTAATAGGGAATAAACCAAGCATATTTAATACAATTGTTAGATAAACCGATTATTTTGACATTGAAGTCACATTAACTTCATTTAGGATATGACATTTTAAGAATTAAATATAATGTACAGAATCAATTAACATAAATTTAAAGTAATGGGAAACAAAAATTTTATTTCGATTTCTTTTTTTAAAGTGAAATTTAAGCAGCTCAAAATTGTTTATTTAAATCCTTTACCCAGATATAGTGTGTAACATTTTGTCCGAATTTAATAATAAATATTGCTATTATTTATGGATAACTAATGAATATATTATTTAAATGGATCTGCAAGAATTGGATATGGATTATAACTAGGTAATTATTCCCATTTGTTTTCCAAGTAGATATTGGGTAAATAAAAATAAACTTTAAAAGATCATTTTTGAAAGGTTCTCATGTTATATATACATATATATATGTAGGATTCAAATTTATTTTACTTTTGACGTATCAGCACATTGAATAACTCTCTGGTTTTATTTATTGTTAATATCTTGAATCCATGGGATGCAAGAAGCAAAATTCCCGGATGACGAGCACGATGACTTCAGACTTAGAAAATCAGAAATGCTCAGTCCTATGTTTTCTATCATTCATTAGGCATGAACCAAAACGGTTAAGACAACAAGTGTCTGTGTTAGATCTAATTGGAACATTTGACAGTTATTTTCTAAATTAAGATTTCTAACTATTTATCTTGATACTAGCAAGCTACGCCCGCTGCGCTGGTCGGTTTTTACAAATGAGCCTTGAATCAAACGAAATATATCGTTTAATTTGACCTTGTATTTGAAAGCAATCTGTATATTTACATGGAATATTCTTCCACATTACTGAAAAATGACGTGATTGCGCTATTATATTTTCAAATGTGCAGTCAAAATTTTAGCTGTTAAGGACCAACTCTTTTATTTGGTCATTTACAGTTAAGGTTTGCTAAAGAATGATAAAACTGTATGCAATATACTAAAACCATCACTAAAAATTGTCGAACTAACAATGCAAACAAATTAACTAACAAAATCCATTCAGTAGAAGTTTTTATATAGGCTAATCTTTGATAATCGGGTTCATCTGATTATAGAACTTTTCCACATAATTTTAAAACTAACAGAACGATATAAAATATACTAAAACCATCCTTACAAAATATCTACTTAACAATGCAAGTCGCAAAAAATACGCCCAGTAAAAACTTCCAAAAAAGCTAAACTTTCGGAATCGGGTTCACCTGACTATATAACCTTTACACATAACTGTTTGACTAAGCAACGTAGAACAATATGTAGTACATTAAAACCATTCCTGAAATAGCATCTAACTAACAATACAATTCTCATCAAAATCCGTCCAGTAAAACTTTTTCAGATGGCTAATCTTTCATAATCGGAATCAAATATTGAAAAGGCTAATATTTGATAAAAAAATGGTCACCCGATTTTCGAATTTCCCCCTG
Source organism: Maratus michaelseni (assembly GCA_963931845.1). NCBI lineage: Eukaryota > Metazoa > Arthropoda > Arachnida > Araneae > Salticidae > Maratus > Maratus michaelseni. Next base: position 424,932,535 of record OZ007588.1, on the reverse strand, counting down.
TAATTCTAGAACTAAGCAACGTAGAATGATATGTTATATAATAAAATTTTCCCTAGAAAATTATCTAACAGTGTAGGTTCCATCGAAATCCATTCGGCAAAATCTTTTAAAAAGGCTAATATTTCATAATCCGGTTGATCTGATTATAGAACGTCCCAGAATAATTCTATAACTAAGCTACGTAGAACGATATGTTATACAATAAAAACTTTCCTGAAAAATGCATGTATATGCATGTATTTATGTAAATATATGTATGTATAAACATGTATTTGTGTAGATATACGTGTATATATATACATGTATATATATATCACTGGCGCCCGGCTAACCGAAAAGTACAAAAAAAAATACTGCAAAAATGCAGTCGTACACTTAAAAAAAAACATTTTGGCTTAAAATCTGTCATCAAAACTGTTTTTCTTTCTTTTTCTTTTCTTTCTTTTTTTAAAATAAAATTCGTAACAGTTTTTTCTTTAATTTTTCCAGATGTATAGCCATTCAATTCTTTATGAACAAAAAAAGACACCTTTTGGTTTAAAATCAAATTGTTTGGGGTCAAAAGTAAAATCAAAATCGCCAAAAACAAAAGATACATCGCCAAATATTGTTTCAATATAGAAATCTTGCCCCTTGAATAATTTTTTAAGCATTACGAACATTCCCAATCATGTTTAAATTAAATATTTTCGTTTTATAATATTTTCTCTTCAAAATTCTTTTTCTTCTTTCTCTTTCTTTTTTTTTTTAATAAAATTAGTAACAGTTTTTCTTTTATTTTTCGACATGTATAGCCTTTTCATTTTTTTCTGCAACAGTAATGATCGCCAAAAAATTAGCAATGGTAACCTTTTCGGCCAAAATAACAGAACTTTCTATCATAAATCTATAACTAATACACGTAGAACTTTGTGTTATATACTAAAACCTTCCCTGAAAAATTATCTCTCCAACAGTGTAAGTTCCATTAAAATCCATTTGGCAGAACTCGAGTTATAAAGGAACGGAACGAAATTTCCGTTTGTGTTTTATATATATAGTAGATATTTGAAAGGCGACGTATAGAGGATTGTAAAATTATGTATCTTCAAGAATTAAATCTCAGTTTGTGTTATTTCATCAACGTGTAATTATTTAAACATTATCAAATATATATATACATAGATAATCGATAGATAGAATATATAGAAAAATAGATTAGATTTTTTAATTGTATTTTTTATACTTGTTGTATGACTCGTTTTATTGTTTTTTGTATGTTGTAGCTAAGTAATGGATTCAAGGGATTGTTATACCTCACATAAGATAATACATGACTAATTAAAGATTGTGGTAAACTGCAAAAGGTGAAATATATTTGTGTTCGTGTTTCATTATACAGCCCAGTTTCTAAATCTTGATTTTTTAAAATTCTTTCACATTATTCGCCTTTAAAATAGGCGTTACAATGATAATATTTCAAAAGTTTTAACTTTTCAAAGTACGCAGCGTCTAACAGTGTCAACGCAAACTTTTTACAAAGCACATAGCACAAAATTGATATCCTAATCCTAATAATATTATAAATCTGATTGTGTGCAAATGTTAGGCTGAAACCAGCGTCAAAATGGAGCATTTAATGATCCTGTATTTTTGCATATAGAATGATTATAACCCTCAAATGAACATAGGCTGGTTTTTGTTCGTTTTATTCAAATATTTTTCTTAATAATTCAAAATTTCGTTATTTTCATAGAGAATAAATGGACATTTTTTCGTATAATATTTTAAAATGGTTACATTTACTTTACCGTTGCTAATATTTTATCGTTGCCAAAACTAATTTAAAACCCGGAATAATAATTTTTACTCAACAATTTAGTTTCAATTGAAAAATTTTCACGTGAAAAATGAAAATGAAACAAAAATATTAAAGAATTAAAAATAAAATAAAATAATATTATCAGAAATAAAACATACTTCTTTTAATTTTTGATAATAATACAAAGTTTCAATATGCGTAACCGTAGGAAACAGGCGAATATGACGTCCTACATCGCAAATAAAGCGGATAGGCATTGATTGGTGAAATAAAATGATCTTGGTTTTTTTTTTGGTAAAATACTTGGCGTTTTACCGCCTGCGCACGGCTAATATAACTATAGCGTATTTTTTATTTAAATTTTTAAAAAGTAAAAAGAAGTTTCAAAAGAAAATGGTTAGCAAATGTCAGTATTATGCTCCACTAAATTATCTATGTCGAAAATGATGTCATGGATAGCGAGAAATAGCTATTTTCATTCTTAAAACTAAAAGAAATACCTCGATTACCTAAAAAATGACGAATGTTAATAGTTGTATTTTTGTTGATAAAACATAAGATTTAATATTATTTCGTTAAAGTAACATAATTTCCCCTATGTCAGTATTGAAATTAATTGCCTGGAAAAGAAAATTAACAAGAATTATGTCATTAAAATGGGATTTCTCTGGAGAAAAAGAGACGTCATATTTGAAATAAAACGGGAATTTTCCAATATGTTTTAAAATGAGTGTGAATCAATTCCTTACATTAATAATACAAGGATTAGTGAGTATAAAAAGTAGATGAATTTCACGCCATATTTATAACGAAAAATTTAAATGTTTTGTTTTAATCTATACTGATTATTAAGCATGAGTATCCGTTATATAGAGATGAGAGTTTTCTGTTAAAAATCACATCATAATTTTAAGAAAAGGAAAATGAACACGAATCTATTATATTAAAATCTGACCGTGTGTTTGTATTTCCGAACTACTCCTAGACTATCGAACGCAACGCGATTTACTTAATACCGGTTATCATTGATCCGAGGATGTCACACAAACTCCCAGAAATAAAAAAATTAAATTAGATGTCAAGATTTTTTTTTTGTAAATTTTAACGAACTTTCTCTAAAAACAGAAAGTAAATTACTCCATATTTGTGTGTAAAAAAGCAGACATAAAACAGATCAGTATATGTTTTACACCATTTTCTCATTAAAACTGAAAAACAGAATTTATTTTCACTTTGAATAGATGGTGAAAACAAGATCTTGATTTCAGTAAATTATCCGAAAAATTAAAACATATTTTCACACATTCAAACTTCATGAATCAATTTAATCTCGAGAACAAAAATATCCTGTCAACATACTGTCATTTAGAAAACAAGATTTATTTCAGCTATATATTAAACCAAGGAGGCAGAATTGAATTTAAAGAAGAAGCATATACTATTTCCAATTAATGTTTTTTTGAAGGATGGCTGTTAAAACGTTTCACAAAGGCGTTAAAAGTAAAATTGTTTATCAGGTAAAATTGACATTTGTTTTTACCCAATTCGTCTATTTCCACAATTTTATTTGGCCCTCCTTGCATTGGTTGCAATTTCATTTTCGCGATTATTTGGCACAAAATTTCACTTTTTTAAGACTGGGTTATGTCAAGATCCCTATAACAAAAAATACCGTATTGTGTCCTATGAAATGTGATAAATAGTTAGTTAACCAGAGGGCCCGTGCGAAGATTTCGCACTGAAATCTAATATTTTTTAGGTACTTCTCTGTTAACCCGTCGACCGCTTTTCATAACAAAAAACTACCGCCAAAATGTAAGATTAAACGCCAAAAATGCAATTCCATTTACTTGATGTCAGAATTATTATGCGTGTTTGTTACGCGTATTTGTTCATCTAGTGGTATTACATTCGACATTTGCGTGTATTTTTCATTATGTTTTACTGATTTAGTAGTTATTTTATTAATTAAATTAACAATTGTGTCCTTAAATTCTTATATTTTATTTATTTTTTGATATTTTAATGGCAACGTTCTCCCGTTTATTTGGCGATAGTCTTTTCTTATGAAATGTGGTCGACGGGATAATAGAGAAGTATAATTTTTTATCAATATGTAATATTTATTAAATGCAGGTTTAAACTTCTAAAGAAAATGCAAGGATAAAAATATCTGCAAACAACATTTAGTTGTTAGTCAAGCCAGAATATCATCTAATTTATTCCATCAAAGTTAGACTAAAAACTGATCCAAGATTGCTAAAGGCACGCGCGAGAAAAAAAAAAAAATAACAATCGTATTTTGACTGCATTAGAGGATGACGTCATCCGCTTCGGGAAAACCATAGGACTAAATATAAATCTAAACATTTCAATTTCAATTTCGCTTTTTAATCATAAGTATAAAATAAACCCGTGCGGTGTTTTTTATAATAATTGCTATGAGCATCCTATAATGTGGTATTTTTTTTTTTTTTGGCAGCAATAATTTCATGGAAACCTTTCATTTCTTTCATGAAAACCATGCCTATTTAATTTTTTAATTTCAGGAAATTTTAATCAAAAACATGTTTTAACGAATTGTTAAGTGGGCTATGTCAGAAGCCTGTTCTAAAACCTTTCATATGGTATCTCATTCGTTGTTCTGCGTTTCATATTTTCTGAGTAAAAGGGATGTTGACAGGAGAAATAATATATAAGGACCAGAGGGCCCGTGCGAAGATTTCGCACTGACATCTAATATTATTTAGGTACTTCTCTATTATGCCGTCCACCGCTTTTCATAACAAAAAACTACCGCCAAACTGTAAGATTAAACGCCAAAAATGCAGTCCAATTTACTTGATGTCAGAATCATTATGCGTGTTTGTTACGTCATCTAGTGGTATTACATACAACATTTGCGTGTATTTTTAATTATGTTTTACTGATTTAGTAGTTATTTTATTAATTAAAATAACAATTGTGTCCTTAAATTTTTATATTTTATTTATTTTTTGATATTCCAATGGCAACGTTCTCCCGTTTATTTGGCGATAGTTTTTTGTTATGAAAAGTGGTCGACGGGATAATAGAGAAGTATCATTTTTTATTAATATGTAATATTTATTAGATGCAGGTTTAAACTTCTAAAGAAAAAGCAAGGATAAAAATATCTGCAAACAACATTTAGTTGTTAGTCAAGACAGAATATCATCTAATTTATTCCATCAAAGTTAGACTAAACACTGATCCAAGATTGCTAAAGGCACGCGCGAGAAAAAAAATTAACAATCGTACTTTGACTGCATTAGAGGATGACGTCATCCACTTCGGGAAAACCATGGGACTTAGAAATATTAATCTAAACATTTCAGTTTAGATTTCGCTTTTTAATCATAAGTATAAAATAAACCCGTGCGGTGTTTTTTTTATAATAACTGCTATGAGCATCATATAATGTGGTATTTTATTTTTTTGGCAACAATAATTTCAGGAAAACCTTTCATTTCTTTCAGGAAAACAATGCCGATTTAATTTTTTTAATTTCAGCAAATTTTAATCAAAAAACATATTTTAGGAAAATGTATTTGCGCTATGTCAGAAGCCTGTTCTAAAACCTTTCATATGGTATCTCATTCGTTGTTCTGCGTTTCATATTTTCTGAGTAAAAGGGATGTTGACAGGAGAAATAATATATAAGGATTATTAACGTTTATAATTATCGGGAGTGAAATATTTTGCTTAATTAATGTATTTATTCTTCTTTTAATGTTGCGTGAACGAAGTCACGGGTAACAGCTAGTTTTTTAATAAGTCGCAATGAAGAATAAAGACTAATTTATACTTTTCATACTTCTAACGAAATAAATTTACATTTTTATTGTTTAATTGATTAATAATTTCAGAAAAATCTTTTTACACTTAATTATTAGTAAATGTCCAGGTGAGTTTCTGAAAACGGATAATCTAGATCTAGATCCTTAGTTACCAACTTGGGATATTACCACACCTGTATATAAACATATCCGTTGCTTGATGGTACACTGTAAAAAATGACCGATGTTTCTTATTTTATGAAAATATGCTATAACCACGAACGAAAATATAATATAATCTTCTGAGTTATCCGAAATTTCAAATAGCATGTTACATTGTCTTTTGAATCCCCAGAAACGAATACATCTTCAAAATTTAAAGAATAATTTATAAAAACAAATTATTTTTAGCTGCCCGAATTTTTCAGAAACGTTTCCGAAGGGTTTTTATAGTGTATTAATGAGTGTCCTCAGCCTGGAATACCTGTTTTTCGAATGCTATCAATTCTGAAGTAAACATTTTCATGCTCAAAAAAAATGTTTAACAGACAAGCATGCAAAATTAACAGCGTTAACAATAACATTAAAATTAAGATTATTTATTTACTCTTTCATATATAAATTGACTTATGCGGCTGAAAACGTGTACTTGAGAAGGGATAGCATTCGAAAAGCAGGTATTCCAGCCTGAGGACATTAATTAATACACTACAAAAACCCTTCGGAAACGTTTCTGAAAAATTCGGGCAGCTAAAAATAATTTGTTTTTATAAATTATTCTTTAAATTTTGAAGATGTATTCGTTTCTGGGGATTCAAAAGACAATGTAACATGCTATTTGAAATTTCGGATAACTCAGAAGACTATATTACATTTTCGTTCGTGGTTATAGCATATTTTCATAAAATAAGAAACATCGGTCATTTTTTACAGTGTACGTAAAAACAGTGTGGGTGAAAAGTTAAAAAAAAAATAAGTTGAATGCGTTAAAATTTTTCCTTTTACTTACGCAGACCTCGTCGAAAGATTTTCTTTTTTAATCGCATTTAAAATATAAATATCGTAAAAAAAAATACCCTGACCCAGACTTGAAATTATAACCTTCTCCCTTTGCACATGATTTTCTAAAAACAAATTAGCTGCATGAAACAAACTGAATGATTACTTTGAAAGGATTAAGATGCACGCTTGTTCACTTGCACATCAAGGTGGATATTTCTTATGAAGTATGCACCTTTAAAGTAAGGTGATCTAAAATTATTTTAATGTTTTTTTTCTATTTCTTTTAATGTTTTACTGCTATTAGGGAAAATTAAAATACACTATAAAATGTAAGAAAGAAAACTTATAAATGGCTTCAAGTTAATATGAGCCGTTTGATAATATAACTAACCAAAGATCATTAATAATGGCTCATTTCACAGAATTTGAACACGAAATTCACAGACATTTGTTGTCGCACCATTTAAAATTTTTCTCGTCTCTGTAGGTGAAAACCTGTATAGAAAAGAAGTTGAAATCCAACTGCAAAAATTTTCTATTATAAAAATATATATAATTAGAAGAGGTCGAAAACAGATATTTTACAAAATTCAAAGGTTTATAAAATCTTCCATGTCTTCTAATCTAACACATATGAACAAAAAAATATACAGGTCTCCCAAAAAACATTGATCACAGCTTTTATTCCTTAAATATTGATGATAGACATATATTACAAATTACAAATTTACGTAAAAAAAGCTACAGAAGTTTATAAAGTCGATTAGAAGTTTCAGTGGATTAAACTTGATGAAAAATTAAAATTTTTATACGGCCCCCATACAAAAAAAATTCTCAATGAGTAAAATGTGTCCCATACACTAATAAGGTCATGTACAAAATTTTAGTATTTTAAAACCAAATGTCGAGATGTGTTTAAACAAAGTTGGTGAGAGGTTAATTATAAATTAAAATGTAACTGTTTACAGTTAGAGTGCAGATGACGCGACGCAATAATGCATGAGAAGAAAATAAAATAAAGGCTCTTATCTTTCGTTTTATTTACAAATTTACAAAACTTTCCTTCCTGAAAAATATCTCAAAACTTTACATGATCAATTACAAAATAAACCTTGGAAATTGCAAAATCAATGAACATTAAAACAGCTTAGAAATGTTTGCATATGCAAATATCTGCCTTTGATATGTGCGTCAACACAGACGCGTCACTACACGAGAAAGTTGTTTGTGCTCTGTCATTGGTCAATATCATGGCTTATGCAAGCGTAACACGTGCAGCCTTACAGTCTGAGCGAATCTTAATTATTTCCCATTTCTGCTACATTTTAAGAGTGTAATTAGCCTGTACGGACAGTATGTAGCAATACAGCAACGAATGACGTTTTGAAATGCTAATGCTGTACAGTTTATGCATTCACAATGGTAATGTAACTTCACGGGAATTTCAGCGTACATTTTCCAATTCTCGACATCCTTCTGGAAGATTTATTTCCCGATTAGTGCAACGAATACGTGAAAGAGCAAGCGCACACCCTGTGTGTGGGCTCGGTAGGCCCAGACGTCACTCACCTGATGAAGAAATTAATATTTTCGCTTACTTTTGTAGTCATCCACATAGCAGTGATCCTATCACTGCTTCAGAAATGAACGTACAACGTTCAACAGTATGGAGAATACTGAGACGAAATAAATGTTTTCCGTTTAGCATTCATCATGTGCAAGAACCGGAGCCAACAGATTATCAACGTTACCAGATTTTTGTAAGTGGGGTATTAATCAGGAAGATGCAATTCCCTTTTTCCTAAAAAAAGATAATATGGACTTACGGATTACGGAAGCAAGATGGATACATAAATCCTCAAAATGAGCATTTCTGGTCTGACACAAATACATTCGTGATACGTGATATTCATCGTCAGAAGCAATTTTCTGTGAATGTATATTATGGTATTTTCAGAAACCGCTTGTTTGGACCCATATTGTATGATGGTACGTTGAATGGAGAAATATATGTTAATGAGATTCTTAATATAGTTATTCCTGATTTTAAGGATGAATTGCCCCTAACAGTGCTTCCACATCTTTGGTTGCAACAAAACGAATACCCAGCTCATTAAGGTACAGTTGTGAAATACAGATTAAATAACGAGTGTCGACAAGTGGATTGGCTTGCATAGGCCAGTCGAATTTCCCCCTAGATCGCCTGATTTAATGCCTATGGATTTTTTTTTGTGGGGTCGTTTACTCACAGCTATTTATTTATCACCTCCTTTAAATAAAACAGAATTGCAACAACGCATTCAAGATGGTTGTCGCAACATCACCGAATAAGACCTTGATCGAGTGCACAGAAGTGTTATCAGAAGCATGCAGCTGTGTATTGGCGTGGATGGAAAGCATTTTGAACAAGCTTTGTAATATTTGCATAAAGGTATTATTTCTACTCAGTTTGGACAGTTTCGTACCAATAAATAGCACAATTATAATTTATTTATGCAATCATTGTTTTCTTTCGTAATTTGTGTGCAACACCTGAAACGCGATCATCCGACATGATTTTTCTCCTTTGTGAACTCATATCCAGGCATCGTCTAGTGGTTTAAGTAAGCATTTATGAATTTTCTTATATCTTTGACTTTTTATGACAAAATGCTAAATCTTCGTACATGACCTTATTGGTGTATGGGACATATTTTATTCATTGGAAAATTTTTTATACTGGGGGCTTATAAAAATTTAATTTTGTATTTCTTCAAATTTAATCTCCTGAAAATTTTTATCAATTTCATAAAATTCTGTACATTTTTCTACGTAACTTTGTAATTTATAATATATCCCTATGAACAATATTTAAGGAATAAAAGCCGAGGTCAAAGTTTCGTGACAACCTGTATATTGAATCATATAATTATAATGGAAGTATCTGTTTTTTTTTTTCTTTAAAAACGAGTATTTAAAAATATAACTGAAATATTAGTCAAAATGTTATTGAAAGGTTGATTCTCATGTTAGCTCATGAAAGAAAAGAGATAAGAGTATCCATTTTTTTATGTGTTATTATTATAACTCGAACTCGAACATGTCTGAAAAACAAAAGTAGACAGTTATCTATTTTCTATCCTGAATTATAAGAATTTAAAAGGTGAGGAAGTTTCAAAAATAAGATTTTCGACAGCTTTGTAGCTCGTAAGGGGGAAATAGCATTCCTATGCGATTTTTGAAAGAAGTACCTCTACACTATACAGTCTGTAATCTCTAAGTCGTTTTCTGTTCTTCCAACTGATCTATGAGATATGGACTCTTGAAACTGGAGAAATCAGAGGCAGCTACGAATAAGGATATTTAAAAAAAGAAACATTTTATTGATTATATTTTATGGTTTTAGTTTGATAAATATTTTTGGAATTTAGTGCATTTTTAACGAACAAAACGCAGAAAATGTATATAATATGTTTTTTGTTTTAAATGTTCTTTTATTTATGGTTAGTTACTATATTTGGTTCAACTCCAAGACTCCGTATCTCATAGACCAGCTGGAAAAAACACAACACGATACAGATTGAAGACAGTATTTAAGGAGGATATTTCTTGCCAAATAACATATAAATACCATTTACACCCTTTGAATTACAAGCTGTCGAAAATGTTGATTTCAGAAAAATTTCAACATGTTGAATCATGAGAAAAATGAGATAACAGCCTGCTTTTTACAAATGCTCATTGTTATCTTTTTCCCTCCATGGGATAACATGAGAATCATTCCTTTAAAACCTGGTATTTTAACTAACATTTCAGTATATTTTAAAGTACTAAAGTTATTAATAATGTACAGATAAATTATTTGACAGCAACATGATATAATACCAAAAAATGTGCAGATTTCAGAGATTTTTTAATTTTAAATTTATATTTTATAGTTAATATATATGCATGCTAACATATGTATATAAAACTTTGAATATTGTAAAATCGTAATCTTTGACTCCCTTCTAATTAAAAAGTTTTAAGGCAGTAGAAACGTCTTTTATACATAGGATTCTTCATAGGAAGTATGGGGAAAATCAACAATGGCGCAGCAACCCAAAAATAATAATATATGTCCACATTCTGTAAAAAGAGAAATACCCTAACATAAATAAATATATAAGACCTAAAACAGTAAGAACAGGTTTATGAGAGGCGGGTACTCATAAATGCAAAGCATAATTAAAGAGTATCAGAGAGAATATTTATTTAGAAAAAAAAAAGTGAAACTGGCATTAAGGAATGATTGTTTATTATTGTACCCCGGTGATATAGGGTATACATTTCAATATATATATATATATATATAATTGCGGTATCGAACACTGTAAAAAAAGACAAATATTTTTTTTAATCTTCGAAAATAAACCACGAATTAAAATACACAACAATTTCTTCCGAGCTACTCAGGATTACTAAAAGCGTTCTTTATCTTTATTAACCTGATAAACCAATGTATTTTCGAGATTTAAAGATGCATTTAAAAAAACAAAGATTCTTTTCCTGCTACTGATTTTGGAAAACGTTTCTGAGTAAATTATATACTGTATTGATCAGTTTTCTCAAACCGGAATATGAGTTTTTAAGATGCTATCAATTCTCAAATAAACATTTTCATGCTCAACAAGCATGTTATACAGACAAACATGATAAATTAGCAGCATTGGCATTGACATTAAAATTAATATTATTTGTTACTCTTCATGTACAAATTCAGTTACGCAGCTGAAAATGTTTATTTGAGAATTAATAACAAACATCCTTAACCTTTAATTCGATTTGAGAATAGTTATTAATGCACTATAAAAACTACTTGGGAAAGGTTCCGATAATCAGTGAATGCAAAAGAAACTTTATTTTTATAAAAGTGTCTATAAATCTGGAAAATATATTTGTTCTTGGTGTTTCTAAAGTTAATGAACGCTTTTCGGAATCGTGAGTAACTCGGAAGAGGTTATTGCGTTATTGTATATTTTCGTTCTTTATTATATTATATTTTCGCCGATTCAGTAACATTCGTCAGTTTTTACTTTCTTCTATCGTTAAAAGAAGATAGTATTGAATTCATGAAATTTTTCGACTTCTGGTTTTCGACGGATTTATACGTTTTAGAAGGTTCTGAACACGATTTGACCGTTTTTAGAAAACGTTTGTCTATGACTCTGTGACTCTGCCTATCAGTATGAATGTGACAAAAATTTGTGGGCACTCTATCTCAAGAACTAATGGACGGAATTTAATAAAACTTTATATTCAGTTAGTCCCTGATATAAATTGGTGCTGATTAGTTTTTGGTGTAAAGCGCGCAACAGGTGGCGCTAGAATGCTGCATTTTTCGCGAGTTCTGCAATAGCTCTCTCTCAAGAATTAATGCACTGATTTTCCTCAAATTCCAGATTTTGTTCAAACTTGACATAAACAGACACTGATTACGTTTTGGTGTAGATATAACAACAGCTGGAGCTGCTATGCTACCTTTTTCAGGATTTTCACGATTGCTATACCTCAAGAACTAATGCACAGAATTTCATTAAACTTCCGATTATGTTGGACCTTTACATAAATAGATGCTGATTACGTTTTGGTGTAAATAGCCCAACCGGTGGCGCTGGTATGCTACTTTTTTCATGATTTTCACGATAGATATATCTCAAGAACTAATGCACAGATTTTCATCAAATTTCAGATTCAGTTAGATGTTGACATAAGTTGTTGTTGATTACGTTTCGGTGTAAATCTGCCAATAGGTAGCGCGGAAATGCTGTATTTTTCGAGATTTACACGATTTTAGCCATAGTGATATCTCAAGAACTAATGCACAGAATTTAATAAAACTTTAGATTCAGTTAGACCTCATGTTAGCTATAAATTGCGGCTGAGATTCGTGTTTGGTGTATGTGAAACCTGCGTGAGATAGCAGAAAGTTTTGGGATTGGTACATCCGACTAGTTTTACAGTGAAATTCAGTTTCCACATAAGAATCAAATTTGGCATGACAAAAGAAAGAATTTAAAGAGACACATCACATATAAGTTCCGATTTCAAATATTCATGAAAATTTTATGTATCGTCGTGTAAGGAGATGCGGTTTTCAGTATAAGTCTTGTCAAATAATCAGACTTATTTTTACAAAAGAAAACAAATTGTTCAGAGACTCCAATAAATTGGATCTCTTTTTAAGATTTCCTTAAAAATGAATACAAATTATCTTAAAGGAATAAGGTTTTCACCTTAATACTTCACAAATTGTCGGAACTTTTGGGGAAAAATAGTTTTAAGAAAATTGGAACTATTTTCTGCATTTGGCGCAAACAACGCTACTTTTTGACAAGTTTTATTCTAGAAACTACGCTCAAATTCGACAGTTTGTTATTTTTTATGAATCTCTAAAATGTGAACGGACTTATTGGAAACTTTGTGTATACTTATTGTACTTCAGTTGGCATATTTTAGCGAGGTCTTTCTGGCAGATCCGAGTGCTTTGATACAACCCTTTATTAAAAGGAAGAACACCAACGTTATAAATGCACAAATAATACAGAAAAAAGCAGCAAATAGATATTTCGAATCTACAAGCGAGATTCTTCTTCAGTGCGACAAAGAGCAAAGCACTGCGTGCTAATAAAAGCAAGACTTAGAAAAACGATAAAGGGGCGGTGGCTTATATACCCGATGCGGGTAGAGAATGCGCAAAAAGCAACCAGTGAGAAAAAAGCAGCATGGAACAACTGAATGGGCAAGTAGAGACATCTTCCGGAAAACAAAAGAAACGAAAATTAAAAAAATAAATAAATGCTTTCCAAGTACATGGAAAATCAGGAATACTAGATAAGTCATTGACTAAGGAGTGAGAATTTTCAATGATGTGGTAAGCTTCCAAAAAATCAAGGTCAAGATTCGAAGAACATTTTTGGATAATATTGGCGGAGGAAAAGTTGAACATATATTGAAAAGACCAACAATGTTTGAACAATAGAAGAACGTTTAAGCTCCTGATTTTTAACGTAACCTTCATGGCCTTTTAAACGAAATCTAAGAACACGTTTAGTCTGACCCATATAAGAGAGACCACACTGGCAAGAGATTTGGTAAATACCCCTGTTATCTATGTGATCAATGGGGTGTTTGAGATTTGAAAAAGAGGTTATACTAACAGGAGAAGAAATAACATTGAATTCTAAAACCTTTTTAAAATTTTTGAAATTTGCTGACTGATTTTAGGAAAAAATGGTAAAACAACTGAAGTATTAGAGATGGAATTAAAATTCTTACCAGAATGGATGGATTTCGTCCATTTCTTATAAATAAAATCTATAATATTAAAGGAATAACCACGATCAACAGTATTAGCTTTGAGATGATCAAGTTCAGTACTGAGATGATCAAGTTCAGTACTGAGATGATCAAGTTCAACAAAAAGAACATAAAACGGAAACTTTAATATTTCAAATAATTTGACATCAAAATAGTGAATCAGAATTGCCCAATTGCTATCCATATTCACTTAAAATGCGATTGATGCCAATAACGCTCATTTGTACGCAAGGTTGATGATCATATATTAAAATTTTTGAAGTGTCTTTAGAAAACAAAAAAAACTATAAGTGATACTCCGACTATTAAAAAAAAAATTGGCTTTATAGTTGTTCTCGCAGACAGAAATCGCAGAAATCCATATTTTAAAATTAATAAATTCGAATTACAGTGTATGTACACATCTATTTGTTAAACCAATATTCATATGTAAACGCTGATTACGTATTTAACTTACAAAGTAAAATATATCACTTATTCTTCACAGAAACAATACAAATTTTAAGATAGTAATCGATAAATTCAAAAATTATTTTCAAATATGATAACATACAATCTAATAATAAACGAAATATTTATAATGCACTAACAAATAAAATTTTTTTATGATATTAATTAATGAAAATAAAGCACCTCTAACTTTTTATAATACATTATATTAAAGCCGAACACATTTATGAACGTTACACTGTATCATAAATATTTATTAAACATTATGTTTACTAAAATATATTTATCATAAATCAATACAAAAGCATTTGCACTGGTAACAATAAAATGTATTAAAACAACTTCTACCGCTCTTTCTTCTATTGAATTATTTGCGTATAGCGTTTTTAAGAAAATAATTTAGAATTAAATAACTACACATCAGAATTTATGCGTGCATCTACTCAGAGACATATCATAAAAAAACATTATGAGATTCCTTTATGCTATTTCAATGTAAATTTAAATATACTTTAACGGTGAATACACAGAGTATGTTTATACTTTTAACGCAGTTAATCTATTTTTGATGATAAATATACTTTATAACATATTTCAATACAAATTCGTGGAAATATATAATAACATTTCGGATATCATGAAAGAGTGAATATTATAATAATGCATATGCAATTACTTCAATAACATTAAAAAAGGGATAATTAAATTTTCATACAAGAGAGGAACTTTGCATAGTATGGAAAAGTCGGGTAATATGGAATATCGAGGTTTCTGTTTGGTAAAGTGCTGCCACCAAGCGGCGATTCATGAACTACTTAAGAACGTTTCTAGAATCCCCCCCCCCCTCCCAAGAAAGCGCATTTAATCAGTCGTCGTCAGGGGGCGTTGTGTGATTAAATATTTGTTTTTCGTCTTTTTAAAGTTTTAGGAGACAACTTGTCAATATTTTTTATTCATTATTAGAAGTAATATTTTTACATTGAAATTAAGCATAATGTACACCGAAATACTAACCGTTTATGATGTAATACTCGATTTTTAGCTCGCAATAAACACGAGTAATTTTTTCCCAATGTCGGATTATATAGAATAGCAATATCTCATAACCGGATACTTATATTTATGATTTATGCAAATCTTAATTAGAAACTGAAGTATATTGGCTGATTATCTGGACACTAAATTTTGATTATTCTCTCTTGATACCATTACATCTGTTTTTTGCCAAATTTTGTTCGCTTTCTTCATTTTTAACCCCCTATTCTATATTTTCCGACTATTTCACAATGCTCTCAAAGTTTATTATTATTATTATTATTTATTTGCAAGTGAAGAAAATTCGTAAAATCGCTTTTGTCTATAAAAACTAGTCCCAGATTGTTGAAGTTTATAGTTGTATTCAGTTTTCGGGATTTAAATACTATCGGGACGTTGCATTGCCCAAAATGTAAATAGTATTTCATAATACTCGAAGTTCCTATAGTGTAAAATTTTCTAAAGAACGTCCTAGATTCGAGGGAAACAAATCACACGTAGAATATGGTGATCTTCATAGTGTGCAATGTGTGCATTTCGTTATTAAGCGTCTATTTTATGTTTGTTACCCAACAAAAACGTTACTGTTACTGTGGCAGAGAATGGTCTTCAGTCACTGTATTTGAAAGCCTCCATATGAGGGAACAATTAATATGTCATGCGATATCATCGTATGGCAGATATTCCATATAAAAAATTTCGTGAGATGAAAGCTTCAAAATTCAGTAATTGTAGAACTTTCTTTGAAAGAAGTAGCGGTAAATATTTTTGTACAGGCAAAAAATTTAAAATCGCACCTGACAACCTGACTAAAAAAGAAACCCTCCTTCAACAGTTGACTACTATAAAAATCAAATGCACCATGTATTGTTTATATAAATGATATACAGAAACATCAATAATCCTTGTTTTTCAAACATTACACCATTGTTTATCCCTAATGTATTTTTTTACATTTGCATAAATTAGCTTAGAAAATATCTGTGCTATCTCTAATCTATATTATGTTTCTAAAGATGCATTTTTACCTGTCATGTTTTCATTAGCACAAAAGTTTAAAATTATTCTATTATACTAAAATTAGTATATCAGTGTTTTTATACTAAGCAATTGTTGACGATAATTTACTTGCAAAATTATGCATATTTGAAACAATTAACAATGTGTTTTTGTAATCACTTTAGTTTCAAGATTTCACATGCTACACAAGTTTAGAGATGTATTTCTACATGTTATTTATTCTTAAAATAAACATTGTGATAATAGTATTAGAAAGTACTTTTAAAATCAGAATCTGTAATGTAAAAACCTCTTTGCAACAGAATTTATTTTTAGTCCCTCGCGCTATCATCTTAGCCGGTTTTATTACATACATTTCTTTTCCCCTCTTAATTATAATAACGACGTGCTGAAATCTTATTTTTAAACTTTTATCACTTATTTTTAAACTTTTATTGTATATGAAAGAGTATTTTCTGTACCTTAATGTCACCTAATACATTAAAGTAACACATTATGTTTTTTATAAGAAATATTTTATGAAATAAAATTAATTTTAATAAAAATACATTTTTATATTTAACCTTTTAGTTGTTAAATATTCTGAAAAGTTTAAATTTCAAACAACTGAAGTATACGAAATTGCAAATTAAATTCTTTAGAATTTCCTGTATCATTTAAAATATTAAGTTTTTTTTTTTATATGAGTATAAGATAAGAATAATTTTTGACTAAGAAAATACAATTATTGTTTAAGAAATCTTCCGAAAAGTTTTTATCGGAAAAAAAAATCAATTTTCAAGTGAATAAAGAGGATTTTTTGAATGTAATAAATCATTCAGTTATGCGGACGTAAAAAGTATATAAAACGCATTTTCAATATTTTAGCATAAATGCACATGTATAAAGGAAATCTTAAAGTAAATATCGTTGAAAAGATGTTTTCAAGTTAAATTTAAATTTATCATAAATGAAGAAGCTCAAGCATGGTTTCTATTTTTCATTAAAAGGAAGTAAGTTATTTTGGCTTTAAAACTTTTGCGGCAGATTTTTGTAGATATCTCTTTCAATGTTTCATTTTCCTGTACCAAAATTTTAAAAATATCTTTAATGTTTCAATAATTTTTTTTCAGCGGTTAGTGGATTTATTTTACCATTAAAAACATTATCATCTGTTATTACCTGATATATTAGTTATAGTGTACAGTTAAAAAAATATATATTTAATCAAAGTATGTATAAGAGAATTAAAAATATATACGTAGTAGAAAGCGTATAAGTTACGCAACCACTTCGTTAATGAACAGAGTAGTGATACTTATAAAATTGGTGTCACCTAGGAAGGTGAGTATGCGCTAAACAATGAAACCATTCGCATCGACACCCAAGCGACTTAGAGACCAATGTTGCTAAATTAGTCTTTTTCGGAATAAATCTAGCCCATATTTTGTTTCGTTTAACCTTAAAAACAGTCGTTTTAACTACTAATCCAAAATCCAGACAATCAGGATACAGTGTTGATTCACGCATTTCCTGAAACAGTGATACAAAACGGGTTAAAAGTGTTTGAAAGGTGCTAGAAAGGTCTAAAAACGAGCAAAAATAGTCCTCCTTTTTGTGACACATTTAGCCCTTTTTATCCCTGATCAATTGAACACTGGTAGCGACTTAAGACTATTTGGGATATGACAATAGCGTCAATTAGTTGTTGGTATCGTCTGTTTAGTACGTAAAAGCACTGCATGTACGTGGATTGTAAAAATGTATTAAAATGAATATATATTATTTAAATAACATCTTTTCTGTATATAATTAATTTAATTACACAAACAATTTTGTAAAAAAATATGTTTAATGTTTTAATTTGAATTTCATAAGATATATTTGCTTAAGTGTCATACAAAGAGAAGTGTATTAAGAAATTTACACAAGTTAAACGAATTGGCTTCCCAGTTTTCAGAAAACATTCTTTCTTGCATATATCCTTTTTTAAATACCTTTTAAGAGTTTTATCTGAACATTTCGTTCATATTTTTGGTATTGCAATAATATAAACATAAATTATTACAAAAATATGAAAGTTTATCCAATTGCAATTGCATTATAAACGTCATAATATTTCCTTACGAGAGTGATAACAATATGCTGATATTAAAATATTAGTTTTAAGCCTTATCAGAAAAATTGTTTTGTAGAAAATAAATTTTGTATTGCGAATACAAATATTTAGTAATATTAAAAAAGTTTTCTTTTCATTTAGACATTTTTTTTGTTTATCCTTGATGCAATAAACGAAACAAAATATTTGAAATACGTACATACGAAATACAAGATATTTAAAACATAAGAACAAAATACATTCAATCTTATTATGCTGTATATATATATATAAGACACATTCAAATTTTCCACATATTATACATGCGGCTTATATAACATTTCATTACTTATTGCTGTTACGTAAATATGAATTTAGAAAAAAACTATATAAATATTTTCTTATTCACAAGACAAAGAGAACATTAATAAAATTTAAGACCTATATTATTAAATTCATTCAAGTATTGTGGTTATATTTCATTTCTGTTGTTTCTGAATAAAATAAAAAAATAATTGTACAGCTGGAAATGATGATGGAATTTTCTCTTATTTGTTTGAACTATGAATAGAAAAGATTTTTACTTTGAAGAAATCACACATTAAAGATGATATTTTATTAATAATACTTAAATTTATTTTAGTAATAGTAATTAAATTATGAGTTTGTTTAGTGACAAATGAAAAGAATGAAACTTACCTAAAAATTCACCAAAACCGTAACTATAACTGTATTGTTTATATTTTATAGAAAATAAAATTACAATAAAAACATTTTTATTAGATATAATTATTAAATTTTAAAATTGGAACTACATGTAATTGTTTTATCTGTTAATAGTGAAAGTCCAAACACTATTATTGAAAGTTTGCTATTTTTGTCAATGTAAACAAATTTACAGTGAAAACCAAGTTATTAATTATTTTATTTGTACATAAATTGAATTTTTATATTTAATTATTTAATGTATATTATTAATGACTAACAGTACACGACTAACAATAATTTAACAGGATTACCTCTCACACATTGCCATCGTAATTAAACCGGGAAAGATTAATAATTATAAACAGCGAAATATATATTTTAATTATAATTTTAGTTTAGTTTTATTTTTTAAATACTAGATTACATTAAAGTTTAATATTATAACACTTTTTTAAATAAATTAAAAATAAATAATTATACAAATTATTTTAAGGATTTCGGTCCAATTAATTAGGAAAATACTTTACATAGATAAGTTAACTTTTAATTTAATTTTTTTAGTCAACTAACATTTCTTAACAAATATATTATTCAACAATTCAAGATGTGACAGAAAAAACTGCCCTATTCGCCTTGATGATTGCTTCAACGCTACTGGTGTGAGATGAGTGGGGATTTCAACACACATTTTTTCTTTTCATTTCATGAGCTTAGGCTATTGAAATATTTCTGGCAGCACAACAAAGATATTATGTCGCAAGCATATTGTTCTTCTCAGAAAGCTCCAATCCATCCTAATCCTAATCCTAATAATATTATAAATCTGATTGTGTGCAAATGTTAGGCTGAAGCCAGCGTCAAAATGGAGCATTTAATGATCCTGTGTTTTTGCATATAGGTGGATTATAACCCTCTTATGAACATAGGCTTGTTTTTGTTAATTTTATTCAAATAATTTTCTTAATAAATCCAAATTTCGTTATTTTCATAGAGAATAAATGGTCATTTTTTCGTATAATATTTTAAAATGGTTAAATTTACTTTACCGTTGCTAATACTTTATCGTTGCCAAAACTAATTAAAAACCTGAAATAATAATTTTTACTCTACAATTTAGATTCAATTGAAAAATTTTCACGTGAAAAATGAAAATGAAATAAAAAAAATTAAAGAATTAAAAAGATTAAATAATATTATTAGAAATAAAACGTACTTTTTTTAGTTTTTGATAATAATACAAGGTTTCAATATGCGTAACCATAGGAAACAGGCTAATATGACGTCATACATGGAAAAT
Organism: Maratus michaelseni; assembly: GCA_963931845.1. Taxonomy (NCBI): domain Eukaryota; kingdom Metazoa; phylum Arthropoda; class Arachnida; order Araneae; family Salticidae; genus Maratus; species Maratus michaelseni. The sequence continues at coordinate 424,912,010 of OZ007588.1, read as the reverse complement.
GAAGCGGATATGCTTTGATTGGTGAAATAAAATTATCTTAGGTTTTTTTTCTTCAATTTTTTTCTTTTTTTTTTCTTTTGTATCGTAACAATACGTGGTGTTTTACCGTCTGCGCACGGCTAATATAGCTATACCGTATTTTTTATTTAAATTTTAAAAAAGTAAAAAGAAATTAAAAAAAAAAATGGTTAGCAAATGTCAATAATATGCTCCGCAATATTATCCATGTCGAAAATGATGTCATGGATAGCGAGAAAAAAATATTTTCATTCTTAAAACTAAAAGAAATACCTCGATTACCTAAAAAAAATGACGAATGTTCATAGTTCCATTTTTGTTGATAAAACCTAAAGATTTAATATTATTTCTTTAAAATAACATAATTTCCCCTATGCCAGTATTGAAATTAATTGCCTGGAAAATAAACAAGTATTATGTCATTTAAAAGAAATTTCTCTGGGGAAATATATATATTTGAAATAAAACGGGAATTTTCCGATATGTTTTAAAATGAATGTGAATCAATTCCTTACATTAATAATACAAGGATTAGTAACCATATAAAGTAGATGCGTTTCACGCCATATTTATAACGAAAAATTTAAATGTTTTTTTTTAATCTACACTGGTTATTAAGCATGAGTATTCATTATATACAGATGAGAGTTTTCTGCTAAAAATCACATCATAATTTTAAGAAAAGGAAAATGAACACGAATCTATTATATTAAAATCTGACCGTGTGTTTGTATTTCGAAACTACTCCTAGACTATCGAACGCAACGCGATTTACTTAATACCGGTTATCATTGATCCGAAAACTTAACTCTCAGAATTAAAAAAAATTAATTAGATACCAAGATTTTTTTTTTTTTTTTTTGTAAATTTTAATGAAGTTTTTCTAAAAACGGAAAGTAACATACTCCATATTTGTGTATGAAAAAGGAGAAATAAAACAGATCAGTATATTTTTTACACCATTTTCTCATTAAAACTGAAAATCAGAATTTATTTTCACTTTGAATAGATAGATGGTGAAAACAAAATCTTGATTTCAGTAAATTACCCGAAAAATAAAAACATATTTTCACATATTCAAACTTCATGAATCAATTTATTCGGGAGAACAAAAATTGCCTGTCAACATACTGTCATTTAGAAAACAAGATTTGTTTCAGCTATACATTAAACCACGGAGGCAGAATTGAATTTAAAGAAAAAGCATATACTAATTCCAATTAATGTTTTTTTGAAGGATGGCTGTTAAAACGTTTCACAAAGGCGTTAAAAGTAAAATTGTTTATCAGCTAAAATTCACAGTTGTTTTTATCCAATTCCTCTATTTCCACTATTTTATTTGGCCCTCCTTTTTGCATTGGTTGCAATTTCATTTTCGCGATTATTTGGCACAAAATTTCACTTTTTTAAGACAGAGTTATGTCAAGGTCCCTATAACAAAAAATACCGTAAAAAATACCGCAAGTATAACTCTTATGAAATGTGATAAAGAGTTAATTAATTATTAACGTTTTTAATTATCGGGAGTGAAATATTTTGCTTAATTAATGTATTTATTATTATTTTAATGTTGCGTGAACGAAGTCACGGGTAACAGCTAGTAATATTATAAATCTGATTGTTTGCAAATGTTAGGCTGAAGCCAGCGTCAAAATGAAGCATTTAATTATCCTGTATCTTTGCATATAAGTTGATTATAACTCTCATATGAACATTGGCATGTTTTTGTTTATTTTATTTCAATATTTCTCTTAATAATTCAAAATTTCATTATTTTCATAGAGAATAAATGGACATTTTTTCGTATATTTTAAAATGGTTGGTTGGTTGGTTGGTTTGGCCCAAAGGGCCCGGTTTTGCAGCTTTTTTTAAAATGGTTAAATTTATTTTACCGTTGCTAATACTTTATCGTTGCCAATATGAAATAAAACCCCTGAGTAATAATTTTTAATCAACAATTTATTTTCACAGGAAAAATATCCATGTGAAAAATGAAAATGAAATGAATTATTTAAGAATTTAAAAAAATATCAAATTATGTCATATTCGAAATAAAACGTGCGTTTTCAAATATTTGATAATAATACAAAGTGCATAAATACGAGTAAGTATGGAAAGCAAGGGAATATGATGTCATATATAGAAAAATAAAACAGATTTGTTTTGATGTTAAAATAAAATGATCTTGGGTTATCAAATTATTTGTGATTAATTTCTCTTATTTTTTTCTTTTTCTTTTTCACATGAAAGGAATTATTTTAAATGTACGTAATATATGTATTTTAAATGTATGTGTTGTAAATTAAAGTTCTGTGTTTTAAATGAAATGAGTGAAAGATTTATATTTTTAATGAATTCAATACAAATGATTGGATAGGTTGGCGATTTATCGTCTGCACACGGCTAACATAAAGTTACCATATTTTAAATTTAAATTTTAAAAAGTAAAAAAAAAAATGGATGGCAAATGTCAATGATATGCATCGCAAAATTATCCGTATCGAAAATCGCCCCACCAGTGGCTGAGAGGTTCTGCTCTCGAAGCTGGTAGACGGGAGGTGCTGGGTTCAATCCCAATCGCGCCCGTCGGCCTAATCGTTCGGAGTTTTCGTGCTTTTCTTCGAGCCGTGGACTTATCCATGCGTAAATACGGGTTAGGTTCCCTTAGAAAGACCCCCACGAAGGGCACTCCCCCCAGGCCTATATCCCAAATTGTAGATAATTGGCCGTCAATAATCAACCCAAACCAACCCGTATCGAAAATCAGAAAATCTTAATAAAAATAACTATAATTTTTAAAAGAAAGTTGCTTTTCTCATAAAAGCTAAAGATTTAATATGATTATGTCGAAGTAACAGCATTTTTCCTCTATCATTTTCCCACAATCGAAACACATTTGTAAATCGTCGTTTCGAACCGGAATTTAATATTACATTTCTTTTAGTTTTAAAATAGGAAAAACTTTGTTGTCGTTTTTAAATATAGCTTTTTTTAAAGTTGTTTCATAATAGATTTTTGTAAAGTCTTGTAGGATATGAAAAATTGCATAGATTTTAAAGCAATGTTTAAGTAAAATTACAGTATTTTTTAAACTTAAAAAACAACAATGTTATCGAAAAGAAAATCGATTTTACCAACAAATTCGCGTAATGCAAAAGCAAAGAAGAAATCAAAAAGTAATTAATCTTTTCTTCCAGCCGAATTGTGTAAACTTGAACAAGCCGATCGTGCCAATTCATCACATTATAAACGTGAAAGCGCGTTCTATATAGTAGAATTTTTTTTACATATAGGTAGAAAATTTCCGAGATTAGGAAGGTTAGAGGTCTAAAATTAGGTCCATAGTCAATTTGCCATTTTTTTTTTTTTTTTTTTTTTTTTTTTTTAATCGAGGGAAATTTGGCGCAAAATTAAATACATTGTTGTAACCAGATTTGTTTTTTGCGTGGTAAACACTTAATGGTATTTTAGATGATCATTTCCCCGCTCACCTTTGATGTCAACTATGACTGTAAAACATATTAAAATATATTAGCCGATAATTTTCTAATTTTATTATTGCTTCATCATGTAAATAGACATCCTGTTTCATACTTTAAAACTGAATCGGTCATGCCATTGTCGTCCAATTTTTATTCCTAATCCTTTCCCTAATCGTATCCTATCCTAATCCTGATAATAACTTTAAAGAATATTCTTTGACACGAATATGTAAATGAAATCAATATCCATAAATGGAATGAATGGAAAATAGAATAAATAGAAATGGCAAAATAAAATAACAAGAAAGTACATTTATTCGATACCTAACCCTAGAGAAAGCGCAAAAAATTTCAAGCGCATGAAATAAATTAAAATAATCTTATATATACTAACAAAAATATGTAAATTTAGATCATCAGATTTGTGTCGTCGGTATTTTTTTGCTTATAGTGTTCTTGACGCGATAGAGAAAATATCCAGGTTAAATTGGGCAGAATTTAAAGTACTTTCCAGCAACCTTTATTTACATTTTAGAATCGCATCAGATTGTTATATTTTTGTGAAATAGCTATCAATGTATAAAATCCACAAGCAGTTTGTTCACTATTTACACCACTTAGCGTGAAGCACTTAATTTAATATATACATAAACAAGATAATGTAGTAAGAAATATATAACATATGTCTATCCAAATAAACAATATAATAATGCCCATTTAGCAATGCACACATATACAAATTGTACACCAAATACCATCTAAAATGCACTGTTGTATAGAAGAATTCTGCCAGTGTTGTTTTTCGTTTTACGAAGGGGAATTCCTCGATTTTCACGATTTTACTTGGTCCTCCTTTTTTCATTAGTTGCAGTTTCATTTTCGCGATTGTTTATATTATTTGGCATGAAATTTCACTTTTTAGCTCACAGGCTATCAAAGCCAGAGAGCTAATGTGCCCGCCCGTTCTGTATGTATGTACGTATGTACGTATGTACGTAACGCGATAACTCTTGATAGAAATAACCGTTTTACTTCAAACTTTGTTTATAGGTTCATTGTGATAAGGCCCTTCCCTGATTAGTTTTGGGGGTTCATTGGTTAAGTATAAAAGGGGAGAATGGGGGGGGTAACTCCCCTTAATTAAGATAAATGGGTTTTTCATGCAGAATTATCCCATTTTCTTCAAATTTTGTATATGGGTTCATTTTGATAATGCGATTCTGTGATTAGTTTTGGGGGTTCATTGGTTAAGTATAAAGAGGGAAGGGGGGTCATCCCCCCTTAATTTAGATAAATGAGTTTTTCATGCAGAATTATCCGATTTTCTTCAAATTTTGTATATAGGTTCATTGTGATAATGCGCTTCTCTGAATAGTTTTGGGGGTTCATTGGTTAAGTATAAGGGGGGAAAGGGGGGGCTAATCCCTCTTAATTTAGATAAATGGGTTTTTCATGCAGAATTATCCGATTTTCTTCAAATTTTGTATACATATTCATTGTAATTAGAGGCTTCCCTGATTAGTTTAAGGGGTTGATTAGTTAACTATGAGGGGATGCCCCCCCCCCTTAATATATTGTCGATTTCTTTATTTTTCGAGAGCTTATTTCAAATCCTTTAAAATAAGAGTATAGTATACAATTAGTGTGAATAGCCTGTGAGCTCAATGCCCTTAGTTTAACTGGGCAGTTTTCTTTTTATTTAAGACTGGGTTATGTCGAGGCCCCTATAACAAAGAAATACCGTATTGTCTCCTATAAAATGTGATAAAGCTTTGGTTAATTATATATGTTGTTAATTTTCAAGTGAAATGTTTTGCTAAATTAATGCATTTATTCTTTTTTTAATGTTACGTGAATGAAGTCACGGGTAACAACTAGTAATATTATAAATCTGATTGTGTGCAAATGTTAGGCTGAAGCCAGCGTCAAAATGAAGAAATTAATGGCCCTGTATCTTTGCATATAGGTGGATTATAACCCTAAAATGAACATAGACTGGCTTTTGTTTATTTTAATCAAAAACTTTTCTTAATAATTCAAAATTTGATTATTTTCATAGAGAATCAATGGACATTTTTAGATAAAATTTAACCATTTTACTTTATCGTTGCTAGGGCTTTGACCGTTGCCAATAAATAAAAATGCGAAAAAAATAATTTTTCCTCAACAATTAAGTTTCAATTGAGCGACTTTCACCTGAAAATGAAAATAATTCAAAAGAAGATGAATTTCTGTGATATTTGAGACAAGAATATGGAGTATTTGTTATTATACATGAAGTAGGAATATCGGTTACATTAAAAAGATATTTTTCTGTCAAAAACTGCGTTATAATTAGAAAGAAGAATTGACAATAATTATATTATTAAGAAAAATATTTCACTTGAACCATGGAACTATGAAAAGGATCCTTCTTGGCTGGAACAAGTATGACGTCATAAATAAAACATGTATTTTCAAATATTAGTAATATTACAAAGATCATGACTATCAGTTTATAATAAAAGTATTTACATAATGGACGTTGCATTTAAGATGAATAACTGAAATATTTTTTTGATACTGATTAATAATAAACTTGAATATCAGATACAAACAGATGTGAGTTTTCTGATAAAATTCATGTCATTATTGCCAGGAAAAGAAAATTAATCATCAGGATTTATATCATTGAACAGAAATTTCTCTGGGATCAAAGTGACGTCATAATAAAACGGGATTTTTAAATATTTTTCAAATGCAGCGTGTATCAATTTCATACATTAATAATCACTGAGTACAGTGAAAGAATGGAGAAGTAATGAACCGTAAAATCGGCTTGTAATATGAAGCCGGTTATCGCTCAAATCATTAGGCCCAAGGGCTGACTTCATTGGATGGAGAGAGGCTGCACGTGGAACAATGACTGTATTTATTGGGCGGGGAGAGGTTTTCAAAGCAAGCCGCCAGTTGTGGGCCGACTGTAGGGTTACATTTTCAGCATCACGCCAAACATGAACATTTCATCTCTATTTATTCTCTGAACTCTGTGATTAATAACACCAAGATTATTAGGAAAAGAAAATTGAACACAAGTCTATTAAGTTAAAATCTGACTGTGCGTATTTCGCAACTATACTCCTCTTAATGCAACGCGATTTACTTAACACCGGTTATCATTGATTCGAGGATGTCATATAAACTCTGAGAATTTAAAATTTTGAATTAGATTCCGAGATATTAATATTTTGTTTGTAAATTTTAACGAAATTTCTCTAAATATGGTACTTAAATTACTCCATTTTTGTGAATAAAAAAGGAGAAATAAAACGGATTAATATATTTTTATGCCATTTTCTCATTAAAACTGAAAAAAAATATTTTATTTTCAATTTGAATAGTTGGTGAAAAAACACTCTTGATTACAGTAAAATTTCCGAAAAATAAAAACATTTTTACACATATTCAAACTTTATGAATCAATTTATTCTGCAGAGCAAAAATCGCCTGTCAGCATATTGTCAAGAAATCAAGATTTGTTTCAGCTATAGATTAAACCAAGGACACAAATTTGCTGTTACATGCAAACGTAACACTTGCAATTGCAAAGCTTTTTGCAACCCCAAATTACATGCAAACGTAACATTTACATGTAATTTGCACCCAAATTAATTTTAATTTGAACCGTAATAAATGTTAATTTGCAATGAAAATTACATTCAAAAGTAATGTTTACATAAAATTTTGGGTTGCAAAAAGCTTTGCAGTTTAAGTGCTACGTTTGCATGTAATTTTGGGCTGCAAAAAGCTTTGCAATTGAAGCTCCTTGCATTTAGGTGTAGAACTATTCATCCCTATTCACAGGAATTGAATTTATAGAAAAAGCATATACTATTTCCAATGAATTATTTTTAAATGATGGCTGTTAAAACGTTTCTCAAAGTCGTTAAAAGTAAAATGGTTTATGAGGTAAAATTGACATTTCTTTTAACCCAATTCGTCGATTTACACGATTTTATTTGGCCGTCTTTTTTCCATTGGTTGCAGTTTCCTTTTCGCGGTTATTTGGCACAAAATTTTACCTTTTTTAAACTGGTTTATGTCAAGGCCCCTATAACAAAGAAATATCGTATTTTCTTCTATGAAATTTGATAAAGAGTTAGATAATTATTTACGTTTTTAATTATCGGGAGTGAAATATCTTGCTTGATTAGTACATTTATTTTTCTTTTAATGTTACGTGAACGAAGTCACGGGTAACAGCTAGTATTTCCATAAAGCTGGATGCTTTCGAATATAAGGGGTTTGACGTATATATTAAATATATTTATACACTGCTGGTGGGATGAGCGGGTATAAAAAACACGCCTTTTTTTTTATTTCACATGCTATCATGCGTCAATTTGGAACATAGAATTATATCATAAATGAAGTTTCGATCATTTCAACATAGACATTAAGTCGTAGACACTTTTTTCTTCGTAGAAATGCTTTAACATATATTTACTCCAAGAGGTATGTTTTTGACTTGCAAAGGCTTTCGCCATTTATATGAAAAATATTCACTCTTTATATACAAGTAATGTGAAGTGAGTGGTGGTTAGAAAAACACTATTTTTTTATTAATATTATTTCGAACTTCCCTAGTACGCCTCGTAAAATAAGAATACCTTAGAATGCTAAAGATATGAGACTTAAAGTTGTCAAAATCATTTATTGTCATTTATAGTCATTTATAGTCATATTTAGAGCCGTTCGGCTCAAAATATAATGCTGTAATAAGGATATCTGATCGCAGTGTAAGCAGAAAGTTACACTTTGACATTTAGTTTCATTTACAAATTGATGGCTGTGCATAAACTTAAAGGCTTTTAAAAATATGTTTTGAATATTTATGTATTGTAACAATAAACACTTAGTTTATAAACAAAAGATAATTTTTACATATATGCACACATCTTCATAAATGTTTATTTTTTGCATATTGGATGTTTTATTTGCATTTGATCAGTAAAATAAAAGAATTCTTAAGTAACGTTATCTATAATAATATTATAAAGAAGTAACGATTGTTTTTGTTTGTTTGTTTGTTTGCTTGTTTATAGGGGGTAATCTCTGGAACTATCAAAGCGATTTCAAAAGTGATGGGGGCAAATTGATGGTGACAATCCCTACTCCAACATAGGCTATATTTTATGTCCGTGCCACTACCTTTAGGAATGGTAGAGGAGCGAAAAGCGTTCTAAATATTTCGATTTTTTTACACTGAAGGAGCTAAAAACATGAAATTTGGCATGGTAGTTACTTATAAGATGTAAACGCTCTCTATGAACAAATTCTAAAAAAAATCGAAATTTAAAAGAGTGAGATGAGCGAAATGCGTTCTAAAAACATTCTAAATTACAATTTCTATGGAATCCCTGGAACTACAGAACCGTTTTCAAAAGTGATGCTGGCAAATTGATGGAAACAGTCCTTGTTGTAACATAGGCTATATTTTATGTCGGTTCCACTACCCCCAATAGGGTGGAAAAGCTAAAAACGTCCTAAATTTTCGTTTTTTTTATACTGAAGGATGAAATTTAAAAGTTTGAGGTCAGCGAAAAGCGTTCTAAAAACATTCTAAATTACAATTTCGAATGAATCTCTGGAACTGCAAAACCATTTTCAAAAGTTATGGTGGAAAATTGATGGCAACAGTCCCTGCTATAACATAGACTATATTTTATATCGGTGCCACTACCACAGGGGGGTGCAAGAGCGAAAAACTTTCTAAAATTTGATTTTTTTTTTATACTGAAGGAACTAGAAACTTGAAATTTGGCATGGTAGTTGTTTACAAGATGTAAATGCTGTCTAAAAACAGTTTCTAAAAAGTTCGAAGTTTAAAAGGGTGAAATGAGCTAAATGTCTTCTAAAAACATTCTAAAGTACAATTTCTATGGAATTGATTTTAAACGTAATGCTCGCAAATTTATGGTGGCAGTCTGTGCTCTAACACAGGCTATATTTTATGTCAGTGCCACTACCCTCAGGGGGTTACAAGAGCGAAGAAAGTACTAAAATTGCAATTTTTGTTATACTGAAGGGGTCAGAAACTTGAAATTGGGCAAGGTTGCAACTTATAAGATATACATGCTCTCTAAGGACAGTTTCTAAAAAATTCGAAATTTAAAAGAGTGATATGAGAGAAAACTGTTCTAAAAACATTCTAAATTACGATTTCTATGGAATTCTTAAGGACAGAAACTTGAAATTTGACATGGATGATATTTGTTAAGACACAAGTGCACACACAGAACAGTATTTTAAAATAAATCGAAATTTAAAAATGTGAAAGAGAAAAAAAAATCTAAATTACAATTTTTAGTTTTTTCAATTAACAGAATTAGAAACTTCAAATCTGGCATGGGGGTTACTTTTAAAATACAATTGCTCGCTAACAACGGTTTGTAAAAAAATCAAAATTTCAAAGGGTGAAATGGGCGGAAAGCGTTTAAAAAGCGTTCTTAATTGCAATTACTAGGGAATTGTTAGGGGTAACTTAAAATTTGATATGGCCGTTGCTTTTAAATCATAAATGGTCGCACAGAACATTTTGAAAAAAATCGAAATTTAAAAGAGTGAAATGCGCAAGAAGCGTTCTAAAAACTTTCTAAATTACGAGTTATTTGAAACTAGTAAAGGTAGAAACTTAAAATTTCGCATGGCTGTTACTCACGTAAATGATCAGCCAGAACAGTTTCCTAAAAATCCGAAATGTAAAAGGACAGGAGCAAAAAAAAAGTACTAAAATTACAACTTATGTAATACAGCTGGTATAGAAGCTTCGTATTTGCCATGGTGGTTACTCTTATAATGCAAATGCTAGGTAAGACCGGTTTCTAAAAAAAAACGAAATTTAACAGCCTTAAATGAGCGGAAAACGGTCTAAAGGCGTTCTACATTATGATTTAATTGGATTTATTCGTGTTAGAAACTTGAAATTTAGTATATTATTTTAAGATGCAAACGCTTGGTATAAATAGTCTATTAAAAATTCGAAGTTTAAAGGTGTTAACTGAGCGGAAAACGTTATAAATTATGTATTTTTGAAACTTGTTAGCGATAGAAGAATTTAACATGCCCGTTATTTTTTATGCGTAAATGCTTCCACAGAGCAATTTTTACAGAATTCGAAATTTAGAAAAGGTGCAGAAGCAAAAAACAGTCCAAAGTTGTGATTTTATTGATGCTGCTAGTATAGGAAGTTGAAATTTGGCATGGTGGCTTTTTTAAAATTTTCTATGCCTGCTAAAAACGGCTTCTAAAAAAATCGAAATTTAAAAAAGTGAAATAAACTGGAAAAGTTCTAAAAACCTTCTAAACAATGATTTATCTGAAATTGTTAGGGATAGAAACTTGAAATTTTACTTGACTGTTATGTTAGAGACACAAATGCATCCACGAACAGTCTTTAAAATTTTTGAAATTTTAATGTGAGCAGGAACAGAAATGTTTTAAAATTGCAGTTTCTGTGATATAGTTATTACAGAAATTTGCTTAATTAGTGTGGCTTAGTTAGTAATTTCTGAATTATCTGTGGCAGTATAATTTCCTCTAGTGAAAATAGTCCAACGAATACCACTTGACTTTTTTAAAGAATTACGCGAGTAATTCCGCCGGTTTTGCTAGTATATATATATATATATATATGTTTTGTGTATGCTGTTACATTGCTGAAACGTGCAGATGCAAAAATGTGCAAATTTGTTATTAATAAATTTGCTATACTAATAAAAGTGAAAAAATACGAGCAAAAAATATATATAAATTGAAATAGAAGTTAAGAAGATTTAAGAAAACTTTTAATCACATCTTACATTTGAGATTGCTAACTGATGTATCTCAATTACGAGTGAATTGAAGTTGATTTTTAACCTTTTATGAGACAAAGTTGTGTTAATGTTTGGATTTAAGTGAAATTTTGGTTGCTATAGGTTTAGAACGTAAAAAAATGAGAATTTTTGAAAAGGATTGTCGCATAATAATATGGTAATAAAAATACACCATAAAATAGAAGATATCGCAATGTGAAGATAAGAAGAAGATGTAGAAGATATCGCAAATAAATATTTTTTTCTCATCAAGTGCAAAAGGATGTGCTACCACTAGGAGACCAGGAGAAAATCTTCATTCTTCTGTGGTAGTAGTGTTACGTATTACAGGTTGTACGTGCACCTCAATTTTAATACTTTGTAGCACGAATATAACAAGCTGTTCTAAAAAAATAACACTGTTCATGATCCATCAGCACACGAGAAGAAAAACAGTTACCATACCAGTTACCAGCTGAATGCAAAAGTGAGTACGGATGCTAGGAACACGCAATGCTGACCAGTACAAACACGGTGACAGAATGAAGCCGTACTATTTATATAAGATACTAGATGATAACGGGTTAAGTAAAAAACAACGACGCTTTTAATATTTTTTTTATTCTATAGCGTCAAGATCATATTATTATTGTGTTATACTGATAATTTTAATTAATAAACAATATTTTAAAATATAAGTTAATTAATTAAATTGAAGAAATAATCGTGATTTGATTATACGTTTGGATAACTCAAAACTAATTTGTATGCAGTATTCCCTAATAAATCAATATTCAGTCATCAGAAAGTGTTAATTTGAGAAAGCTGTTTCTTTTCTTTCTTTTTTTTTTGGGGGGGGGGGGGGGGGGTGCGTCCGCCGATATAAAAGACTGTTCTCTTGAATAAAGAAGGTAATTGTATTATGTTCAGAATTCAGTAATTTTATGTACTTGCAATAGATTATAATGTTAAAAATTATAATTAATAATTGTAAATTTACTAATAGAAATAAGTAGTTAAATGTGAAAATAATATTGTTTAAAATAGGTTTGTCGTCGTCTAAAGTAAAATATTTATTTACCTTATAAAATTTCAATAATTTATGTAACATGTAATTTTGAAGTGTCTAGGCAGAGTGATGTTTCATCCTACGCAGCGGACAATCGTATAAGAAGAAAAATCTTACAAATTAAAAATATAAGCTGCTGAAAATAAAGTATAGGTAAAATATAAATAAAATAACAAATAAACCAAAATTAAATTCAATTTTTCGTTACATGAACATTTGTTAACGTTATTTATTAAGCGCAATCCAATTATTTTTTGTATGCACGCCAGCTTGGACTAAGTAGGCATGAACAAAAAACAGGGAGCAGCGTTCGCGTTCCCTTTTTTATGATCTCAGTTTCCCCAGTTTTTTTTCCTTTATAATTTTTATATTATACCATTCTTTATATTATATTATTCTTTATATTTGTGATATTTACAATTTAGAATAGGTATCACGCTTTTAAAGTACTATAAAAATGATAATTTGTCTTTGTTTTTTAGAGCATAAGTCTGTAATTTATTAACGCAAGTGGTTTTCTTGCTTACACGTCGGTCGCAGTAAAGCTCGCATTTAAATGAATGTCTTTAATAGCAAATATGTGGTATAACAGTTTATCTGCTGCATTATGCACAAAAAGACAATACATGCATTTGTGTCATCAAAACTTTTTGTAATGTCTTAAAACACTTTAAACTCATTACAACACTTTTTGCAGAACATCAAAACCAACTCATAAACATTTGTGATTTTTTTAAAACATTAACAATATACTTTATGGTCGTTTATGATTTAACGTTAATTTGTTCATTAATATATATATATATATATATATATATATATATATATATATATATGCTAAAAGTAATGACAGTACATTTAAAGGCTTTTAAAACCTTTTAAAAAGTAGATATACTAGTTTCGTACACACAATTGGCGACATTCTCAAAGTAATAATGATAAAATAAAGTATGTATCATTATTAATCTTGAGAATGTCACCGATTGTGTGTATGAAATTAGTATATCTGGTTATTAAAATCTTTTTAAAAGCCTTTAAATGTACTGTAATCACTTTAATATATATATATATATTTACTTTAATGACAAGCGATTTTTTTTGTTATATAATTATATTTGTACATTATTTTTTATAAAGTTCAATTAAATATTAGTAGCATTCATCTAATGCATTAATGGCAGGATTACCGAGAAAGAATCATTCAAACCATCTAAAAATTCATTAAAAACCAGTTTTTCTTTTCTCTTTTTTTAAATGCCGAAAATTCAGTTTGCAGTGACATATACTTTCAGCTTTTTAAATTTGCAAATTGTAAATACTATAAAACCCATAAAATAACGATTTTTTTTATTAAGTAAATTATGAAAAGTATCTTTTAAAAAATAATTTTCCTTTTATTATAACATTTCTTAAAACGTTTGCATCGCTGGCTTTAAGAGAATTTATAAATTTTGAAAATTAAACTTATTCTACGATATGCAATTCAACTAACGCATTATCGAGAATGATAAATTTCAAAGCAAAACTTGGTCGCACAAACGCATAACTTTATCTTATATCGTTCAAATGTCAACAACATAAGAGTTAAAGCAAATATGATTAATTATAACAAGCTGAATCTCAGAGTATATGTCTCTAGCAAATTGAAATTCTTCAACATAATTTAAAACCAATATCTGTTCCAATATCAAACAGATTTTGAAATGGCTTATAAAGCTGTCCCGATAATTATTAAGTGATTAAGTTTCTATTTGTGGATGTAAGTTTGTAAGTAACATAGTTTAGAGTTTGTGTGATTGTGGAAATATTTTCTGTTATTTAAGCCTTGAGTACTGAAGATAAGTTATTTTGTTTTTATCAATTATAGTTACACCGTGCATCTTCGTTCACTCTCTGAACACATGTGAAGTTTTGATAATTTTGTTTTTTCTTAACATATTATAATTAAAAAATATCAAACGCATCTGTATTTTTTTTCAGTAGTTGAAAAACAATTATCGCAACTAAAATATATAAATGAAAATTTTCTTAAAAATTAAGTAGCAAGCTTTATAGTAAATAGTGGAAATATTTATAGTAAAAATTCTTTACATTTTAATTCATTGTATAAATAAATTGGCCAATATTGTTTATAATTAATATTCATAAAATGATGTATTTCGTAAAGCATAATTCCCATGTTGCTTTCTGATTATATGTCGTAGGTATATTTCTAATTTGGTTTAATAAATTAATAAACTTTTTTTACATGGAATATGCTAAACCATGACGGAACAGACTTCTGCTTTTCACACTCTGTAGGTGGAAGTCAAAGAGATTGAACATATTTGCAAATGTATATGTACAGTGCTGCCCAAAAATAAAAGGCCAGTGAACCAGACGCTTTCGTTTTTTACAAGGTTTATCGAATATCTACTGAAATTCTTGACAAATTGTTCTTGAAATTGGAGGATGTAAAGCACGTGTTTGACTTCAAGAACAGCAGAAACAGTGTACTGCAATTAAAAAAATTATATATTGAACATTTGATGCGATATGGGCATTTGTATGAAATACTTTATAACTGTGTATATGCGAACTATACCTAAGATTTTTTTTCATAATTTGGTAGCCAATTCTATAGAGTAACGCATATAAAAAGACCAGTCAAATAACGTGAAAACTCAGAAAGATACTGAAGCAATCAGTGAGTTAATTGACGAATTCGGCGGGAAATCCCATATAATTGAATGGGATTTCCTCCCCAATTACATCCTCGAATTTCAGGAAAAAATTGTCAAAAGTTTCAGTAGATATTCGACAAACCGTGTAAAAAGCAAAAGCGTCCGGTCACTGCCCCTTTTGGACAGAAGTCTATATATATATATATATATATATATATATATATATATATATATATATATATATATATATATATATATATATATAATTGTAATCACATACATCAGCTCTTAATATTTGCATCGGTTGTAACTTAAACATTAAAAAGTAAAATATTTCCAAAAAATTCTGAAATGTATTTTTTATTTTCTGATCTGTCTTCACATTTCAAAATACATGTTTCGTCATACGGTTCTGGGCCAATTCGTCGCGCACAAGTAATCGCGAAACAATTAATCGCATACAATTAATCGTGTACAATTAATCGCTGCGTAAATTCGTCGCAGTCCGAATTTGTCGAGGCGTGTATTCATCACATCAAAATGTTTATGTTTTTAAAGAAGATGATGATACGAAATCACTTGCTGAGTGCTGAATCACATGCATACCAATGTACTAAACATGTATTTCTTTATTGGTAACTTCCCAACAACCACGTATAAAAATTGAAAAATTCTATGTATTTTAAAGTTTGATATTTTCAGTGTAAAGCAGTAAAAGAAAAAATATATCTAACAAAACATAATTGTGAAAAAAGAAAGCCAAATTCTGTTGAAAAGAAAAAAAAAAACAAGAAAAGAAGTGATATGTAAGTGCGTGCCACGTTCAAATAAACTTCACTCAAACTTACCTACTGCAGTATCATAGCATTGTTTAAATTATTTAAAAATAAAAATTATTGATAGCATATTAATAATAAATCTAGAACTTGGCAAGTTTTTACCTAAGAATCATTTATCTTTATTAATGACATTATTATATCAAAACTTGTTATTTCTTGTTTGTAGGCCTTAATTTGAGTGTAATGAGGCTCCTGAAAGGAATGGAGTCTCTAGAATGATGAATTTGAGGTTTTATTGAGGTTTCCGGAGGTGGGGGTGGCTAGAGTGATAACCAAATACGAGCGGAAGTGTATCTGTGTGTTTATTTATTTATCAAATTTTTAACACGAGTCATTTGTTTATAATAATAATAATATTAAAAATTATTATAATGACAGCGTTATTAATATTATCACCATCATTTTATTAAGACATGAAAACGATAAGCATAATATTTATCAAATCTTGCCAACTTCTAGATTTATTATTAATATGCTATCAATAACTTTTATTTTTAAACAATTTAAACAATGCTATAATACTTAAGTAGGTAAGTTTGAGTGAATTTTATTTGAACTTGGCACCCACTTACTTATCACCTTTTTTTTAGCACTTTCCAACCTAGTTGAAAAGTGCTTATGACTTCGGTTTGCTGCCGTCTGGCCGTCTGCCGTCTAGCCGTCTGTCCGTGCTCTAACTCCCGTAAATATGCTCGGATTGCTCTTCAATTTTTATATGTTATTGTCGTTATCTATAACATGTTCCCTATTTCAACGGAAGTGTGTAGCACGTATAGTTTTTTTACAGGGACACTCAAAAGAATTCCGTTACATTGCGGTCTATGGGGAAAAATCATTTGCGGTTTATTTAAATAATGTTTCACTATTACTTACCCATCATACGTAGTATAGGGTAAGTCTTGTAATCGTTTTGAAAATCGAAAAAAATTTTTTGACGGATTTACACGTTTCAGACACTGGAGATTCCGAAAAACATATTTTTAGAAAAAAAATTTTGCCGTCCGTCTGTGTGTCTGTGTGTGTGTCTGTGTGTGTGTCTGTGTGTGTGTCTGTGTGTGTGTCTGTGTGTCTGTAAACGCTCTATCTCCCGAAAAAATTGAGATAGAGACTTGCAATTTGGTATGTACTTAGTATGTAATAATGGGAAGAAGCCTATTTCATTTCAATAACCTCGATTAACCGGAACAATTTTTTTCGGACTCTCGAAATATTCTTTCTGATGAAAGGTATATAAAAATTTTCGAAATTGTTTATTTTAAGAAATGAATATAAAAGACAATAAAAAAACATAAATTTTGAATAAAGCATGAAGTCGATCGGATAATTAGTTGCCGAGATATTTGGAATCCTATTTTCCACACTCTTCGATTTTTCATGACCCTGTATTTCATTCAAATTTCACTTCAAAGATATATTTTAATTGGAAATTTGACGCTTAATCAGATGCAATAAACCGCTAGTTAATAGGATTATTATTTTTTGAGTTATAAGGAAAAACCTCTTTCAAGCAATTCAGTAATCGAGCATTTAAAGTTTGTGACGTCATCAAGCCACGATTTTATTTGAATTGCAATGCATTTTATAAGTAGTTTACACATTTTTATTTTAATATTTTACATTATGCATATCCATGATGGGTAAGTATTACGGTGGCCCCCAACGACTAGTTTTAAACGTATTGAAATTTATATATATCACTAAGGTGTATTAGAAGAAGCTTAATATGGAACAGGGTATGCATAGCACTTATAGTTACTTTACAGGGACAGTCAAAAGAATTCCATTACGTCTATGGAGAAAAATCGTCTGCGGTTTATTTAAATAATATTTCACTATTTTAAACGCATTGAAATTTATATAGATCACTAAGGTGCATTACAAGAGACTTACTACGGAGTATTGTGTGTATAGCAGTCATCGTTCATTTACAGGGACACGCAACAGAATTCTCTACAGTCTGTTAACAATAATTCCTGGAAGTGCGTTTTAAGTTACTGAACGCGATTTTGATTTTAACTCGTTTTTTGTCTATTACGTGGTGTGTATAAATTCTGTAGATCCTATACAGGGCAGCACAAAAGTTCGCGAACACATTTCCGTTTATTGACAAACTCCAGACGGAGAATTTTAAACTGTGCTACGCGTTTCCTAACTGAACTAAAATTTAGCATCCTATGTAGTATATATACAAATCTATAGATCCTATACAGGGCTGAATAAAAGTATTCGGATATTTTTCCGAATATTGTATATGTTGGAAATTCCTGAAATTTTGTTTTTAAATATGTTATGCGTTTTCCAAATTGTTTACTTAGATGTTATCTTTTAGCTTATTAAACGGTATGATTTGTAAAATTGTTTTGGAAGCGTTGGAAAGTGCTACATAATCTATGCTTGACGCATGATTTTTCGTTCTTCTTGCAGTTATGTTTTTGTTAGTATCATTAATTTTTGTACAGTTTCAATATACTTAGACACTTAACTTAATGGTTTTTAATGTGTTTACAAGTGACTATTTTATTCACAAGGCAACATTCAATTTAATTTAAATTTCCTACAACAAAATACTTGGCTGTCAATTTGCGGCAGAAATCTATATTTTAATGCTGCTATATTTAATGTTTGTTTTGGAACGAAATGTATTGATTCGAAATTTTTATTATTTCGGAAATAACAATAATCATATTGACATAATTTTATGTTTTACCATTACAGACTCATTAACATATAAATCAACAGTCCTATTCATATTTACAAATAAAATGACGAAGCTATCCAAATAATATCACACAAATAGAATGAAATTTAAACAAGCACTAACAAGAAAATCCGGCTGACTTTTAGCTCTTACTAATGTAAGTTTTTTGTCTGGTGAAAGAAAGTATTGGCTCAAACTATAATTAAAAACAAAATGCTAATGAACCTTTTGCTTAATTGTAATATTTATTTGACACCCAGCATACAAACTTGAAAATAAATAGACAGTAATTATTCAAATTCGAATTCGTCCACCGAAACTACAGCATAGCAAGGATTTGCATCTTCAAAACCCTCCGTATCCAACAGTTTGAAAGTTCGTAAAGCTATCGAAAGACATCGAAATGATACTTGATAGTTCTATGTAAGCATTATCTTTATACTCAGCGGCAATAGGTTGAATACCTTTATCCGAAACGGAAATCGATAGAGTACACGTAGCACTGATGTTGAGAGCCCGAGACACCTCAAGGTTGTCCACAGCTATACTGCCTAGACCCATGGTAGCCACATATCCATAATCAATATTTATTTGAATAATAGGAATGACACTCTTTTGTTTACATTTTAAATTCTGGGATTAGACGAGTTTCAACTACAGATGTCTTGAAATATATGAGTATTTCGATATATGTATTATCTCAAGATATTTTTGTTTTTTCACAAAAAGGTAAATTTTATGTACCATTACTCAAAAAATTTATTCTCTGAAATTAGCCAAAAATGTCTGATAATCATGTGATTTTTCTGCAAGGTCAGCCCGGATACAACATTTGGCGTTTTTTTTTTTTTTTTTTTTTTTTTTTTTTTTTGGCAAATTAAAATTTCGCCTAATACAGGTAACGTTAAAGTAAAAATGGAAACCCTGAAATAGGTAATTAATCGATTTTCAGAATTTTTCTTCGATTTCTTATAGTGGAAACGAACTGTAGGTGCAGTACATTCATGATATCTTTTTGATTAGTGAGTGAGTCAGTGATAAAATTATCGATCATCAGACATTTTCAAATATCAGTATATCGGAAACTAATTATACGTTATTTATAAAATTTTGGATTCTGGATAATTAAAGGGGCTTTACTACACATGTAAAATTACAAGTACGTAGGTCAAATAGATTTTCAGTAGTAAAGTGCCGAAATTTGGCAAAAACAGCTCGAAATGGTTTGTGTGATATATCACACTAGTGTGTTACACGAACTTGGCTGACACACTGCCGTGTGTCTAGATCTATACAAAAATTTTAATCGGCATCTTAAATCGGCCTTTAAAATTTTAATTAAAATTCTCTTTTCTGAAAAAAAAAATAATTTTATTAAATTAAGTTTACTTTTATCATCATCGCCTTCAAAAACATTTTTACTACAATGAATTGAGGCCACGAAGAATTGACGCAACACCTCGCCATAAAGACTATAAAAATTATAAATAAAACCTTTGTGAAATCATTTTAATCTTGTTATCTTCAATATAAAAAAAGTAATAATATCTTGCTCTCTTACCCCATTCACTATAAATCTTGTTATTTTTTATTTATCCAAATATTATATATTGGAACTGGGAATCGAGTTCACTTTAAAATATTTAAAGTTATACTTCAATATATTTTAGGAAAATGTATTTTTATAAACGATTTCTCTTAGTAAAATAATTAAAACTTGTATAAACATTTTTGTTTTATTAGTTCTAATATAAACTTAAAAACCATTTATATTTAATTTTGATTTATTCTTAAATAAAAACTTATTACATATTATTTTTCTTTTAAAAAATAAATTATTTGAAGAGAGATCATACCTGCACACACACACACACACACACACACACACACACACACACACACACATATATATATATATATATATATATATATATAATATATATATATATATATATATATATGTATATATATATAAGTAATAATTTATGAGATTTTATATCGTAAACTCAGAAAATGTGAATAATATCAAATTTTCAATAATACCAAATGTTCAATAATATCTAGTGGACATATTTTATATTTATTTGGGTATTTCTCAAATGTACTCTTTGAAAGATATAATGGCACTATGAATATGTCTTGGGAAAATCAGTCTACTTACATATTAATTACCTTTATATTATTATAATACATGACACATAGTTTCGCACAAAGAAGATGATGTTTCTACTATGATAAAATTAGATTTCATAAATAGATAATATTTTAAGTAAAATATCTAAATGAATTAAAATAAGTAATTTTGATTGCATAATCGATGCACAAATGATAATATTTATATTGTTACCATAGTTGTTGTTATAGTTGATACAATAAAAGTCTGAAACTTTAAAAAAAAATCTCAAGTCTAATTGTAAATTTAAAAAACACGGATGAATCAAAAGATGACTTAATTTTTATTTTTATTTTATTTTATTTTATTTTATTTTTGTATTCTAATATTTTAAATCTTTGCCTAAATTTAGAAATATTAATTGATATATTAAAAGAAAATTTAAACAGAAACAGAAACAATAGTTGCCTTAGTCTAGATCTTATTTTCAGTTTAACCTTTTGTAATTTTACGAGAACAGTTTTCTCATAACTATTTTGAATGACTCTGAAAAATAGTACGCAATTGATGAGGGTTTATAAAATCTGCTGTTTTTTACCTTCAGGGTAAAACAAAGTTTCAAAGGTGTTTTATCTCACACAAGCATAAAATAAGGAAGATAAACTCTTTGAAAAAAGTCTCTGATAAAAAAAAAATACTTTTTTTTTTTTTTTTTTTTTTTTTTTTTTACGCAGGCCTACAGAAAAAAGACGTTTTGCAATTCTTGTGAATGTAGTTAAATTTCTGATTTGTTAAAGTTTCCTATTTAATAGGTTTAAAATTACGAAATATTTTTATCTCTATAAATCCAATTCTATATAAAATAAATAATCTACAAATATTTCTCGATTATATTATTTTAATCAGATAAATTGTACCTATAATTCTTTGGTTAAAAAATGTCACAAAAATATTATTTTTGTGACACTAGTATTATACGCCAAGATTTTATTAAGATGTGAAATCCATAATTTTATAAAGAAAATTATAACGCATAATTGTCAGTCCCATGTAAAGAAAGATATAAACTGATCAATTAAATGATTATATGATTTAGTTTGCGATGAGAGACTGTTTATCTGTATATTTGTCATTTAGTGTGACATTTGGAAGTATTAAATGATATGTTAACGAGTTTAAAATACAAGTAAATTTCTTAATTTTATGAACTTTATGAAATTTTTCTTGAGCGACGTTAGCCGTAAAACCAATTCTGGTTATGGTCTCACTGCAATGTGTATCTGCTTTATCAAACATACAAATTTGACATTCTGTTACTTATAATTTTGCATTTTTATATAAAATAGAAAAAGGAACCAGTTTTTTTGCTTATATATAATGTATACTAATTTCAAAAGATTAAAATTATATATAGTAGAATACTCTTATATTTAATAAATGCTAAATATGTTTTTATTTTATTATTTATTTTTTTTTTTTTTTTTTTTTACAAATTGAGATTTAATTTTCATTTTTACTTTGTGAAAATTAAAACTCTTTTAATCAATGGATGTTTTTTCTTAAACATAATTTAGCATAGTAAATATATGTTTATAGATGTAAAATACTCTGATAGAGCTGAATGGGAGGTAGCTGTAAGATTGTTCTGTGTTTTTTTTTTTCAATATAATGTGTAATAAATTTCAATTTTAAATCTTTGTATAAATTTAACATTATTAATGGCTATATTAAAAGATTATTTAAATAGAAAGAACAAAAATAGTTGACTGAATCTAGATCTTATTTTCCAGTTACCTGTTTTCTAACATTACGAGAACAGCTTTCTCATAACAACTTTGAATGACTGTGAAAAATTTCATGTAATTGATGAGTATCTATAAAATCTGCTGTTTTTCACCTTCAGGGTAAAACAAAGTTTCAAATGTGTTTTATCTCACATAAGCATAAAATAAGGAAGATAAATCCTTTGATAAAAGTCTCTGATAAAAAGAACTATTTTGTTCTCTTTTTTTAATTGCTGTCCTACAGAAAAATGAAAGAAAGAAGCATTATTTCTTAAGAGTTCTATTTTTCTAACTAGAGGAATGGGCATTCTTCTCAACTTTTTTTGCGATTCAGGTGAATTTAGTAAACATTTTAGATTTGATAGTTTCCTATTTAATAAGTATAAAATTACGAAATATTTTATCTCTATAAATCTATTTCTCTAGCAATTCCTAAATAAACGACAATATTTATTGCTATATTAAAGAAATATTTAAGCAGAAAGAGCAAAAACAGTTAGAGGAATCTAGATCTTATTTTCTTTTACCTGTTGTAACGTTACGAGAAAAGCATTCACATAACTATTTTGAATGTAATGGATGAGGGTCTATACAATCTGCTGGTTTTTACCTTCGGGGTAAAACAAAGTTTCAAAAGGGTTTTATCGCACATGATCATAAAATAAGGAAGATAAACTCTTTGAAAAATAAGTCTGTGATAAAAAGAAAAAAATATATATTTTTTTTTTCTTTACGCAGGCCTACAGAAAAAAGAAAGAAAGAAGGATTATTTTTTAAGAGTTCTACTTTTCTAACTGAAAAAAAAAAACGGGTATTCTTTTCAACATTTTTAAAATTCCAGTGAATTTAGTTAATATTTGTGATTTGTTAAAGTTTCCTATTTAATAAGTACAAAATTACGAAATATTTTAATATGTATCAATCCATTTCTATTTAAAATAAATAAGCGACATTTTTTTTTCTCATTTATATTATTTTAATAAGGTAAGGTGTATAAATAATGCGTCGGTTAAAAAATGTCATAAAAATGTGATTTCTATTACACTATTATACAGCAGGATTTTATTACGATTTGAAATCCACAATTTTATAAAGAACATTATAAAACATAATTGTGAATCCCATGTCCTGAAAGAGATAAACTGGTCAGTTAAATGATTATATGATTTAATTTACGATGAGAGATTGTTTAGCCGTATATTTGTCATTAATTATGACATTCGGAAGTTTTAGATAACATGTTAAAGGTTTTTAAGTAAAAGTAAAGTTTTTTTAATTTTATGAACATTATGAAAATATTATCAGCATAAGTCGCAAAACAAATTTAGATTATGGTCGCAAAACACTATGCATCTGTTTTATCAAACATGCAAATTTGACATCCCGTTCCTTATGATTTTTCATTTGTTTTTATATAAAGTAACAAAAATGAAAAATCACACGTCAAACATAGATTATGTAACACTTTCTAACACTGCCATAGTAATTTTACAAATCTTTGCTAAGGTGAAAAATGATATCCAAGTAAACAGTTTGGAAAACGTATACCATATTATAAAAATCCATATTATAAACATTTCTGGAATTAGCAACAAAATTCGGAAAAATTCCAAGTTATTTTGTGCAACCCTGTATATGCCCTGTATATATTTCCAGCAATTATTGTTAACAGACAGCACCGAATTTTTTGTGTGTGTGTCTGTAAATGAACGATGAATGCTATACACACAATATTCGATAGTAAGCATCTTTTAATGCACCTTAGCGATAAATATTAATTTCAATATGTTTTAAATAATGAAACATTTGTAAAATAAACCGCAAACGATTTTCCTCCATGGACCGTAATGTAACATAATTATTTTAAGTGTCGCTGTAAAAAAACTATAAGTGCTGCACACTTAATTTTCAATACTGAAAATTCCGCAGTAAACCTCAATCTCCCGCCTTTTTCATTTTACAAAATTTACGAATTTTGCAATAACAATGTGGAATTGTTTAAATGATAAATAAAATTCTGGTATGAAAAATTAACTCTGTGTCGCCGTCTATTTAGAAATCTATGGGCAATTTATTACTGTAGTTCTAGAAGATGGCAGCAATAAATAAAATCGTCTTTTAAAGCACACTGTATAACTAAAATAACGTTGCAGATATGCAACAGTGTCATACAAAGTGTTAATTATGCTGAAATGCAGTACACTGTTTTAATGAATTAGAATTACTGAACCTAATTTGGAGGGAATATACGTTCTAATATCAAACGGATTTCCAGTTAGGTTGTAAAGCAGCTGCGATATTTAGTAAACGGTTTAGTTTCTATTTCTGGAGAATCTGATTTTGAAATACTATTTTCGAGAATAGTTTTTAATTTTGGAAACAAAAAGGGGGGGGGGTGGTCAGTTTTAAGATTTCGTGTTCAGATTCACATTTAAAAAAAAAAAATGATAAAAAGGCTCTTTGTATTTTTCTTTCAAATATTTTCGTTAGGATTCTCATTCATTTTTAATCATCTTTAATGAGAATAAATGGCGGAAATAATTATATTTAAAAAAAAACTGAAATAAATCTGAAAGTTTTAGATTCTAATTAATTGAAAAAGATTTTAGTAATGAGACTTTGCATATAATATTTTTAAAGCATAAGCAGTGATCTTAGATTGATTGAAACTAATTATCCAAAAGAATAAAAAAAGTCAATCTCAAAAATGAAAGAGGAATATTAAAAGATACGTTGAATCCAGACAGCAAAATGTTTGCACAGAACTTCATTTTATATTGTTCAAATATTAACATTACAAGAACGAAACAAATATGATTAATTATACATGCTGAAATGCAGTACATGGTTTTAGTGATTTAGAATTACTGAAACTAATTTGAAGGAAAGATACAAGATATTTAACGGATTTCGACTTAGTTTGTAAAGCCGTTTTGATATTTAGTAAACGGTTTAGTTTCTATTTGTGGAGAATCTGAATTTGAAAATGTATTTTCGAGAATAGTTTAAAGTTTGGAATAAAACGGTAGTAAATTGTAAGAATTCAATGTTCAGATTTTGAAAAAATTAATAACAAAAAGGCTTTGTTGTTTTTCTCATTCAAATATTTCTGTTAGGATGGATATTAATATTTAAAGATCTGCAAGAAAGTCAAGGGATCAAAATTCTAAAAAAAAATGCATTTTTCTTTTTTTCTAAGTAAAATACTACAAAGTTAAATAAATTAAATAAATCAAACCGCTTATTTCTACAATGATTAAATTAGAGCAGATACAACAATTTGTGCGTCGTACTAACAGTGCTGTCTCGCCCGTAACTAAAACTTTAAGTCCATTTATCTCAGAATGGATTATTTCATAATGTGTCATGTTTAAAACTATATATCTAAACGTCCTTGCAAGATATGGGTATGAAGTTTTGTACAGAGCTTTTATGTTATATTTTTAATATACTGTCTGCAGGATTTTTAATTTCATGAGAAAATTTTGAAAATATACCCCTTAAAGTAAAAATCCCTCTGGAAAATACTCCTTTTTTTTAATTTGAAATTTCTTATAAATTTCGTAACTAATCTTGTTATATAAATCCTGAAGAAAAATTAACAAGAAAACTTTTCTGCACACTATAGCGAAAACAGTAATAAAATCGGAGAAGTAGTTCTTGAGTTATATCAAAAATTAAATAAGTTTAAAATTTTAAATTTTGTATGAAAATAATTTTAAAGTTTTCAAAAACTTTTATTTTAAAAATATTATATATAGAAAGACACATTTCAGGAAAAAAAATTAATTAACAAATGCTTATAAATAAAGAAAATAAAATTTTGACCCCCGAACCCCCTTAATGAGAAAATGACGGAAATAATTTAAATTAAGAGAAATTGAATAGATTTATCTACTGTATGTTTCAGCAATAAATCTGAAATTTTCAGATTCTAAGTGACTGAAAGAGAATTCAGTAATAAGACTTTCCCTTGCATATAATATTTTTATCAGAAATAATTTGAGATTGATTGAAAAGAATTATTCAAAAAAAAAAAGTCAAATTCGAAAATGAAAGATTAATATTAAAAGATATGTTGAATCCAGACAACAAAATGTTTGTACAGAACTTGATTTCATATCGTTCAGATGCAAAAATTACAAAAGCGAAAAAAAGTATAAGCAATAAATATTTGCTTGAAATTCTGTTCATTGCTTTAGTAAATTGAAATTATTGAATCTAATTTGTAGCTAATATATATTCCTATATTAGACAGATTTTCAGTTACTTCGAAAAACTGTTCCGATAATTAGTAAGCGATTAAGTTTCTATTCGCAGATATAAAGGATTTAGAGAGTAAAATCCAAATTTCGAAATGTAATTTCTAGAATAATTTTCAAATTTAAAGCAGTATACAGATAAATTTTACATTTTCATTTTGAGAGCCAATATTTTAAAAATAACATTAATTAAGAAATTAATTTTATTTCGCTTTCAATTATTTTAGTGACTATTGTCATATATATATATATATATGTGTGTGTGTGTTTTTCATGGATTTTATTAAATTAAAATAAATGGATAACGGAATAATATAACGGAGTTTTATTAAATTTAAATAAATTTAAAAGATGTTACTATTTTTTTAGTAATAAAAATGAATTATTTAGTATTTAAGTGGCCAAATTAAAAAAATATATTTTAATTAAACTTACCCTTCCATTTATTGTTTTTGAAGCGATCAAGCTCATAAAATTATAATTTTAATTATACTAGATTGTTTTGCCCGCTGCGTGCTACGCTCAACAACACCTGTTCGGACCCCGATCTATCTAGAAACACGTTAATTGGAAAGGGCCGCAAATGTAAAAACAATAGCTAATTAATATGAATGTTACTTTATTATATAGGCTCGATCAATGAAATATGCATTAAAAGTTCGTTTAAATTAAGAAAATACTATATAAATACCACTCAAACACACACTAGCACAACAAAAAAACAAAAAGAAAAATTTTGTAAACACAAACTACAAATGGCAAAGTTTGTGGAAGTTGCGGCATTCTGTGTAATCGCAATAAAAATAAAATAAAGTTTTACGTATAAAAATTGACATTCGTATTAAATATGACGACATTTTAACCAACGAAATTTTGTGAGTTAGAAATATAAATGCACCTGAATTGCTAAATATGGCGTGAGTTTCACATATAAATACCATATATTCAAAATTGATGTATTGCTATCAGAATTTTTTAACTATTGCTCAATTTCTTTCTATTCTGAAACACATTATTGACGCTGCCGCTACCTACAATGAATCTACACTGCTAAAAATTTGCAGCAAACTGTCCAGACATTTGACCGTTTTTATAGAAAACAGCTACAATACCGTAATTTAACTATATTCTGACAATATTATTTCCCATATTAAATATGGGCAATAATGGCCCATTAAATATTAAATATGGGCAATAATGACCCATTAAATATTAAATATGGGCAGTAATGGCCCATTAAATATTAAATATGGGCAATAATGGCCCATTAAATATTAAATATGGGCAATAATGGCCCATTAAATATTAAATATAGGCAATAATGACCCATTAAATATTAAATATGGGCAATAAAGGCCCATTAAATATTAAATATGGGCAATAATGGCCTAAAATGTATGATTTGTTATATTAAATGAAATTGTAATTTATATATATTGAATTTCTTTTTATTTTTCCCGTGTTTTTCCCGAAGAATAGAATTAAATTAAGGTTGTGCAACTGTTTTCTAAAAAAACGGTCAAGTGACTGGACAGTTTGCTTCAAACTTTTAACAGTATACCGTGTCAATTTCATGTTCTCAGCTTATATTGTAAAAACATGAAAACTGGTAGAATTAAAGAAAAATGTAGTTTAAACACGTTCAAGTAAAAAGTTTTTAAATCTATGAAATATTGTAAGCGTTATAAAATATTGAAATCTATGATTATAGTTGGATTACATAATTTTTACAGAATCAAAAAATGTACTGAGCAGTTTAAGAATATTTTGCAGACTCATACGTGAATGGATTATCGAGTATAGTGTCCAAACAGTTTAAAATTTTGCTTTTTTTGTTGTTGGCGGGGGATGGGAGGCCGATAGAATTTATTATTTTTTGATTTATTAAACAAAATTTAATTTACATAATTATATCAGAAAGTCACTCATTATCATTAAACTAAAGATGCATATGCTTAAAGTAATAAAACATAACACATAAAGGCTCTTAAAATCCTTTTAATATAAAGATCAACATGTTTCGGATGCACAAACGGAGACATTTTCAAGATCAAAAATGATACATAAACTATTCACGCAAAAACTTTTGAAAATGAACTTGATAAACATGAATCGTTAACTGTAAACATGAAAATTAATATATTTTATTATTTTTTTAAATTTTTTTTTATCATTTTAAGCATACAAAATTTAATTTATTTTGTTATTAGGTTATTAAATTTGAAGCATTTTTAATGAATCTTTTTTCTTAAAATGATCTTGAAATTCTTAAGATGACGGTAGAGTTTCTACATTTCCATCCATTTTTTTTTTTCGCCTTGTTAAAGCAGAGCAAATTCGCTTGTTTTTAGTGATCGTGGGGTTTGAACGGGGTTTGCGAGCCTTAAAATGACCTGTGCTTGTAATAACTTGTGCTCGTAGTTTAAAAATATGGCTTTATGTGATATACAAAAATTAATGTTGAAAATAAAATAAATAAATATTTGAAATAAGCTTAACAATCAAGATGAGATAAAAAGAAATGTATATTTTTAACTATGACGTAATTTTTGAAAGCGAAAACTTTCCTTTATGTAAGGTTATCCATCCTCCATAAATCATAAATACATATATTCAAATATACAAATAAAAAATTACAGATCATTCCTCCAAGTAATTTTGAGTTATGCTTAAAACATTACCTGCATTTTATTCTGTTTTGTGTTAATCAAAATGTAGATTTTGTTTTATCTATGATGCAATTCTCATCCACAAATGCTTTTTAGCGCGAAATCATATATTCTAATACGAGCAAATCTGGTATGTGGTTATATATATATATGCAAAATTTATCTTAAAAATGCCTCTAACGATTTTGACGAAATTTTGTATCCCACCGTTTTGGGGCACCAAAAAACCATTGGGCTAGGTCACATGTTCGAGAAAATTCGATTAGTGTGTCATTTTGGGTCATTTTGGTTCATGGTCTAGCTAATTGTATCTAAAAAACGGTTCAAACGATTTTGATGAAATTTTGTATCCGACCATTTTCGGGCACGAGGAGACTATTGGGCTGGGTCACATGTTCGAGAACTTTCGATTAGTGGGTCATTTTTGGGTCAACGCGGGTCAAATTAATTTTATCTAAAAAACGGCTCTAACGATTTTGATTAAATTTTGTGTCCTACGAGTTTCGAGCACGATAAAATCATTGGGCTAGGTCACATGTCCGAGAAAATTCGATTAGTGGGTCATTTCTGGGTCATTGTGGGTCAAGATCTAAAAAGCGGCTCAATTTACACTAAATTTTGCATCCAATGGTTTTCGGGCACGAGAAGACTGTTGGGCTAGGTCACATGTTCGAGAAAATTCAATTAGTAGGTCATTTTGGGTCATTTTGGGTCAGGGTCAAGCTAATTGTATCTAAAAAACTGTTCAAACGATTTTGATGAAATTTTGCATCCGACTATTTTCGGGCACGAGAAGACTATTGGGCTGGGTCACATGTTCGAGAACTTTCAATTAGTGGGTCAATTTTGGGTCAAAGCGGTCAAATTAATTTTATCTAAAAAACGGCTCTAACGATTTTGATTAAATTTTGTATCCTACGAGTTTCGGGCACGCGAAAATCATTGGGCTAGGTCACATGTTCGAGAAAATTCGATTAGTGGGTCATTTCTGGGTCATTGTGGGTCAAGATCTAAAAAGCGGCTCAATTTACTCTAAATTTTGCATCCAATGGTTTTCGAGCACGAGAAGACTGTTGGGCTAGGTCACATGTTTATATATATATATATATATATATATATTTATATATATATATATATATATATATATATATATATATGCAAAATTTATCTTAAAAACGCCTCTAACGATTTTGACGAAATTTTGTATCCTACCGTTTTGGGGCACCAGAAAATCATTGGGCTAGGTCACATGTTCGAGAAAATGCGATTAGTGGGTCATTTTGGGTCATTTTGGATCATGGTCTAGCTAATTGTATCTAAAAAACGGTTCAAACGATTTTGACGAAATTTTGTATCCGACCATTTTCGGGCACGAGAAGACTATTGGTCTGGGTCACATGTTCGAGAACTTTCGATTAGTTTGTCATTTTTGGGTCAACGCGGGTCAAATTAATTTTATCTAAAAAACGGCTCTAACGATTTTGATTAAATTTTGTGTCCTACGAGTTTCGAGCACGATAAAATCATTGGGCTAGGTCACATGTCCGAGAAAATTCGATTAGTGGGTCATTTCTGGGTCATTGTGGGTCATTGTGGGCAAGATCTAAAAAGCGGCTCAATTTACACTAAATTTTGCATCCAATGATTTTCGGGCACAAGAAGACTGTTGGGCTAGGTCACATGTTCGAGAAAATTCAATTAGTGGGTCATTTTGGGTCATTTTGGGTCATGGTCAATCTAATTGTATCTGAAAAACGGTTCAAATGATTTTGACGAAATTTTGTATCCGACTATTTTCGGGCACGAGAAGACTATTGGACTGGGTCACATGTTCGAGAACTTTCGATTAGTGGGTCATTTTTGGGTCAAAGCGGGTCAAATTAATTTTATCTAAAAAACGGCTCTAACGATTTTGATTAAATTTTGTATGCTACGAGTTTCGAGCACGCGAAAATCATTGCGCTAGGTCACATGTTCGAGAAAATTCGATTAGTGGGTCATTTCTGGGTCATTGTGGGTCAAGATCTAAAAAGCGGGCTCAATTTACACTAAATTTTGCATCCAATGGTTTTCGAGCACGAGAAAACTGTTGGGCTAGGTCACATGTTCGAGAAAATTCAATTAGTGGGTCATTTTGGTCATGGGTCATTATGGGTCAAGCTATTTTATCTTAAAAACGGTTCAGAGGATTTGAAATAAATTTAGCATCCTACAGGTTTAGGGAACAAGAAGACTATTAGACTAAGTCACATGTTCGAGAAATTTCTATTAGTGGATCATTTTGGTCATGGGTCATTATGGGTCAAGCTATTTTATCTTAAAACCGGCTCAGACTATTTACATTAAATTTTGCATCCTATGGTTTTCGGGCACGAGAAGACTGTTGGGCTAAGTCACATGTTCGAGAAAATTCAATTAGTGGGTCATTTTGGTCATGGGTCATGATATTTTAACTCAAATTTAATTTTGGCCGAGCATAGCTCGGTCTTCCCCGCTCGTAATTTAATTATTTGAAAATATCCCTTCATTTTCAATACCCATGTGTAAACATTTATTTCAAATTAAAATACATTGTTTGGGGATATTATTACTCGAGTTTTTCTAAATTTCTCAACTGTAAATAAAAAAAGGCAATTTCACATTAAAAAAATAAGAATTAATTCTATATGTGGACAACGAAATTTTCTATAACATTTTGAAAGTTTGGTCAAATTAAAAAGGTAATTGGAAACAGAACAGTAAAATCTAGTCAAATATATGCGTGTTAAAGGTTTTAGACTTGATCATCTCTTAGCATTAAATAATCCATAAAATCTTTATAAAAAATAATTTATTTTTAAAAACACATAATTAAATTAATCTTCGAATTTTAGCACTATTTAAAATTTGATATATCTTCGGAATAATAAGTCTGCTTACACCTTTTTCCATTTCTCGTATACAAATAAGAATAAATATTAATTTATCTTTAGGATTTTCTCCTAAAGCAAAAAAATTAAAAAACACTTGAATATGTGTGCAACTGAAACACACCGTGAAAAATTACATTGTTTTTTCTTCTACAAAAAATTAGATAAAACATTTTTAATAATTTTAAATGTATAAATTTAAATATTTCTAATAATATTTATTTTCAAGTTTCTAAATAACTAAACAAAATTTCTAAACAAAATACAAATTTGTAATCTATCACTTTTTTTAACTGAAATTTATTTCAGCTTCAAATATACTAATAAAAAATTACAGATAATTCCCCCCAAGTAGTTTTGGAGTTATGCTTAAAACATTACCTGTCTTTCATTCTGTTTTGTTTCAATCAAAAATAAATTTAACATTAGGAATTCAGACGTTAAACCTGCATTATTCCTGAACTATTTGAACAAAGGATTTCCCGTTTCCTATCTATAGTGTTTGTATTTCAGTTAATTGTCTCTAGATGGAAGCACTGAAATATACAAAGCTGTCTGTACGGTAACGTAATGCATTCGCTTTCCCTTTTTTTTTTTTTAAATCTCTCTTTCTAATTAGTCTCCGTCAGTTTTAATGTTGTAATGTTACGTATTGAGTTCGTGAATTATAATTAGCTATGTAAAATGGCCTTGATTTGTCGACATTTCTCGAATATGTGTTCTTACTTATTTTAATTAATCTTCAATATATAACAGTATCGAAGGAATAACTTACGGAGGAATCGAAATATGATGTCTAAATTAGGATTCGTATTAAAAGGTTTAATGTTTATTATAATTTGTATTTGCAGGTGGCCGCCTAAGCTAAATTTAAGTACAGCATTATTCGTAGATGTTATTACTAAGTGATTGGTACCAGTCACATATTTCTACGACGATTTGCAGTAAATTTAGAAGAGGGATATACATTATTCCACGACTATCCAACATAATAATAATAAATTAAATAAGTGTGAAGACATTCTTTATGAAATACATAATTCTTGACTTGCAAATCAGATCCGTTTTCTCTTGCTTTTGAGTGGCAGTTTGTTGTTACGGATGTTTTACACTTCTAGCTTTAAAAATATATCATAATTAAACGAAATATATCTTTAGTTAAAAGCTTTCTCATATGATGTGTTCATTTGAAATTAAGTATATACAACTCAATAAAGAAAGAAAACGTATTTCCAATAAAAATCATTTTATTTAAAAAACAAGAATGGCTATGTTATTTAAATTACTTATTACACGTATCTTCTAACACTTTTATGAGTCTTATTATCATACATATTATTTCTGTTGCCAACATTCCTTTATCGATGCATTTACAAAGAGTACAACAATGATGGAGGTACTTGTCATTCGAAAGGTTTTTGAATCGATTTCTGACATAGTATACTCACATTTTGTTAAAACATGTTTTTTAATTAAAAATGAAATCAGCATTATTTTCATGACGGTTTTCTCAAATCAATGCTGCCACAATAGTAAAATACCGCATTATATCTTGCTCAATAATGATTATGAAAAAATGAAAAGTACAAAAAATATAAGTTTATTTTATATTTATGATTAAAATTGAAATTCAAATGTTTAGAAGAAAAAGATGCCATCGATCGATCAAAGCAGTGGTATTTCGCGCGTAGCCTAAAATGTGTGCTTTGTTATATTAAATGAAATTATATTTTATATATATTGACTTTATTTTTCTTTACCCCGTGTCTCTCCCGAAGCGGATGACGTTATCCTTTAATGCAGTTAAAATATAATTGTTAATTTTATAATGCAATTTTTTATTTTTTCTCACGCGTGCTTTTGCTACATTGGATCAGTTTTTACTATAAATTTGATGGAATGAATGAAATGGTATTCTGGCTTGATTAATGTTATTTGCAGATATGTTCATCCTTATTTTTTCATTAGAAGTTTAAACCCGCATCTAAAAAATGCTAGACTGCAGAATGAAATCCTCGAACGGATCCACTAGTTTATTTATAACTTTACGAAATAAATTAAATGACTTTTTTTTATTTTATAACACAAAATTATTATAGAATATTAATAATTTTCGCTAAAATAAAAAGTTTGTTGAATATGCAATAACAGGGAATATTTTTTAAATCATCTTAGACATAAGCCACTGATTATGAAACTATCGGAAAGTAATTGTCGGCAATGCCCTTTATAATGTACACTTTTTTTTACAATTTTATGGAATTACCTTTATGTTTTTTTTAACCTTAAAATAAAAGTTAATGTATTAGTTAATGTAATTTTAATAATTTTAGAAAAATAAAGGATTTCAAAATAAAAAGGAATCAAAAATTTATATACTGAGCTCAAAACACAACGAAATTGATTGTTTAAAAATTTAATATATTTTTAAAAATTCTATTTTATTTTTTGTAATCCTAGACAAGATGCAAATAAATTTTCTTCCACGATTTTTTCTAATATTTCTATATAAAATTATTTTATAGAAAAGAATGTATTCCCGAATGGCATATATCACTGATTCAATACCAAAAACAAATGTCGTCTCTCTTCATATACAGAAATCAATTTCATTTTATTGATAAAGAAAACAAAAATGTTCTATTCATAAATTCGAAGTTATTTCTTAATACTCTTGATGAAAATCAAATCAGAAGCTATTTTTGAATCAAAATATTTTATAGATATGAAAGGATATTGAATATTCTACTCGAGTATACTCTAATATCATGTAATATTATAAGATACTTTTTTGAATAACAAACATATGTTGCTCTGGGATTATTTTTTCCATGTTATACATCAGTCCCAATGGACAGAAAAGATATCAAAGACGATATTCCTGTATATTTATAGAAATTTGATGCATATTTGAGACCGATAGTTATCGAAAAATATGAATTTATTCAAGCAAGAATAATAAAATTCCAAATGGACTTTTTGTATCAAACAAAATCCAGTATCAATTTCTATCAATGATGTACACAAGACCTTACGGATTGCATTAGAACATACAATTTATTCATTCTGGAGAAGCAAAAAATGCATCTTTTTACTATATATAGTAAAAAGATACTATTTACTATATATTATACTACTTAGATATTATATATAACCCTATAATAACCCATAAAAATTTGTTGCTTCTTTTCAAATTTATGCTGTAATTTCCGGGAATAATAAAAGAGAAGTATTGGCATTTACATAATTTTGCTTATCAAACCAACATATACGTAAAATAATAAGTCAAAATATTTAATGATTTTCATACAGTCTTTTAGCAATGCAATACATTGGACATTGTAGAACATGGATAAAATTTAAGTATGATATTATGATCATTTACATCTTGCGTCCTATTGAAGCTGCAAGGTGCAACATTTACATTTATTTTACAGGATGCGAAACAGATATCAGGTACAATCCGTTTCAAAAGAGAAAAATAATAATAAACCTGCCTTTATTCCCAGATGTTAACAATAAAATCACAAAAAATGTGTCATTAGATTCGGAAAAGTCTTCTATCAGAATATGAATACATATTTTAAAACTGTGATCATCTGTATATGACCACTATTCACTAACACTATGTCAACTTTCATTTTTCAAAAGGTAACATATTCATCTACCTCAATATTTGAGCTCCTTGTCCCAAAGCAGCTCAGTAAAGGATATAGATTAAGTACTTTTTTATTATATCTCCATGTAGTTACAAGTGATCAAAATTTCGGTGTTCTAATGCTAAAACCACGTGATAAACTTTAACTTATATCTTCACAAAAATTCACCCCATTGAAATATTTCTTTTTTTTTTAAGATACATTGAATGGAAATAAATAAATTGTAGGCATTTTTTTAATTAAAAAATATTTTTAATTATGGAAATTATTTTTATAGTATATTTAAAAATTTAAAATAATTTTTACATAAAAAGAATCAGCGTCGTCAAAAACATGACTATGTGCTTTAACACTTCATTCTGATCATTAATTTTTCCAGATATAGAGAAAATTTACTTTTTGACAGTCTAAGGGACCATATCCTTATTGGCGGGGGGGGGGGGGGTTACATGTACAGAAAAGAAAATAATAAAAAAGTAAATATATATATATAATATGTATTAATTTTAATTAATGTTCTTCCTAACCACTTATATCATGTGTATTTAGTTTTTAATTTTGTATGCAAAAACATAATATGTAACTATTAATTTCAATATTTAATTAATATTAATTTTAAATCCATAGCATCTTAATTCAAATAATTTAGTATTTTAATTTGATTTTAATTTAATTTTTATGATGTTGCTTTTATGGCAAAGCTATTTAATAGTGGCTATGTCATTTCTTGGTACATGTATTTTTATGTAGTATTAATCACTAATTCTTAATTTTACCACTTTACATCTTATTTTTTAACATAGAATTAATCAATACTACATCCATTTTTACTTTAATGTAATTGGATATTTTATTTATTTTTAATTTCATTTATAATATTTAACTAATTATTATCACTTTGATAGTATGGTTTCATTTTTATTATTGTTTTTTCCACTGCATATTCACTATTCATAATTCATATCATAGATGGCAGCACCATGGTTTGTGTTGCTTTAAAATATTCCATATATCCAAGTAATTCATTTATAAAAATTACTTTGGCAACAGGGTTTATAATCTTCTAAAAATGTTTTTGGCAACATTTAAAATTTTTTTTTGCAATTCATTGCCTTTGTATAGTTATCTTCATAAATCTGGTCAATGTTGTGCACCAACATCCATCTTCATCTCATTGTTTTTAGTACTTAAAGATCTTTTATCATGTTTTTTTCTCATAATTATGGACAAGGTTTCTATCCTTTTTAATATTGTATTAATATTTTATTTATTTTTTGAACTTAAGATTTTTTCGCAGGTTTAATTATGTTTATGAGTGGTCGTCCCAAAATCATATTCTTTAGCAATTTTATGGCTAATATGATGATGAAACCACTCATTTTATTTTGTGGTACTTATGCATTTGGGACTTGATAACTCTGTATAAATTCCACAAATTTCATTCATTCAATTTATTTCATTCAATTTTTAATTTAATTTCTTCTTCTTTTAAATAAGTATTTCATATCTATATTCATTGTGTTGGGGTTACAATTTCGTTGTCAATAAATTATTACTTACTAAATCATAATTTCACGTTTCTGTTGGTGTTTCGGTAATGTTTCATTAATGGTTATATATATATATATATATATATATTGCAATTTTCTTTTATTTCAAATTAGTTTTCTTTATAATTAGACCTTCTATAAAAAATTCTCCATGAATAATTGTATGTCCCCGGTACATTGCAGGATCTAAATTTTATTTTTCTAAATGTTTGGATAAACACTTAGCACATTTCTTTTTTAAATCTATGAAGACCAGAGGTTTCCAAATATTTAAAACAATCATATGTGACCCAGAATTTTATTCTTGTCTTACGTTAGATTTGTTTTTTACTAATTGAATAAAGGCAAGTGCTAAGAGTATTTGTTAAGCTTCATTTTGAATTCAAATAATTCAATTTAATACAACTACAACATACAATTAACGCCTTTTCCATAGCAAATAAGATTATAATTTCATTTAAATGCTTCTTCAGTGACATGTGGACGCTAGTATCAGCCAAATTAATATTTGGAATTATGTATGTATGTTTTTAAATATTTGTTTGCCAAAAATGTATTCCCAGTAGCGTAAGACGGAACAGCTACATTTGTGTATATTTTAAATGACTTTCATTGCATTTTTAAAGAATTTATGATGAACAAGTTTGACGATCGATATCAAGCTATTGTAGGCATTTTATTTGGACATTCTATTTTTACAGAACCGCAATCCAAAAATATCCAAAGAATTTTTAAGATTTCATAAAAGATGCATTTATTTTTTCTACATACTAACGGAATCAAACGATAAATATATGCTAGCGTAGGAATTTGATTTTGATTTCGATTATAGTTGATTTTCGAATTTGACTGATAGTTAATAGTCCATCTTGATTCCATTTTGTTTCCATCTTGACTGATATTTAATAGTATATTTAAAGTCATCCTGACAGACATTTCGGAGGTGGATAAAACCTTGATAACCCCCCCCCCCCCTCCATAGGCTACGGCCTTGATAGCAGCCATATATTGATTTGCTGTCTAGTGGGCATGCTAACGTTGCGCCCACTTCTGTAAAAAGCTGTGGGCAGAACACAAATTGATGGTCGATTCGCGTATTCTGCAGATCTCTCAACCTTCTGAGAATAGTAATTGTTGACACCTTCACTCTAAAAAAGACATTTTCAAAACTGAGCAAAAAATACTCAAATCTGAGTATGTCGCATAGTCAAAATAGCTCCGAATCAAAATTAATCAAGTTTCAAACACTCAACAATACTCGTTTCTGAAAACATGCACACACTCAAGAATAAAACATCACATGCTCATATTTGAGTATGTCCATGTTTCAAAAACGAGTATGAACTGACTTATATGTGATCATTTTTGAGTGTTTCCATGTTTCAAAAATTAGTTTGAACTGATTCTAATCATTTTTGAGTAGTGTCCATGTTTTAAAAATCAGTAGGAACTGACCTCTATGTGCTCAGTTTTGAGTATGTCCATGTTTCAATATTCTGAGTATTTCTGGTATTTCAGAATTGAAAGCATTGGGTCGTCATATTTGAAAGAAAAAGTTTCATAACAAAATTAAAACATCGATTTACACAGATTTGAAAGTGTCATTTTTCTCAGTGTTCCATCTTGTGGCTGTAGTGAAAACAAATCTACGTACATATGGTGTAGAGGTAAAAGTGCAAATGCTAATCATTGGTGCTCAACGCATACCTTAGACTAGTGGTTTATAACCGGTGAGGCACGAAATTTCTACAAAGCAGGCGCCCAGTGGATGCCATTTATTTCTGTCCCACTAAAGCCAACAGAAGCAACCACAAGTTCACACAATAGACTCACTAGAGGCAATAAGGAAAAAAGGGCCTTCAGATTACGATAACATAATTTAGGAAGGCTATTCGTAAATAATGCAGCTGATATGCAAAGAAAAATGCAAACATGTTTCATAGCGAAAGTGGTGATTTACAAGGAAGGTCTCCATAAGCGCATACTCAGAAATTTTTTAAAAAATTAAAGAATATTCTTCTCATGAGGATATATACGTCTATTAAAAAATTCTGCGAAACCTCGATACAACGTCCGTAAAGAAATTGTGAAAATTTCGTTTAGTTGGCGATTTATCACCGGTTGGCGACGGAATAAAATTTTTAAAAAAATACTGTTTTATGACAAATAAATACTCCTTAACGTAAAACTTGTTTATGTAAATTTAACTTACATAATAAATACATTTTTATAACTACAATTTTGTGTACAAACTTATATGTATATATAATTAAATTTAAAGATTTGAAACAAAATTTAAATTGATTGAAATTGTTTCAAGCTCAAAAAAAAGCCCGATTCTGAACATTATCAATTCAAGGGAAAAGTATTGTATCTATGGAAACAACCACTTATTCGATATGGAAATGTATAACGAATGCGTTTGTCATCGGGCTTTACTTTTTAAAATACATTTAAAAATTACTTATATAAACGGTGAAGCCGTTTAAATTAGAAAAAATCGTGGAATGGGGGATAAAAAAATAGAAAAATTTCATTCTATTGGTAATAAATAGATAAAAAAAACGTGAATGATTTATTTAATCTGATTTAAAGAATATTTTTAATTAATATTACTGCAAACGTACAGAGAGTTGAAAATGTTGAACGCAAAATGCAAGCGATTCTGAACAAGAGAGTATGGTATCATGAGACCTCGAGTTAACCCATTAGTATAATCTTTTTTAAGCTAGTGACAATTTTACGCTTTCAAATTTTACAAAAATCTCATAGACATATTAGGAAATTTAAAAAAGCATTGTTCAAAATACAAAAAATTATACAAAAAATAATAAACTTTCATCGTTTAAGTTAAAATTCATTAAGTATTGCGCATTCGAATAATCATTTTACAAGCAACTTCAAAAATGCATTAAAATTGTTTGCGTTTGGCCAGTAAAAAATGTTGCTTGCCAAATCGCGTCTTTTTGCGCCAAATACTCAATTTTTTTTTTTTTTTTTTTTTTTTTCAGATTTTCTACTGGGATTCCGCAACTAAATTTCATTGTTCTTTTATTACATACATGAGTAGCTTCATTAGCAAGTTTTTCAAAATTTTCTGAGTATGCTCTTTAAGGAAACCTTCCTTGTTAGAGTGATCTTTTTTAAGTGCGTCTAATTTGTTATGATCCGTTATAAAAAAAAATAAAAAAACGAAAAAAAAAAACTAGAAACTTCGGTGCGTAGCAAGTAAACAAGCAAAGATTTAAAAATAAAAAATGCGGAAATGAAATAATCTTAATTTGGAGATTAAACCAACGTGCTGGATTGACATAATTAATCCAAATATCAAACGTTGGTATCAAGCAGGAACTAGTTGCAGATTGATGCACACTTATTTATAAAGGTTGAAAAACCTTTAATTCACATTATTACAACTTTATAAACAATAAATAATTTTCTGGAAAATACTCATTTCTGGTATTATTCACTTTATCTGTACAAATTGTACATTTTTAGTACATTTTTATTTTTAGTTAGTTGTGATTTTGCATAATGTGATTAATTAAGCCCTACTGTTTTTATTAGTTTGTAAAAAATATCGAATAACTATTGACTGATGAGCAATAAATACCGTATGTTTTCTGGGGAGGCGCTTTTGCGAGTTATCTTTCATTGAGGAGGAACAAAGTGGAAAAGTCTAAAATAGATTTAAATGTTTTTGGTTAGACCATCTGAATGTTGAATTTTTGATCATTTTGTTACAAAATTTTAAAAATCAGAAGCAAACCTAAATTTAATCACACACCCCTCCCCTCACGCGCTTCCAATCTCTTATCGGGTGTTCATCGCACTTTGTCATGAAAATGATGCCTGGAAAACTTTATAAAAATCTAGGTATCTCAAACCTTATCATCACAGAGAAACCGGGTCTTTCTTCCAAACATACATTCTTACACCACTTGTAAATGTCACAATCCTATTGCAGAATCACTA
The DNA here is from genome assembly GCA_963931845.1 of Maratus michaelseni. Lineage (NCBI taxonomy): Eukaryota > Metazoa > Arthropoda > Arachnida > Araneae > Salticidae > Maratus > Maratus michaelseni. The sequence goes on along the minus strand of OZ007588.1, from coordinate 424,870,485 downwards.
TTCTGGACATTGCACTTTTGTTCAAAATCTCATTTAATAATACATTAATTTTTTTATCGCTTTCCTTGTTTTTAATTATGATATTTTTCTGTAATTTATGAGAACCAATTCCTTATGAAGCAAGTGGTTCATGAAATAGTACAAGTAAAGATTTTTCTAGTTTGAAGAGCCAAGCAAGAAGTAATACATACAATCATAAAATGGCGCTGCGGAAAACATATTTTCATTTTTGATTCAGAAAATGTAATATTTATCAAATCTTTTTTATGGGTAATAATTTATCCTATAATAGAGAATGATCAGTCAATTATAACTATTAACATTTCAGATTGTACTTTTTAAAAAAAAATTACACATCGTAAAGTCTACCCAAATTTTTCCTGTTTCTTTTTTTATATTTAATGAATTAATTAATTGCTTATAAATAAATCTAATTTAGATAAAGTATCTATTTATGTAATACTGTAAATTTAGGGAGAACGTGGTAGTAAAGCATTACGTATTACCTGGATTTCAGTATTTGATAAATTATCCAAAGCTAATGGTTTAGGCAATAATTTAACAAGCGCAGATTAGAGCTCGAATGTAGTACCTCAAGCATGTTTCCGCATAAATCTATAATACGACTTCGATATCTATGTTTCAAACGCAATTGCATGTGAAAAGCATTTAATCTATAACTCAACATTGCGTTCTTAATGATTAAAATTTGAAGCAATTATTAGTTTATAACTGTAAAAAGAACATGAAATGGGAATATTGCACATGATAAATAATTAAACTCTTTTTTTCACATAATTTATATAATATTAGAAATTCATTCTCCAGTGTGTTATATCGCTTTTCATATTCTGGAGCGATTACTAACTTCATTTGAATTCATTTGACTAGGCGCTAATATATTAGAGTATTTCTTCACATTTAAAAAAAAAAAAATTAATACAAGAACATGCACTCGTAAAAAATGTGATAAAATGTATTCAGTGGTATTCTAAAACTTTATTTAAGTTTATATTTTTAAGTGTGTTCTTTTTTACAAGTATTTTCTTCTGAATCTCCTGAAAATCTTCCTATAAAAGGAAAACGTTGAAAGTTCAAAAAGCACGTCTCACTTGTATTTATAATGCATTTTTTCTTGTATATATTAAGCTTTTAACTGCGATTATATACTTTATGTATGGAAAGTAATATTTTATACTCAATAAATATCTTTACTGTTCATTTTTAATCAATTTAAAGAAAAAGCAATACTATTCTACAATTACCTAAATATTTTTTTCTTTTCTATTTCGTAAATACATTTTACAACGTTTAATTTTTAATTATGTTATTACATGTTTTCTTTGTTTGTTAAAGAGGGGAAATTGCAAATTATAATAAGTATAATTTGTAAAGATACATATTTCAAAATAGTAACCATGCAGTATGCTTATTAATGTGGGGGGATACATCATAGAAGAAATAAACAGAGATATTTCACTTTATTTCCTGCTCTTTGAGTAAACCTAATGTTTATGACACGTTAAATGCATATTTAAATGCATATATTTAGGTTTGTAACTAAAACATAAAGTGAAACCAGATAAGATAATTTGCCAATATAGAACGATTCTGAATCCAGAAATGGGGGAATTTCTGGAACTGTCTTAGATATGAAAGGAATGCCAAAAAAATTAATTAAATGATTTAAATCAGTAATTAAACCGTGTTTATACTAGACTAATTTTAACACAATTATTCAAATTGGTAAAGAAATCATATGAGTTCTAATTTTCCAACTGGGCGAAAAATGTCCGAGCCAGGATTCGAACCTGGGATCTCTTGGCTGAAGCTGCCAATGCTCTACCAGCTGAGCCATCCTGTACGAATCTGGAGGACTTAATTCATGCAGTTAACCTTATTGAGCATAGCAACTGGTCTGATATCTGAATCAGCTCAACAGAATAAATCGCAGGCAATTTGGAACTCCAGTAAACGCTGGATACGTAATTATACTACATTAATTTTAACACAATTATTCAAATTGGTAAAGAAATCTTATGGGTTGTAATTTCCCAACTGGACGAAAAATGTCCAGAACAGGATTCGAACCTGGGACCTCCTGGCTGAAGCTGTCAGTGCTGTACCAACTGAGCTATACCGGTCGAATCTGGAGGACCCAATTCATTCAGTTAACCTAATTGATCATAGCATCTGGTCTGATATCTGAATAAGCTCAACGGTATAAATCGCAGGTAATTTGGAAATCCAGTAAACGCGGGATACGTGATTACACCGGATTTTCGTTCAGTTGGAAAATTACAACTCATATGATTTATTTTCCAATTTGAATAATTGGGTTAATCATGAATCAATTAAATTAATCATGATGTCTGCTTGTTATGTTACTTGAGCTGCTACCTAAATAAACTACTTAGTTGCAGTTTTTAATATTTCAGAAATTACGAATTATAATTTTATTAATAACGCATAAAAGTATAGATTCTGTTTCTAATTAAAGGGTTATTTTTTTAATAATTAATTTTAATCCGTGTTAATAATTTAATATTAAATGCAGTTATTAATAATTTTAATAAATGTAAATATCAGCAGTATTTAAAATAGGCGTACCTAATTGTTACAAAACATTAAAGTGCATAACGTTATTTCCGCTACTTACAAATGAAATTACTAAATAAATCTGATTAAATATATATATATCTATGTATATATATACTTCATAAAGAATATTTATATAAGTATTGTTTTTTTTTTTGCTGTTATTTTTTTACTTTTTTTCTTCACCCTAGACGACATAGAGCTTAAAATTTAACGTTAAGCAATGTGAAAAGATCTATAACACAAAGAAGATTCAATTCATGTATGAAACTCAGATTCAGTTGTTTGTTTTAAAGGAACACTTATAATTTATTCAAAAAAATAACAATGCAAGTGTTAATTACGTAGTAGTAAAAAGTAACACTATCCCAATAAAAATATCCGCACTATTTTTTAAAATAACATAAATATTTTAAAACATTTTCAGAATATTTCCTAGAAAATTTATGAAACATTCACATACAGATTTAAAACCTTTATTTGGAAAAGCTGAAATGAATAAATGCAATCAACTGTGAACAATTAATATTTGAAATATCGGTCAAATTTAACAATACCTGATTAATCTACAGAGAAGAATTAGTTTATATTCATAACTAAATTATTTTATATGCATAAATAATATGATTCATAAAAATATATTAACCTCTGTTCATATGACTTGTTGATGCAATGTTTATCTTTTTTTATCTTTCTAATAAACATATTTTATTTTTTTCATTGTATAAAATAAATCTAAACATTTTTACTTAAAGCAGGGGTCGCAGCGTCCTATATATTTTTTAATAATCCCCACCACTATTTTCAAAATATAATATTCACAATATCCCTCTATTGCAAATTTTAAAGAAATCTACCATGATACTTATAGTTTGAAAATAGTGGTATCAAATATATAAAAAAATATATAGGACGCTGCGACCCCTGCTTAAAGGAGTCTCTACCTTTTGAACTATTCTTCTACTTTAATATTTTATACTACCTTTTTGGCATATTTTTAAATAGTTTTTTATAAGAAAAGGGATTTTATCAAGAAAAAATGCAATTCTTACTATAAAATTTGTATTATATATATATATATAATTCTTTTCAGACGCACTTCTACAATTTTAACATTTTTTTCAACTTTAAGAAAAGGGATCAACTTTTAAGAAAACAAACCAAAGGGATTTTATCAAGAAAAAATGCAATTCTTACTATAAAATTTGAATTATATATATATATATATATAATTCTTTTCAGACGCACTTCTACAATTTTAACATTTTTTTCAACTTTTTGCTTTTATACTTTCTTAAAAGCGTACTCTATAGCGGTAAGGACGAGTTTTCCAAAATGTTTATTAGTTAAAAAACTTTTTTTCTTTTTTTTTCTTTTTTTTTCACAGGAGAGTTGAGGTGCATTTAAAAACGCAATTTCTTTTTGTATTTTTTTTTATTATGTCATTGATGTCATTTTAAATTTCGGAACCGGATTCAAAAGTAGAAGTATCTTCATAAACAAAAAAAATCTGCAATAATAATCAAAAAGTAATAAATGGACCGGTGAGAGGTCCTCGGCTATCCTATGCCAAAATAAATAAATAAATAAATATGTTAAAATGCAAACAAGAAATTTGAAAATAACGCTCCCATAACATTAACCATTTACAGTTTTGCCTGCATGCCGCTCGGGCAAGTAGAGTTTGCTTGCTTTGTTACTAAAACCATTTGGATACCACTTATTTTTTTAATTGTAATCTTAGCTTTATTGATTGGCTGACATTTTTCGATTATATATGGCAAATATTTTAATACGGAAAAAATAGTGTTTTGTCCCTACTTTTAGTTTATTGTATTAAGAAAACCAAACTGTTAAGGGGTTAACATTAATTTCCGAGTTTTATCCTGTGACTAGCGTAGGCTCAGCTCGTTCATAAGAAATAGCCAGTCAATGGAAAAATATAACTTAAATGTTTAACATTTAGATCATACAAATATACTGCAAAAATTGAAACTGGGAAAAATAAATTTAAATATTGCAACTCTGAGTCATCTAAAGGGAAAGAATATGAAATGAAAATTCTTTTTTTTTATCAGTTTTTTGCAACACTTGAAAATATACTAAATATTTGTAAATTCATTTCAGGGCTTCCAAATGATACGCTTTTTGAATACGAGTATTTCCTAAGAAAAATCATCGTGGCAGGTTTCGACAAGCTTTCCAACAGAAATAACCTTGGGCGTAGATTTGTACAAGATTTGTGAGAAAATCTCAACAGAATATTATTATTATTTTAACATCCCTACATTTTAGGCACAAAAAATTGGAAAATTGACATTATTGTCATTTTTTGACAAATGAAAGTTATCGAGTCCCTTTAAAACGATGTTTTTATTTGAATTACATTCATTGATTATAATTTCTTAACAAAGAAAATTTTACAAGAAGTTCCCATTTTCTTTCTTTCTATATATTTTTTAAATCTTATTTCACTTTTATTCATAATTTATTTTAGTGAAACACTAGATTAACTTAAACAGATTTTTCGTAATAGAGATTTTACAAGAGAATTGTAAATGAGATCATTTCCATTTTATCCAAAAAGAAGATGTAAATTTGAAACTTGAATTTAAAATATTCTTTAAAAGAACTGTTAAAATAACTTGCATGGAAAACTTACATTTTAAATTAACTTAGAAATGGCTTTATTAAGAAAGATAATTTTGAATATTACAAATAACAAGGATTTCTAAGGTCTGTGAAATTATACTTTCATGCCTATTTTTCATTTTATATGTTGATCCATACTTTATAAGTACCGCAGAACAGTTAATACTATCTGTAACAAATAAGTATTTCTAAATATATTTTCAATTTTTTTTAATGAAGAAACTATCACTAGAAGAGCTGAACACAATCTTCAATAAAGAAGATTTTGTTATTAGAATTATAAATTATATTGTCTTCATTTTATAAGAAATATCTATAGAGCTATACAACTGGAGTAGAAAATCGTAAACTTTATTTTAAATGAAATATAAAAGTAAATTACGCTAGGAAAAGTTTAATTTCCAATCAGCTTAGAAAGTGCTTTATGAAGAAAAAAGTTAGTAATTTTCAAACAAAATATGCAGCTTGTTTTCTGGCGTATATAAAATAATACTTTTAATCATATTTTTCATTTTATAAGTTGTTCCATATTTTATAAGTATCCGATAAAATTTAATGCTGTCTTTAATAAATGAATATTTCTAAATATATTTTCTATTTTTTTTAAGAAGAACCTGCCGCCAGATGAACTCAACACAATCTTCAATAGAGAAAATTTTGTTATAGAATTAGAAATTATATTAATTTCATTTTATAAGAAATATTTATAGAGCTAAACAACTGGAATAGAAAATCGTAAACTTTATTTTGAATGAAATATAAAAGTAAATTGCGCCAAGAAAAGTTTAATTTCAAATCAGCTTAGAAAGTGCTTTATGAAGAAAGACAGTTCAAAAAGTTAGTACTTTTTTAAACAAAATATGCAGCTTGTTTTCTGGCGTTTATAAAATTATACTTTTATGCATATTTTTCATTTCTAATTCAAATGATATTATATTTTAGAACCTCTTTACTTCCAGAATTGCAAAATTTGAGGCTATTTTAATCAAGACATTACAAAGTCACAATTTAATATCCTTTTAAAACTTTTTCATAGAATGTAAAATTTTGTAGAGTAAACAAATCTAGCGTAATATTAAGAATGTTTTGAAATCTTAAAAATAGTTATCTTGTTATTGAAAGTTTTTAGAGTTTTCATACAAAGAGGAAATGAAAATAAGAAAAATATATTTAACTCTGTAAACACCAAACCTAAAAAGAGTGGGAACATGCGCATAGAAATAGATAAATAAAATTTTGATCTGTTATTTTTGCGATGGTATATTCAATTTATTTAATTACTAATTTGTGTATAGTTTTTAAGAATTTCGCTTTGTAAAATCATGTATACACACACACACGCACATATATATATATATATATATATATATATATATATATTATAACTTACGGATATTTTCTGTACTTCTTGAACTTAAGTCAAATGCATTTATATTCCCCTTTTCTTTCTTTTTTACCATTAAAGTTATTGTTCTTTAAAAAAGAAGACCCAATAAATTCTAATTCTGATATCATAATGTCTTTAATTTAAAAAACTAAACAACTGACATAAGAAAAATATATTTAACTCTGTAAATACCAAAACGTAAAAAGAGTGGGAACATGCGCATAGAAATAGATAAATAAAATTTTGATCTGTTGTTTTTGCGATGGTATATTCAATTTATTTAATTACTAATTTGTGTATAGTTTTTAAGAATTTCGCTTTGTAAAATCATATATACACACACACGCACATATATATATATATATATATATATATATATATTATAACTTACGGATATTTTCTGTAGTTCTTGAACTTAAGTCAAATGCATTTATATTCCCCTTTTCTTTCTTTTTTACCATTAAAGTTTTCGTTCTTTAAAAAAGAAGACCCAATAAATTCTAATTCTGATATCATAATGTCTTTAATTTAAAAAACTAAACAACTGACAAAAAAATGTTCTAATGCTTATAGTATGAATCTAATTGCAGTAGTGTGTCATTGTTCATTCAGTCATAGTGTATTAGAATATCTTTTAAATGGTAATGATATTTTCTAAATGATTTTATCTTTTGGATATTATTTCTAAGTATAACGTCCAGGAAATATTTGAATATTTTGTTGGATTTTAATGAAATAAAATTTTTGTAATTTTTGCAGATAGATTTTGAAAAATTGCTTTTACATATCTTATACAAATTTCAATTTTGACATGTAACTTGCTATGCTTATAATAGACTATCTACTTTCCTTATTTTATTTATGAAAGTAGCTGATCCGTCCAGCATTGCCAGTAAATCAATAACTTTCTTCTGCGGTTTCGATAAAAACAGCCATTTTCGGCGCGCCATGTTGTTCTAAACAAATCTATTTCCGAACTAATCTCCAGCGCTCGTCCTCGCTGCCTACGGCATTCTATAGCAAGCGTGCTAAGCACGCGCTGCAATAACATTTAGTTTCAATTTCCACCGCTAGGTGGAAATTGTAGGATGGAAATCATCTTACTTAGTTACCTATATTTTAATTAGTTCATGTTATGTTGAATATGCCAATTACCGTTGAAGAAGATTCCAAACATTTTTAGAACACTTTGGTCGAAATATGAAAATGCCCTAGGTCGACAACTTTCGACCAACATATCTCCAGCATCCCCACAGCTACCGACATGCAATCACCATATTGCACGATGGGAGACTCGAGGCTACTACCCCACACAAACACCAGTGGTCTGCGCTGGGTAGTTGTGGCTGCAAAGTGAAATATACGGACACACACGGCTATATATATATATATATATATATATATATATATATATATATATATATATATATATATATATATATATATATATATATATATATATAGATAGATAGATAAATAGATTTATAAACTAAAAAAGTGTTTAATAACCGGAAGCTTTTTTAATTAATAAATTAAATAAATTTAAATATCTTTCTAGTTTTTAATTCGATATTTGCAGTAAAGTAAAAATATGTTAAATATTTTAATGAAACACATACTAACATTCATTGTTAAATAAACTATATTTTGCATTTCTCATTCAAGCCATTCTGCAAAAGTCTAAATGTACGAAGTTTAATTAGTGAAAATTTTTCTATTTCCCATGTCACACAATTAACAAAAAATCAAAAGATATATTATATTCATTATATTAATCATCAGTATGTCCATTTAGTATCACTAAATTTGTTAACATGTGGTTTAACTTTTCAATGCACGTTAACTAAATGTATAGACATGCACAATATATATTAGCATTTTTTATTTACAAAATACGACATAACTTCTTACTAACTAATATTGTGAGTAATACACACGCCATAAAAATTGCTTAGTTTACTTTAATTGAAAAAGTTATGAAATAAATTAGAAGTACTCTTATAAATAACTCTTTTAATAAAATCTATAAAATAAATAGAACCTTACTGTTAAAGGTTTAAATAAAGCATGCACGATTGTAATAGCAGACGAGTCATATAGTACATGTAAGCACATAAAACCTTTATAACAACTGAAAATTTACAATGATTTAATTTAAGTTATATTCTAAATATTAATAAATTGCACGTAATATAAATTTTCCGGACATAATAATCAATTAATCTGCTTAATGGATGCTCTACTATATTATATGTTGTGAAACAAATAAGGTAAAGCCAGGAGAGATGGTGCGGTCGGAGAGATTGCGGACATAGATGTTCGGAGGAAAGGAGTAGAGTGAGCGCGCAGCGACTCCAGGTAGTTGTACAACAGCAGTAATGGAGCGTCTACTTGAAAGTGCACGTTTATTGTTTTGAGTGTCTAAGATAAAACATTGCTATTTTGTTTTGTTTTCCAAAAGTAAGTGATTAAATTTTCATAGCTATTCATCAGAATTTATATAAAATGTCAGTAGTACGAAATATTTTAAACTTAAACGATTTCTCATAAGCTACTAATCTAGTCTAACAATGTGAACATCAACGGTTTGTTTTAGTAGCGGCCATGTTTAAATAAAAGGCCGCGCAAAATCTCCTACCGAAAATGGAGAGTTTGCGTATCTGCTACTTAGGAGAGATGGCACAATATTCTCATTAATTTCCATGCTAGGAGAGATTACGCTGCTTATTGGTAAATTTGCATTAAAAAATGAAAAATTAAAATGGACTAATTTTAAGTTAAACGTGTTATTAAGTTACATAATTTTATTTTGTAATCTTATCTGGACTTGCTTTTTCTGATTCTTTACTTTTTTTTCTTTAATTAAAATTTTTTAATCGTTTTTAAAATTATTTCCCTTTTCTGATACTATAAGCATTAGGTTGAAATATTCACTCCCAATACAATAAAATTTGTTCACAAAAACCTTAAAGCAATGTCATTTAAGTGTAATTATTATTGTTAACAATTTAATTGTAGTTCTTATTAGTAACAATCTCTCCTACCCATGTGCGCAATCACACCAACCCTATAAGAAGAGATTGCGCAAAATAACTTTCTTGGTTTTATTATAACTGTTCTATTAAATGGAAACATATCAACAAAATAGCAATGGAAATTCATATAATTTTTAGATTTTTTATTGCTATTCTTTTGAATTGTGCGCAGAATATCCTAGCTTTACCTTATTAAGAATATGAGTTAGGATCCTCAATGAATCGTTGGAAATAAAAATTTATTTTGATTATTTCACCACAGTGTTATAAATAAACATTTTGAGATACTTTTACGGTCAGAAAACACTGTGTTAATTAATGAATACTTCATGAAGTATAATGAAATAAATTTCATTATGTTTTCTATTGCAATAATTATATTATTGATTCAAAACTTTTTAATACATCTTTAACTGTCTAAAATCACAATGCAATAAAAAGTTCAAAATTTAGAATCATCGGGACTTTGATAATTACAAATAATTTATTTTGAGCTTTAAATGGGCTAAACGAATGGAAGATGATATAAAATGAAACTATTCGAACTCACCTTAAAAGTTACGATAAGACTTTTCTTATTTTCCACACTTCGTCCAATAAATATAAAGCTTGTAATACAAAATATTCAATACCAGCCAGAACTTTTGTGCTTTTATGTGCTTTCATTTTTGTAACTCGTTAGGAAAGCAAAACCGTTTGTCAAAGAGGTTAATAACAAGCATCTTTCTAAAAGTTGTGATTTAGATAGAAAAAAAAAACATTTATTTTTCATCAATTAATAGTTAAAATAAGAAGTTAGATAGCAGCAATATTTTCATATGTCCGTGACAATCAGTATTATGCTTGAGATTTCTAAATCACAATATGTAATTAATGGATGGCCTCGTCAGAAGGGGCTATAATTTTCAATTGCTACAACTCGGTAAGTTTTGGCAGTACAAAATACATTTTTTTTGTTTTTTTCGTTAAAGTATGTAATATGTTTTTGTAAGTCTAACTTATAAGACGGGGGGGGGGGGGGTGTTAAAATTATGAATGGCAAAATTTGGGAAAGTTTTCAAAGTATGACTCTAAAAGAATTAGTTATTGGAAAATAATAAGAGCGGATACCTTGCGTATATATATGCGTGCCCACTCGTGTGTGTGGGCGTGTTGTGTTTGTCATGAAAACTCTCCAGGCTTTAAATAAAGTAATACATTCTTTATAAATACATTTAAAAAAATCTTCTAACAGAAAATGAAAGATTCCCATGACGCTGACATTTTCGCTGAAAAGTTAACATTTGCTACAATATATTTTATAATCCAATATAAAATGCTTAATATCATTCTGAGGTATCACATAAACTTCCTTATTGATGACCTCTTAGAAAGCAATAGATTTGTTTTATTTATATAATAAAAAGTATGTTTTCTGCATCATAAAGTAAGATCTTTTCAAGTATATTTCTTTATTTCAAAGCCTTTCATACTATCATATTAATAGTTTTTTTCTTTTAGAAAAGAGCATACATTCGAAAACGTATTCAGTTTTATATTCAGAAACAAATGAAAACATTGGGAAACAACTGAAATTCATTCCTTATTTTATTGTCTTTAACGATTAAAAAAATACTGAGAAAAGATATTGAATTTTACAATTTTAAACTGGAATTAGTCATAAATTTCCAAAGGACAAACACACATGTTTATCTATTTTTCAGCTTTCATGTTCCTTTTATTTTTCTTTCTTTGTATTCCTTTTTTCTTCATTCATCATTTTCTTTTTATTCGTCAGTGTGATATTTCGCAACTTAAAAAAAAAATAATTTCTCAAAGCACTTAACATGGAAAAACAAATTATCAAAACAAGAACAACATCTTAACTCGTTGTATTCCCGTGTTATTAATATAAAATATACAGACTCAGATTCAGATAAAGAAAAAAAAGGTATTTTTAAAATGCCTTACATTTATCGCACTTTTGTAATTTTACAATACATCCAAATATTTAATAGAATTCATAACACATAATACAACAATGTGGTTTTTAAATTTCAAAGATTCATCTCTCTCATTAATAACACATGATAATTTCTGACATGAGCAAGGAATAAAGTAAAGCTAGGAGAGTCTGCGCCCAGTTCAAAAGAATAACAATAAAAAATATAAATATAAATTTTTTGCTAAACTATCCATGAATAATTTTTACTTCATTTGTTTTTTACGCATTTCCATTGCTATTTTTTTTATGTTGCAATTTAATAGAACAGTTGTAATAAAACAAAGAAAGTTATTTTGCGCAATCTGTCCTTACAGTGTTGGTGTGATTGCGCACATGGGTAGGAGTGATTGTTACTAATAATAACTACAATTAAATTGCTAACAATAATAATTACACTTAAATGACATTGTTGTAAGGTTTTTGTGAACAAATATTATTGTATTAGGAGTGAATATTTCAACATAATGATTAAAGAATCAGAAAAAGGAAATAATTTTTTAAACGATTAAAAAATTTTAATTAAAGGGAAAAAAATACAGAATCAGAAAAAGCAAGTCCAGATAAGTTTACAAAATAACATGAAGTTACTTGATAACACGTTTAACTTAAAATTAGTCAATTATAATTTTTTATTTTTTATGCAAAATTATCAATAAGCTGCGTAATCTCTCCTAGCATGGAAACTAATGGGAACAATACGCCATCTGTCCTAAGTAGCAGATGCGCAAACTCTCCAATTTCGGTAGGAGAGATTGCGCGGCCTTTTTTATAAACATGGCCGCTACTAAAACGAACCGTTTATGTTCACATTGTTAGTCTAGATTAGTAGCTTATGAGAAATCGTTTAAGGTTAAAATATTTTGTACTACTGACATTGCATAGAAATTCAGATGAATAGCTATGAAAATTCAAGCACTTACTTTGGGAAAACAAAACAAAATAGCAATGCTTTATCTTAGACGCTCCAAACAATCAACGTGCACTTTCAAGTAGATACTCCACTACTGCTGTTGTACAACTACCTGGAGTCGCTGCGCGCTCACTCCACTCCTACCCCCGAACCCTTATGTGGACAATCTCTCCGACTGCGCCATCTATCCTGGCTTTACCTTACTACATGCATCATACGTATATCTTACTTTATTTATTTTTTTATATAAATTATTCTGGTCACCATTTGGTCAATATTGCTTTTTATTCTTAATTCAAACTATTTTAATATTTTTAAAATGGCATTCACCATAATCAGTACATTACAATAAAATGGAATTCTTCAATATAAATATTTTTTTTAAAATTTAAAATTGAATTTTCATTATTTATTTATTCTGAAATATTTTCTTAAATGATCTGAAATTTTACACATTTTGCATAGCATGTTTTGACTTTGAATGCTCTCCGCATGCACATATATCCTTGAATACTTCATGCTTATGTACCCTTACCTGCTACATTAACCAATAAGATATCCTTTAATCATGTTGATATAAAAAGGAATATATTTAATGACGATAATGTTTCTTGTCTGTATTTTTATATGCACAGTACACTGTTTGTACAAATATAAGTATTATGTAAATTTTTTTAAATGAGTAAACAATCACAGTAACACACATATGTAGAGTTGTATATATCTAAAACCATACTGCCAGCGCAAATTGTGTGTTATTAACACTATCCAACATAGTTTTAAAATGTATATGAATTCGGTTTATCTGACTGCCTGGCCGTCTGGCCGTCTAGACGTGGTGTACCTCGTATAAATATATTCGGATGTATGTTAACGAAATTCAAATTAGAATATTCGCTATTTACACTGAAGTGTGTAACATTTATAGTTTGTTTACGGACACACAAACGAATTCCCTTAGATTAGGATCTATGGGGAAAATCGTTTACGATACATTTTATTTAAATTGATTATTTAGATATAGTATTTTATTTTATGAAAAGATGAAATTTCTTAATATATTCTGTTAGTGATGGAAAGTGTTTCATAATCTATGCCTGATCCAGGATTTTTCGTTCTTGTTTTGTTTTACTATTTGTTCAATTTTATGATTTTGCTATAGGTATTACTTGAAAAAGTCTTAGAATGCTTTTTTAAAATCAGTATTAAACGTTCTCAAACATTGAATGTCGACTATGTAAAACTTTCAGGACATTCTGAGCTGTCCGAAAGATTCAGAGTTGTCAAAAAATTCACTAAAAGAAAAGTTTTTTTTTTTTGGTGTTGTTGTTGTTATTGTTCTCTTAATGCTTGCATATTAAATCATACAGAACACCTTCATGATCATTAAATGGCACTTTGAATAATATCATCTTATTTAAAATTCAAATCTACTTACGTAATTACGCAGGAATCTATTTAGAGTAACACAGTTCAGAATAAATTCAAAATTCTTTTAAATGTCCTCTCAATTACATAAGTCAAAATTTTGTATCAACTGTATACATATAATATTTAATTTTATTAAACTTCTTACACAATAAATGAGCATATTGCAAAAATATATCGAATTGTGCATTTACAAATTAGAATTATTTATAAATGCTCAAAGTAAAGTCACAACATTTATCTAGTTATTATATGATTTCCAAGCATTAAACGCTCTTTATTTTTGAACAGTTAAATTTTACTGTGTTAAAATTTTTTTCAAATGTAATGATGCAATGAAAATATACAAAAAATAACGTTTTAAGAGTATTTCTGTACAGACAAATTTATTTCCCGATTTATAAACCACTGTTCTGCATATTTCATAAAATACTCGTCATAAAAATACAAATCCTCAAAACATAAATCCTAATTTCACACATTTGTCAAAAGCTACTTTATAATTTAAAATTCTGAAAATTTGAAAAATTCAATCTGCTATAACAATTCTGTGAGAAAATTTATTTTATGTTTTATCGTCACTTTGTAACAAGTCATTAATGATTATATTCGGGCTTATTATTGTGCCAATATAGCATTCACCTGTATTGGTTTCCATGAAATGTCAATATTGGTTAAATATTGCATTAAAATGTATTAGAATGAAACGCAACTACTACGGAAATGTTGGCTGTTTTTTTAAATATTGGGAGTGAAAAGATAAAATATTGGTTCAATATAATCATTCGAATGTTAGGGCAACATTTCACTCCAATATGGCTAGTATTGGATAAAATAGAGTCAATATAAACAAATTTGGTCCAATATTTCAAGTAGCAATTTTGGGGGAAATTTTCCCCCCATTCAAAAACAATATGCACTGTAAAAAATATGCAGCAAACTGTACAGTTATTCGACCGTTTTCAAAGATAACGCTTACTTAACCATATTATGAAGCCATCCATTTCTAATATGGTCAGATACCAGACCATATTATTGACCAAATTATAATCAGAATAAAGCTACATTTCGGTTATGTAACCGTTTTATGTAAAAATAGTCGAATAACTGGATATTTTGCTGACAATTTGTAACAGAGTGCTATCAAATATAAGATTTGCAAAAATATAAAAAAATTAAGCTACTTATGTTATCTATATATTTATATAAATTGGGAATAGAAATATTTCTTAGAATTCAAAACTCATTTAATTTTACACACGAAATGCAAAATGAATTGTTCTGAAAATTGTCCAAATGAGTCCGAACATTCTATACCTTTTAATTTTCAGCATCCTTAACGAATGAGTTAAAATAGTGAATATGTTGAAATTCATTGCCATAAATCTGAATTAGTCATAAATTCTCAAAGAAATGTCGTTCAGTTTTGCATATAAATTTTCTGATTTTAGAAGCTTTCAAAAATTTGTAGTTTTTTACTTCATGGACTTCCTCTAACTTAGATAATTTTCCGTATGTAATAATATGATGAGGGTAAACAGAATTTTAAACAGTAAGAAAGTCTCTATAAAGCAACATTTACTTTTAAAATTTGTAAAATTAAAATTAAAATTTGTCATCTTAATTCATTATCTTTGTTTTAAAATTTGTCATCTTAATTTTAGAAAGACGAAAAATAAAAAAATAAAGCAAAATAAAAATGAATATTATTATTTGCCTAAAGTTCTTTTGTAATAAAATGTTTATTTTTAAACCAGTATCTTGTTTAAGCAACTCGTCAGTAGTCGCTTGTTTTTTTTTTTTTTTTTTTTTTTTTTTTTTTGCCTTACATATCAATCATTTTCTCCTAACCCATCTTTCCTTACAAATACAATAAGGAAATTCCATGCGTCCGTCAATAAAATAATTTTTACATAAAGGATATCTTGTTGTAATATATTTCTTTGAAATGCTAAAAGGTGTAAATTGACAACATAATACACAGTAAAATAACTTTTATTAGATTGTTGACATGTTTCGGCTCAATCCAAGCCATTTTTAAAAAACAAATGAGAATATTCTATAATTGTACGGTCTTTGAAGTTATTATTTGAAATGCTATCATTTAATTTTCATGTACTTTTTAGAAATTAGATTAATTAATTAATTAATTAATATCTAATAATCATTTTTTAAAAAGTACATGAAAATTAATCGATAGAGTTTCAAATAACAACTTCAAAGACCGTACAATTATAGAATATTCTCATTTGCTTTTTAAAATATTATGTTGTCAATTTACAGCTTTTAGCATTTAAAATAAATATATTATTACAAGGATATCTTGTTGATTAATGTAGCTGGCAAGGGTATTATTATACATGCATTCAGGGTTCTTTTATTTCGCAGTCTAAGCAAGTATGTCCGGATAGCCATAAATAATATTTCTTCCCATTCTTCTGAAAAGGGTCTCTGATTATCAACAACAGAAACGGGAGTCTCAACAAAAGAAAAGGTGTTGTCCGAGCTGTCAAAGAGGTTCTCTGCGTGGTCTCTGACTTTAGACAAGCTAAGAAACTCATAAAAAGCAGAGTCCAAAGAACCACAAAAGAGAAGCCGCGTGTAAGTTTGGTAGTCTAGGCTTCCAGAGTACCAACGAATTTCGTTGACAGCTCGGACAACGCCTTTTCTTTTGTTGATAACCACAGATCCTTTGCAGAAAAATGGGAAATGTTTCTTCACCACCATAGTCAAGAAAGAATACGTCACTGTTTTTATTTTTTCAGGTTCATGTTTACAAACAAAGAGGAAATTCGGGGAAAAGACTGCGAAAAGATCCCTAGTGTCAGTTCATTTTTACCTCTTTCCGATATTCCAAAGCTCGTGAGAAAAAAAGGATAATTAAAGTAAAATGCCAATTTATAACTTCAATGAAATTTAATTTTGTAATATTAAATGAAAACTGTTTGTTGTGTGCCATTTTCTGTATTCGGAGACAAGTGGCAAAAAGGAAGAATGCGATTAATAAAGTTCTGAAAAAAAAAAAAAAAAAACCCGACTAATCTCGGGTACATTTTCTTTCAAAGATATATTTATATATATAAATATATATATTGAAACATGAAAACACATGTTAAAAACAAAGGATAAGACACTATAAAAAGCAATGGATTGGACACTGCAAGAATGATACGTGACAGGATGAAAAAGCAAAAAATGGAAAACAATTAATATCTTATAGAATCTACAAAATGGCTTTATAAGAATATTCATAGTAAATATATGTTATTTCATCAAATATTGTCAGCATTATGCCTAAAATCTACAATATTAAGCCCCTAATAACATATATATGTGAAACAAGACAATTAATAACCTACATGACATCAAATAACAAAATAAAATATACAACTTAAATAGAAATAAGATAAATAAGCCATTATTAAACTTAAATAGAAATTAGATCATAAAATAATGTGCAAGACTCACCAAAAAAAGACTAATATTACTACTATAGATTGAACAAGATAATAAGCACTTGACAAGCAGACCGTTATCACTAACTCAAAATGGCTTCTATAGCTATGCAAAGATTGCTTTGAAAATAAAATGATAATAGGAAATAAATTGATTAGAGCTGCCATCTATCACTGAAAAATATAAGTAAAAGCTGAAATTGTAGACAAGTTAAATAATAAGTCCAGTGCTGCGATCTATAATGAATGAAGGGGGAAAAAACAAGGGGATATATATATATATATATATATATATATATATATATATATATATATATATATATATATATATTTTTTTTTTTTTTTTTTTTTTTTTTTTTTTTTTTTTGACAAAGCAAATAATATTTGAAATGTGAGGAAACTAATGAAAGGAAATAAAATTTAAATATAATAAAGATTAAATGAGAAGATATGTACAATAATTAGCAATGTATGCTGAGACATTGTGTGAGTAAAATGAAGGGTTTATAATATATGTTGTAAAAATGAATTTGTAATGTAAATAAAATGATTAAATGTATAAAACCCTGTTTTTTTTTGTTTTATAAATAAATTTTATATATTTTTTTAGCAGTCCCGCCACATCCCTTCTTAATGGTGTTTTTATTTTATAATTTTTTTTTGGGGGGGGGGGGAAATTGTGTTATTTTATGATTTTTTTTTTTTTTTTTTTTTTTTTTTTTTTTGTTATTAAAAAAAAATAAGTTTTAATAATTTTTTACATACATAATTCATTTAAAAGTATATGGAATATATATTTCCCCCCTGCTTTTCCTTTATATTTTCATCTACTGATGAGAATGAGGCTGATCGATCAACTGAAATAGTTAAAATTTATATTCTCAAGTTCTATAATTATCTTAAATATACATTTATATTCTATTTTAAAAAAATATTTGATCTTTACTGTTAATTTGTTTGATTATTTACATGCACCTTCTTTATGCATTTTTGGCACTTTATATAGAGAGGGATATTCCTACATTTGAAACTATCTCCAGAGCAAAACAAGAGTAAATAAAAAAAAAATTATGAAAATTTATTGCGGCAATCAATAAAATGTTAAAAGATCGGAAATTAAACATTAGCATCATGAAATACCATTTTCATGAGATAATTTTGTGATGGCAGCAATAGTCTTGATACTAAACTCTTGCTACTACAAAAACTATTAAAATACTTCAATTTATTCAAAATTATCGTTTAAATGGGGGAAAACTTTCGTTAAAACGAAAATCATTTAAAATTAAAATACATATAGGTTAAACCGAACCTTTAAAATTTATCATTAAATTGAAGAAATTGTTAAATCGAATTTCTACTGTAGTTTTAATCCACAAAGTAATTTCAATCATACCCCTAGCTTCGGAGAAACAATACGACTTAATTTTATCCTCAATTAAATTCACCCAACAGTCGTCATTTAAATATAGAGAATCGTAAATAAAGGGGAGTTTACTTCATTACACAGTTACTTCTCTCAAACTCTGGAAACATGTTTATCAGTAGGATCATTTGGGAAATTAAATCCATTAAATCGTTCCAGTTAGATAATGGAGAATTACGCAGTCTGTGTGACGATTTATTTTCTGTAACCTGCTGTACAATTTATAATGGAAGTAGTTCAATTTCGCACACCACTAGCAAGCACGAGATTTTCGTTTAAAATGTATTAAGCATGTGATATTTAATTATCATTTTTTAATATATTGTATGTTAATATGTAACAAGCTGTTCTTTTAAAAAATGTTCCCTTAATTTGAAGGTACAGTTTCACTTAGTTCAGGCTGATTCGATTTCTATTATTAAACATTATTCTGTTTTTGACGATTTTTGAAAATAATTAAGATAAGAAAAGCGTCCCTTTATAAACTTTAAATAATAATTGACTTTCGGTACGTTAAAAAAAACTTTGCTAATATGAATTTCGACAAGTACTTTCTATATTATATGCTATTAAGATTAACAAAATAGTTTAAACATAATTTAACTAACCCAAAGCTTTGTAGTCTGGCGAAGCCTAAAAGTGTGGGAGTAAATGTTTTAATAAGACCATTACACAGGATTCACACAAACGCACGAAAATAAAAGTACAATCCCACCACTAATATCCATATTTACAATACAAAACCAGTGAATTACACAATAAACCACTTTAAAAATGCAATACATTATTCTGTAATATACACAAATAACCCATGCAATACAATTCAGTGCAACATTATACAATATTTTATTGAATATATCGTATACAGTCAAACTCTGTACAAGCACAGTGAAAACGAGAACATGCTTAAAACTAGCTAGTTGCACGTTATTAATCATTTAAACTACATTATGATTGTCCGACTTTTTACGAGCTGCGGATCACTGCTAATAAGAGAAAAATATCTGTTCGTTTCAATGTCATTTTCAGTGAATTGTAAGAGCAAAAATCACCCTCTTATCGAACACTATTCTCTCTCAAAGGGCATAATCCTGTTTCAAGCCACCATTTGGCGCTTTTTAAAAATGATGCCACATTGACGATTTCTAAATTGTTTACTTACATTTATCATATTGTAACCCACAAAAAGCAAGTGGTAAAATGTTGCCATTCTTAATTTTTAAATAGTTACACATAGGAAAAGTAATGGATTTAGCGATATAAAGTCATTGAAAAACAGATTGCATTTATACGAGAGTAACAATGTAACGAATGTAAAATTTTATTCGTTCAAAACAATTTGGACAAAAGAATGATAATTTAAATACAGAATTATTCAATTAAACCATACACAGTTGATTTTTTTTAGATACTGCATTTATGAGTGAAATAAAATATTGTATTTGTCAAATTTAATAAGATAGATATAAAAAAGATAATATGAGCAGTAAAAAACAACATTTTTATACACATTTCATCGATATTGCATAAAAGTTAACGATTAATGTGAAGTTGAAAAAACGAAAAAACAAGAAATTCGTTAATGCCGCGATCACTGTACCGCACGTATGATCGCTTCGCGAACACGAGACCGAAAAAAACATCACTGGATACAGCAACCTCGTCGTATCGGATCTCCAAGAAATACACGAAATTCGTTAATGTCGCGATCACTGTACCGCACGTATGATCGCTTCGCGAACATGAAACCGAAAAAAAACATCACTGGATACAGCAACCTCGTCGCATCGGACTCCCAAAAAATACAGGAAATTCGTTAATGCCGCGATCACTGTAACCGCACGTATGATCGCTTCGCGAACATGAAACCGAAAAAATAACATCTCTGGATACAGCAACCTCGTCGTACCGGAATCCCCCCTAAAACACGAAATTCGTTAATTCCGCTATCACTGTACCGCACGTAAGATCGGTTCGTGAACATGAAACCGAAAAAAACATCAGTGGATGAAGTAACCTCGTCGTATCAGAATCACCCCCCCAAAAAAACCACGAAATTCATTAATTCCGCGATCACTGTACCGCGCGTATGATCGCTTCGCGAACATGAAACCGAAAAAAAAACATCACTGGATACAGCAACCTCGTCGCATCGGAATCCCCAAAAATACACGAAATTCGTTAATGCCGCGATCACTGTACCGCACGTATGATCGCTTCGCGAACATGAAACCGAAAAAAAACATCACTGGATACAGCAACCTCGTCGTATCGGAATCCTAAAGAAATACGCGAAATTCGTTAATGCCGCGATCACTGTACCGCACGCATGATTGCTTCGCGAAAATGAAACCGAAAAATAAACATCTCTGGATGCAGCAACCTCGTTGTATTGAAATCATAAAAATACACGAAATTTGTAAATGTGGCGATCACTATACCGCATGTATGATCGCTTCGTGAACATGAGACTTCCATGAAAACTGCAGTCAATTAATTTATACTGTTCTAAAGTAACAAGTAGCCACTCACATACATAAAAAAAATCAAGCTTTAAATAAAGAAGCAGATGATGAATTTTTTCGATGCTTTTTTTTCTTTTAATATCATGACATAGCCATTTAATAACGTAAGTGTTATTTAATTGTATTAAAAAAAACATGCTTTAAATAACTAATAAATCTTTAAATATCATTAAAATACAAATAAACGTCAAATAACGAATCACTTGATGACGTAACAAATACGTCATACGTAACAAACGCGTCATCACAAAAAATATCATTGCTCAGCCTTTGCAACAATAAAAGAGCTACATCTGGCTAACTATCGACGATTTGGCACGATTTCGCCAAATGGTGGTCTGAAATAGGAACCAACCCTCTCAAATATTATATGGCTACATAACAACTATGTGTCATAATGTAGTAATTTATGAGTTTTGCAGACCGAATTTCAATTTTCAAGGAGATCACCCCACCACACACATTCTTGAAAAACACAAAAGAAAGGAATATCCCTTTGTTTTAAAAGAATGAATAAAAGAAAACTGAGCCATGTAAAAGAAAAAGTATGCAATAAAATCTTTATTGATTTATTTATTTAAATCTGAACTCTGGGCCATATCAATTAGCCTTTTCTTGTCTCATTGTCTCTTATTTCATTGTTAAAATGAAAAGGTGATGTGGAATCAATAGCTGGAAAATTTCAGTGACTATTGCATTGTTAGCCGAGTTTTTACGGGTAAAAAGGCAATAATCTGTTACATTATAGAACGTCGTCCATGTCCTTTGAAATTACTTATAATTAAAACAATTAATAGAAGTAATAATTTTTTTATATATGCGTTTTAAGATTTGTATTATCTTCACGGTTATCACGAGTAACTGGTAATTTCAGAACTTTTGTAATTCCCTTGCTTCTCGCATTAACCGAGTTTGACTGTATATTCCTTTAAAAATACTAGTTCAATCGATCAATAGATCAAGAGTAAGGAATAATTGGTGTAGAGACTTGATCGTTACAATTATATGAGACCATTCGGAAAGATATGGATTTAATCTAAATTTAGTAAAGATTTACAATATTTTTATTTGATTAATCTATACTAATATTATAAAGAAGTAACTTTTGTTTGTTTGATTGTAGGGGGTAATCTCTGGAACTACCGAACCGATTTCAAAAGTGATGGTGGCAAATTGGTGGTGACAATCCCTGTTCCAACATAGGCAATATTTTCAATGTTGGTGCACGGGCACAGAAAGCCGATGGCACACTGCTAGGGGACACTAAGGGATGTAGTTACAATGGGTGCTGTTCACAGGGCAACACCCATCAGAGAAAAAACAGGGTCCCCAATTTTACCTGCCTACCTGGTTTTAACATACTCTCTTCTGCACTTTTTTAAGTTGAAAAATAATGATTTGTGTACGATGCGAAATCAGTACGACTCCTAAACCTAGGTTCGTTTGGAAGCATTTTCTTTCATAAATGAAAAAAAAAATTTAATATTTGTTTGATTCAAGACAGGAGACGGCATAGCCCGCATGGGTCTACGCTGCCAAATGCAGTGGGGCATCCAACCGCAAGTTAGTTTTATTCGTTCTTCGTTTTATTCGTTGTTCGTTTGCAAAAAACCGAAATGCACAACGGGCGAAGGTCCGCTTAATCCATTTGAATAGTCTTAAATTTAAAAACTGCAACAAATATTAAATATTAGTACATGAAAGCTAAAAATTTCAAATTTACCTACATATGAAAGACAAATTTTACGTATTTAATACTACACATAACATCAAGTTCGTTTCGACACACTGTGAATAGCCAAATAAATGATGACACCAAGAGAAATTATATAATACTTTCAGTATATATATATATATTTTTTAATTTGTTCTCATTCAATTAATATTTATATTTATTTATGTTTTAAGTTATTCACAAATTATTAAAAAAATAAGCTTCTATACCTTTTTCAATTCTAATTATTTGGCCCTGTTTATGTATATTTAAGTATAAAAATTATATGAATCATCAGCACGTTTTATGAATAACAAATAAACTTATTCCGAAAATGAACAACATGCATAATAGGAAAACTAAATATTCATGTTCACGATTTTATACATTTTCTACTACACTTATAAAATGATATATATCAAACGCCTAATTCTGCAAATAAGCGTTTTCTGGAGTGCAGCAGTAGGGTGGAGAAAATTTTATTGTTTCTTTTGGTAAAGTTTACGATTATTGCATTCTCTCTAATAAAATAAATGTAAGTAAATTTAGCATTGTAGTTAGGAAGAAAAACAACATACAATAGCAATCCTAACGGCTTTGTTGGATTCAAAGTATGTTTCTATCGTTTTTAGTATCACAGGAAATTTTGTCTTGTACGAGAACATTCACAGAATTCTATTGCACTTTCAGATGTTAAGAAAATGTGTTTATATGTCATGGAATATTTATGATAAAATAAATATTGATAAAATAAATGCAGTTTTGAAACAGATTTGTATAAATGAAAGATTTTAAAAAATTACGCTGAGAGTAACATAAATAACTGTTAAAAGAACCAGAGAATATATTTATTCCTTAAACAAAATATTATCACAGTATTTTAAAATATATTTTTGTTCAAACTGTACATGATTGTTTAAAACGTACAGTTCTGGGATAAAATTGAAGGGCACATATTACACTTTCAGCACATTACCGTATAAAAAAGTTATGGGTACCAATCTAATGTGATGTAATAACGTCTATTAAGAAATAACTGTAAGGTGGTCGAATTAAAAAAATGATTCAGCATCAAATATTAAAAAACTTTAAAATATTCTACCTTAAAAATATTATAACTTTTTAATCTTCTACCTTTTATTAACTTCATGAACTTTTCAACTTTTTAAAACTCAATAAGATTTTGCATTGAAATATTGTGAAGATGCCCTTTATAACGTGAACAACGTCCTAAACAATATGCAACATGATGTGCGTATTATAAACTATGGGAGCAGTCTCCCTTTCGAAAACTGTTCTTTCATTTTTAATTAGAAAAACCGATACCTAATCTGAGTGCACCCAAAATTTTTAACGGATTAGGTTTTTTATATATAAATATTCAATATTTTGATAGTCTAACGTTAAATTGATTTAAATATTTCTTTTATATTTTATGAAACATTAATTTGCACATGATGATTTTCTTTTTATATTATTATATTTTTAACACGCTCAAACATAAATAATTTGGCTTTGAAATTTCGAGAATTTTATTCCATACAGTATAAATTGTAAAGCTAATATTCCAAAACAATTTTAATTATAACTTATAAGAAATCCATTAAATATCACTCATAAATGCTTCTTATATCTGAATACGATATATTTTCATTTTCATTTAAGTAATTGTTTTGGATACAGTGGTAAAAACATCATAACAGCCTAAAACACGCTGCGATAATTGAAAAAGGACATGTTTGAATTAAATATAACATTATAAATTTATATTATGACTCTCTTACCCATCAGGCGTTTCCCGGATGCTTAATAATAAACTTAAATATACTTAAAATCAGTGTTAAATGATTGTATATTTTAAATGAAAGTCTTTCCAAACGAACTTAAAGTTGGTGGCCCTACTGCCTTCAGCAGCGTAAAAACTCGACTTTGTATGATTTTATATCTTTAAATGAAAAACAAACCAAAGGAATACAGAAATGGAAAATCCACAGGATAGGCGGCGACGCACCATTTTGCGATGTTTATTAGGGTTTTTAAATAATATCTCGGCTAATTATTAAAAAATGAAAAATGTGAGTCTCAGGCCATTAAGTATCCATATTGAAATATTTTATAGAGTATTGATCAGTTTTCTTAACCTGTAATGTAGGTTACAGGTTAATGTTTCCTGGTTACAGGTTAGTGTAGGTAGGTTAATGTTTCGGACGCTATCAATTCTTAAATAAACGTTTTCAATTTCAACAAATATATTTTGCAGACAAACATGACAAATTAACAGCTCTAATATTAAAATTAAAATTAGTATTATTTTTGTTACACTTGTATGTATAAATTCAGTTACGAAGCTGAAAATGTATAATTAAGAATTGATAGCATACAAAAGCCAATATTCTGCTTTGAGAAAACTGATTAATATACTATAAAAACTATTCGGAAATGTTTCTGCAAATCCGTGTCAGCAATATAAACATTTGTTTTATAAATTCTTCTTTGAGTCTCGAAATTATATTGGTTTCTGAGGTTTCTAAAGATAAAGAACGCTTTTTTGGAATCATGGGTAACTCGGATGCAGTTATTAGATATTTTCCTACGTGGTTATATTATTTTTTCGTAGTTTATGAAACATTTTTTTTTTACAGTGTACGTGTGACTGATACAGAATGTTAAGCTATTTCTAAAGGGAAAAAATAGTATTACATATTTTATGTTTCTTGGTCTTAAACTGTTCAATTAGTTTCCAAATCATTGATTATTCCTTTCTTTTCATCGATATGTTTCTAAATGAATAAATTCTACAAATGTTAAATTCGGTATTGTATCTAATATGTCCGATAAATTACTCTATTTTTTCAATTGAATATAAAGGAGAAGCTATCTAGATATTTTAAAATTGCTTAGTACTCCTGATAATCTAAAATGTGTAAATTTAATTTGTTGCTTCTTTTCTTTCAAATTATTGTAAAACTAATAAAATTTATACGAAAGTTGTCGTAATACACAAATAAACAGTCATTCTAATCCTTTATTAAAAAGAAAAATAATTCATGACTAAAACGGCAATAAGCAAATAATTTTAAATTAAATATTAAAATTAGAAATTGAAACATGAAACTGTCACTTCCATTTTAAAAGATAATCGGAAACTTGCTATACTTATACATCAAACTTAAGAAACAAAAAATAATTCCATAAAGTTAATTTATGATAGCAACCTCTTGGGTATTATTTAATAATATCTCTCATTTTTAAATGAATAAATTTTGTAAAGATGTAATATTACTAATTGATGAAGTTGCAGCGTACCTTTTTTTCAGAATTAAATTAATGGAGGTAGAAGAATTTTTCTCGTCCCGTTTAATGTAGAGATATACTGTCATAAATTTTATATGAGCTGTTGGTTTCAGGTGTAAAATATTTAAAAGTTCTTAAAACGAAATCTTTCTTTAATAAAATATATAAAATGAACGTTTTGTCTAATGTGAAATGTACATAAATATTTATTAAAATATAATGCAATTATATTGCATGAATGTCATATAAAGATTCAAGTTTGAAAAATATGTAAAATTAAACAGAGATGCATAAAAACCAATAAGGATATTTCCAGCAAAACGTCAATATGTCTTGCATACAATTTTGTATACATTTATTCTGAAATTGAGTTTATGCAGTTTAGAAATAAACGGGTACAGTCTATCAATAAGTAACTAATGCATGATAAATATTGGTGTAATGAAAAAAATATTCACAGTATCACAATGAATAAGTTTGCAAAATACCAATATATTCACAGCCTAAGAGGAACCAAATCTGTAGTTGCAAACCCCCCCCCCCCGGTACCTTTTATTAAGGATTAAACATACATATATATATATATATATATATATATATATATATATATATGCGTGTGTGTGTATATATACACAATTTTCAGCTGGAGCTGAACCCGCCGGTAAGGCTTTGGGTCAGAATTGCCCTGGATTCACAAAACAAAACCCTAGTTGCCGATGAAAAGATCTATCTCCCTCGTGACACGCGACTTAGTGCCCAGGTTAATGAAATTGACTTGAGAATGGGTGTGCCGCACAGCACATGGTTATAAGGTGAGCTAGACCGTTGCACGCCAGAGACATGCTCTCTCGCGGTAAGAGGCGCTGTGGCACTGCCAAAAGGAACTCTACAATGAAATTAGTAAAATTTAATAAATATAGTTTCAAAAAAGTGTCATTATTTCTGCAGTATTGCTATTATGTTCTAAATATGCACGCAGAAAAGCAATAGCTTTAATTGTATTGATTTGTACAGTGCAAACGTTTCATTATAAATACAAAAAAATGTAATCGCAAAATATTGAGACAGTCTTGATTTGTTTTCAGACAAATGCGCCGAAAATAGTGTGCGTAGTTTTCTGCATGCTTAAAATTCAATGTATCACTAACATAGCATTATTCTTTATTGTACATTAACACTTTAAAATACAGGGAAAACTGCCCAGTTAAACTGGGGGCATTGAGCTCACAGGCTATCCACCGAGGCTAACGAAAGAGACAGGCTACCGCGGTGCATTCCACTTATCTTTTTTTACAAACCGCTAGTGAGACGTGATGCTCTTTTCGTACACCTGCATTGGTGGATTCGAGCATCACGTGACTCCCACGGTCTGTAAAAAAAGATACGCATAAAGCACCGCGGTAGCCTTTCTTTTTCGTTAGCCTCGCTATCCACACTAATTGTATATTAAACTGTTGAAGCGCCTTATTACAATGAACATATATACAAAATTTGAAGCAAATCGCATAATTCTGCATGAAAAACCCACTTATCTAAATAAAAGGGGGGATTAGACCCCCTTTCCCCGTTTATACTTAACCAATGAACCCCCAAAACTAACCAGGAAAGCACCGTATCACAATGAACCTATATACAAAATCTAAAGAAATTCGGATAATTCTGCATGAAAAACCTATTTATCTAAATTAAGGGGGTATTAGCCTCCCTTTTCCCCTTTATACTTAACCAATGAACCCCCAAGACTATTCAGGGAAGTGCCTTATCACAATGAACCTATATACAAAATTTGAAGAAAATCGGATAATTCTGCAGGAAAAACCCATTTATCTAAATTAAGGGGGGTTATCCCCCCCGTTCCCCCTTTATACTTAACCAATGAACCCCCAAAACTAATCAGGGAAGCGCCTTATTACAAGGAACCTATAAACAAAATTTATAACAAAACGGTTAGTTTTATCAAGAGTTATCGCGTTACGTACATACGTACAAACATACATACATACAGAACGGGCGGGCACATTAGTTCGCAGGCTTTGATAGCTTGTGAGCTAAAAACGTTAAGTAAAATATTCAACGTTTCATTACATTTATTTTAACTTTCAGAAAATCTGTCATTTTATATATAAAATTGGCATGGAGTGAATTAGGAATGAAGTGAAAATATTTACAAATGGAATATCTTTCTTTTGAAACACAAAGCTTAAATCTTTATTGTTAATAAACTCTTATGTCCATGGACATTTTACAAGTCTTTTATTGTCACTGTGTTGAAAACATTATTCCTGTAAATCCATAAACTCCACTTCTTTTTTTTTTCTTCGATAAAAATAGAAGTTTTGCCAGAAATAAATAGAAAATTACTCTTGTGGTTTGTTTAAATAAATTCTTTAAAATTATTATATTATTTTAGATGTAAAATTTAAGGTATTTATTACTTATCATATTGGATATTTTTTAACTAGTAGAACAAACTTTAAGGAATAATAGTACGTGTCAAGGCAAATAATATTTTATAGGAAACCGCAGTCGGAATCCGTTTATTTCATCATAAATACGTGGTGTCTCAAAGCAAGCAGAAGCCGAATTTTAAGTCACAAAAAATGAAGGTATTTTAGCGAGATTTTCATCACGTTAACATTTATTTTCTTAAATGTTTTATATCATGTGAACTGCACTATAATTTGACCAGTCACACCGTACATATTGTGAGCCTTATTCCAAATTATGTAGTATAATTTCAGTGTTATTATTTTATGAGCGTAAACCCGGTGTTATTTGGACGCAAACGATAGCCATTTTTAGCACATGTTTTCATATCAACATATTTCATAGAAATCGAAGTCAGATTATTAAAAATATCGTTACACTATCATCATTATTGTTGAAGTTATGAAAGTAAATCAGAGTTTGGTTTGGTGAGATAAAAACCTATATTTGTGACAGAAAAAGTTGATTGCCATCCTGAAATATCTATACAAACATTACTTGTCTTGACTCATATTGTCTCTTATGAAAATTTATTTCATTAGTTTGTCCGATCAGTATATATTATTTATTTATTTCCTTTGTTATGTGTAAAATAATAACGAACACAGAAATGGTTATTAAAAAATACAAATAGTGTTTCTCGTATCTAAAAATATATTTGTAAATTAGTTGTCAAGTTATAACTGAAAAAATTCAAACAATGTAGCGACATGGATATTTACATGATTCCGGGTTCAATCCCGGTGTAATACCAGTTCTGCTCAAAACTTTAATTAGATACATATGTATTAGATTTTCCATTTCAGTAAAACTGAAGTAATACGAAATTTAAAATTAATTTAATGTTTGCATATAGTTTTAAATCCATTTAATTCCCTTAAAAGAAAATTCCCGACAAAAAATGCAACACTGGGGAGTTTCAAAATAACAATCACTAAGGGGATGTGAATAGTTTGAAATGACAAATATTGACTGAAGTTTAATCCTGTATTAGAAACCCTGTAATAAAATTAGACAGTTAGTTATTTCTGAACTTATTTATTTACGTTTTATATGGAAATAATATATATTTGTTAATTGTAATAAAAAATATCAATAAATATAACAGAGGATGTGGATTATCAATTATTACACAGCGTATAAGCAACAGAGTGAAAAAAATATCCAATCCGGGGATAGAACACGGAACCCTTGGTATTATGAAACCATTGCTCTGCCATTTGAGGTATTCGGACGACACCCAGTTTAGCATTTCTCACTCTGATATGTTGGCAAGGCTTCAACTTTGCAGCACAAGATGGAAAGTCAATCATGAGCACACATCTGCAGAGACATATATTTGATGAATTAAATCCCAGTATCGGTGAATATGTATGTAAATAAATGTTTCATCACACCCAGAAAAAGGAATTGGTTAAAACTACAAAACATGCTTTGTTGAGTACGTTTTGGTTGTTTTAGCAAAATTCAAGTAAAATTGAAAAATTTTACTTGAATTAACAGAACATTTTTTGCTGACGATACAAAGAACTTTTTTGGAATTGCAAAAAAAAAATTTTTGGTTGATTCAAACAAAATATCCATTGACCTATATTTAAACAAAAAGTTTTGTTTGGTCAACCAAATTTTTGTTGATTCAACAAAACTTTTTTCTGGGTGCAGAGCTGAAATTACGCTGGAAATGTAACAAAGGATGTGAACTGTCATTTACCACACAGCATACAACCAACATCCAACAGCGCACATCCTTTGTTATATTCAATAATTTCCAGAGTAATTTTAGCTCTGCTGAAAATTTTAATTGAGGTTCCATCATCTATTTTTGAGTCGTTATTATTTTTTTATACTGCTTATTACGTTTTCTCTCGATTATACCTCAAAAACAAACAGATATTTGTAAAGAAATGAAATACATATAATAAAAATTTCCAAATCCATAAAAATTGAGCATATTTTTATCATAACTTGAACAGAAAAAATTTGTTTGCTTTTCAAGTATACTGTGTAAAGAATTTAATGTCCTTTATTTAAATTTAAAAAAAAAAATAAATTTTTTTAAAAAAAAGTCTGTAAATTTGTTCAAAAGTTATCGCTGCAAAACGGTGAAAAATAGAGTTTAGAGATAATTGTGTTTAAAGTTTTGCCTTCGCCGGTATCGCCGTTCTCCACGGCGCACAATGGAGTGTTTGATTCAAAATCTTGGCCAAAATTATTTTTCATGTGTTTTTGCCACCGTTTTGCAGCCATTGCTTTTGACTTAATATTAGTAAATACAGTTAATTAATG
Organism: Maratus michaelseni; assembly: GCA_963931845.1. Taxonomy (NCBI): domain Eukaryota; kingdom Metazoa; phylum Arthropoda; class Arachnida; order Araneae; family Salticidae; genus Maratus; species Maratus michaelseni. The sequence continues at coordinate 424,839,304 of OZ007588.1, read as the reverse complement.
CAATCTACACATACATGTATGCATTTATTTTAAAAAATAAATATATAATATACTGTTAAAAATTTGCAGCAAACTGTCCAGTCATTTGACCGTTTTTATAGAAAACAGTTACATAACCGTAATTTAACTCTATTCTGATCATATTATTGCCCATATTACGGTCAGACTACAGTTAAATTACGGTTATGTAACCATTTTTTATAGAAACGGTCAAATGACTGGACAGTTTGCTGCAAATTTTTAACAGTGTACAAACTTTACTTACCTATTTACTGTTACCTATGTACGTTTTCACGTCTCTCGTGTTCTGATACAGCAAGTGCGAGTCGTTAAAACCTAACTTAAGGTCTAGGAACTGGCTCCCTCTTGGGTGTCCATGTCCGAAGCTGTTGGGACACTCCGGCCTGTCCCCAAGTGTAAGATGGTGGCTTCTCAAGAGGACTGAGAGTCATCACAATCGCAAAGGCTTATGTCGTAACTCACTTGGGTTCAATGGGAGTGGCCAGAAAGGTAGAGTGAAAATGGCCATGAAAAAAATTTTTTTTCGAATTTTTTCTTCGGATAGGTCTTAAAATTTGCCTTTTGGCACACTGAAAATTAGGTTAAATTTTCATTTCATTTAGAATTCATCTTTAGGGCTCTACCAGCTCTTAAAGATTATGCCATTTATACATGAAAAACCAAGGCAGTGTAAATGACCATGAATTTTTCTTTGGAGATGTCTCAAAATTTGGCTTTTGGCACACTAAATATTAGGTTAAAGTTTCATTTCATTTGGAATTCATTCTTAGGGTTCTACCATCTCTTAAAACGTATGCACTTTATATGTGAAAAACCAAAATTGCACTATGTAGTGTAAATTATTCAAATTATTTTTTTTTACAAAATTTCACTGATTTCTGTAAAATAACCCATAAAACATGACTGATGAAAGTATTACTTGTGATCACTTACTTGTGTCAGTGTCGTATGTTTTGACACCTTGAAGGTAAAGGTAACCCTAAAATGTGAATTGTTCGCCAAGAAGATATTAAAAAGCACAATAATTAGATATACAGTTCACTTTTATTTTTTGATATACATGAAAGATAGTTCTCTGAATATATAGAAAAGACAATTTCTGAATATATAGGAATACAATAGAAGGAATATGTAAGATGTACCGTAAGACGATCTGACATTTCACTCTAATTTATACTGGCCTTTGGTATTAAAACTAGGCATTAGCATATTTCGTGATTTAATTTTTGCTAGTATATATCCGTCTCTTGCTTTTACTTCTATAACTGCTAATGACGCTTCAGTAATGAATTTTACGCATCTTTCAAAATCAATCTTTCAAACTTTGTTTTAAAAAATCTAATAGCATCAGTCTTTCTCCCAGTGTTTACAGCTGTTCCGTCACAACTTATAGCCATAAGTGCATCAAGGTTTAAGTTGTTTTCAGTGCAGTATTTTAAAATGCTTTCTGAAATACGCTTTCCTGGAAGATGGTGTAATGTTCCAGCTACAGGGAATTTGTCTCTTCAATCAGAGATACATGTTCTTAACTCATAGTTCGTCGATGTAATCTATCTCCAATTTTCTCTTGATGTAGTGTTTTACCTTTTCTTCCATAAAAAGAAAAATATACTTTCAATTCCTGTTTCTAAAGCTTTCAAATTATCTTTTTTAGAACATTCACTAATTTTCATTCGTTCTCTGCGTTTGCTTCTGTCAATTATATGTGATGAATCTTTTTCTTTTACAATGCCAATATCTTGTAGAGTTGCAGAAGCTATTGCTGCCATGCATCTATCAGAAACCCATGAAACCTTAGGTAGATCTGTTCTCATTTGCCTTTGTGACTCTTCTTTAGAAGTAGATATTTGTGATACGATATTAATTCTTGTGTAGAGATACTATTTATTTGTTCATCACCACTGTAACGATACATAACAACTGTACTGTTCTGATTAGCTGAAGAATTTAAACTTCCCTTTTCAACCCTCACTGAGTCCCTTGTTTTCCGGTCTTCCCTTTATATCAATTTACTTGTGCTGGCTTTATCGATTGTACCAATAACCATCTTTCTTGTTGAGCTTTAGTCAAGAAGAAATTCCTGTTGTTTTGTAGGTTCCTTATTTGGTTTTTCATAGGTATATTTAGGAATTGCCTTGCAATTGCACGCCGAAATATCTAGAAGTTTACTTACAGCTTCAACTTTGAAAAACTGAACTTTCTTCATGTAATAATCATTTCTGTTGGATTTGGGTAATCGAATAAGGTTCTGGTATTCAGAAAAATCGTTCTCTATCATTTGATCAATATGCCTCTGGGAAACTACAGGAATTCATACTTGCTTACAAATTTCTTCGATCTTTTCTCTTAGGATTTGAATTACGTCTGATTTTGGTGGATCTTTGCCATTTCTACTGTGTTTTAATTCTTGTCTTGTATATAAATAAAATTTTATAACGTCTGCTATTGTTCGCAAAACAACTTCATTTAGTTTTGAGGGAGAACTAATTGTGGGTTTTTTCACAGCACGTCTAGTATATTTCTAGTATAGTTTCTTCCTCCACTCACACGAAAAAACAATTTGTAAAACTCAATAAAACGTTTCAATTTTTTTAAAATAAAGACTTAATGTTTAGAAATGATAAAGGAAGTTACACTAAACATATTAAATATAAAAATGTCGAACGATATTACCATCAAAAACTGTAAATGTACAATTTATGGTAAGAAGCAATTACAAGCAATTAAAAACTTGAGTTACGATAACACAAACTCATTGAATCTATATTCACTTTGTACTATGAATACTAATTAAAAACAACATAAATGTCCTAAAACATATACGCACCATTTTATAAAATTAGTTTACTGAAGGTGTTTTTATATACAAAACTGTATTTCTACATAGATAACGTAGCGCTTTCGAGCAAACTTTTGCTCATCTTCAGGGTTACAAATCAAAACACAAGAAGACAAATGGCGAAAGTTTTTGAGGGAAAAAACCCTAAAGATGAGTAAAAGTTTGCTCGAAAGCGATAGGTTATCTATGTAGAAAAATAGTTTTGTATATAAAAACACCTTCGGCAAGATATTTTCTAAAATGGTACGTATATGTTTTAGGACATTTATGTTGTTTTAAATTAGTATTTATGGTAAGAACCTATTGTGTAAAAAATTGAAAATATAAAGGTCCTGGTAGAGCCCTAAAGGGGTTTTCAAAATTCATGAAATTTTGCACATATATTATAGGTATTAAAATGCAACTTTTATAATGCTATCTGAAATCATAATTACAACTTTCGTTTTTTCACTCCACGCTAGTGTCAGCATGAGGCGGCTCTCCCACCGGCCGCAACGCTTACAGGAGGACTCTCCCGGCTGAGTGCATTATAAGTCCCTCAGGACTTGGGTACGGTGGTTGGCGTGCCTGACGTGCGCCACTCGGCACCTGGAGGCGCAGCTCAGTTTCACCTGTTTACTGTTTGTAAGAGGAAAATAATTGTTGATATATTTGTTATATTTGCAAGTAATGTTCACTTAAATGTGGTTAACTTTAATATATATAAAAGTTTAATTATTTATATAAACCAATGCAAATAATGTATATATATATATTACTTGAATTTCGTATTTAGCAAAGTTGAGTCTCTATAGTATGGAGAGGCTGGTTTTTGAATATCGTTAAAATACTATTAAGGCACTCAGAAAACATTTATACATAAAGATGGCAACTGTATGCGGAAATTTACATTAAAAAAATGGCCTTCGAAACTATATCCAATACGATTATAACTCAAAAATGGTCCGACAAACCCTGACACACCTGTAAAAAGCTTTCAATATACCTAAATTCCACTTTCAATCTATCGAAATGAGAACTATAAGAACTATAAGAACTATATAAGACTTAAAAAATACCCATTTTTAATTTGAATTACTTTTTATTACATTAATAATAAAACTATTTAAATACACATATAACAATTATACATGTAAACATGATAACAAAGCTGAAACGTAACAAAAAGCTCATCTTCTCACAAAGAAACCTTCTCTTCAACTGAACCTAGGAGCCGCCGGACATGACATATGCTACTGAAATAGACATAGATCCACGCACCAATTAGTCAGCTGTTATAAATATGATATTTGCAATTGTTCAGTAAATTGTAATTTTTGCACTTTTGATCAGTTTTTTGCCTCAAATACGCCTTTGTGTTTATAGCACATACGACCGTAATTTTAGTACTTTTTCTATCGAACCAACTGTACGACATTCTTAAAAATTCAAACATAAAAATAATGATAATAATAATAATGTTTTTTTTTGTTTTTGTTTTTTTAAATCATTTCAAACATTTCTTGTCCCTTTAAAAGAGAAATAAATTGAAAACAATTTTGGAATGGTGTTCAACATAATTTAAACATATTCTTAGTCCTCAGAAAAAAAGGCAAATATATATTCATATATAAAAAAATATCTTTTTTCTAGAATACACGTGCGCTCTGTAAAAATCCTTCGTATCTACTTTTTGAGCTTCACTAAAATTGTTCGAAGCAGAAAATGTTTTAAAAAAATAAGGGGTAAAAATGAATGTTGTCAAAGAAAGTATGTCGAAAGTAATATTTCACTGGAGGATATTTAAAAACAAAGAAAAGGTTTGTATTAATTAATTTTATTATATTTGTAACACAAATTATTATGCTTATGTAATAGTTCATTATTGTAAGTAATTATGACATCCAAACTTGTTGACATCCAAAGAAAGTAATTTGAATAACCAATTATATATGAGATGTAATTTTCCAACTGGGCGAAAAGTGCAATTATATATTTTTTATTTTCAATTAAACCGAAAGAAATTTATAACACATTCACTATTTATGCATAGTATAATGTCAAAACAATAAATTTAATAAATTACGGAATAAATAAATAAATAAATATTATGTTGATAATAATACAATAGCAAAAACTTCTATCGAATAAAAGATAATTTTAAGTGGATAATTCAGGAGCAAATATGTAAAATATAAAATTGAAATTTCATTTCTCACTTCAGAATTCTTTATTGCCTACGCTTATATTACATAGAAATTATTCATTTTGTATATTTTCATAAGTGCACGGATTGATTAACCATCAAAGTGGAATAAATACGGAAGTTATAAACGATTTTCAGTTATCTTGTCAAACTGACATTTGCATTATCTCGGTTCCTAAATTAAAAAATTTAGTAGTAGAAGAAATATACAACAATGGTTCTGAAATTATATAATTCTATCGATTAAACGATAATTTTAAGTGTGTAATTCATGAGCAAATATGTAAAACATAAATTTGAAATTTCACTTCTCACTTCAGAATTCTTTATTGCCCACGCTTATATTAGATGGAAATTACTCATTTTATATATTTTTTATAAGTGCACGGATTGATTAACCATCAAAGTGAAATAAATACGGAAGTTATAAACATTTGCATTATCTCAGCTCCTAAATTAAAAATTTTAGTAGTCGAAGAAATATACAACAATGGTTCTCAAATTATATAATTCATTTTAAATAATGAAAAGTACAAATAGTTTCTGCTATTAATTAATTGCTAATTTAAGGTTTAACAAGAGAAAAAGTTTAATAAGTAACTTATTTTTAATATAGATTCCAAATTAATCAAAAAATTTCTATATTAATTTTTAATAAGCAGGATTATTAATGGATTTTAATCCTCTTAAATTGAAAAACAATTAAACAAATAGTGAAAATACCGTGACATCGGAAAATGTAAAAAAGTATTAATTCCTTGTAGATGTATCGAATAGATAAAAAGAAATATCGTGACATAATTTAACTTTCATCACGAAAGGAATTTGGAGAACTTTACTAGATTCTAGAGAGTTTAATTAGTGTCTCTATTTATATATATTTAGAATCTTCCATATAATTTGTAAATTAGAATCTAAAATACATATAAAAATTGATAAAGACATTAACAGTAGAGCCGCTGATAATTGAATCAAAAATTAGCGTCTACATAGAAAAATTTTAGAGCCTTCGATAAGTGTCAAATAAGAATTTTCACCAATATGCATAAAAACGGATTAAGAAATTAACAGTGAATCCGTTGATAATTGAATACGAATTTAGCGTCTTAGTGGATAATCTTTAGAACCTTTAATATAGTTGGTAAATAAGAATTTGCACAAACAGGCATAAAATCTGATTAAGAAATTAACAGCAGTGCCACTGATAATTTAATCCGAAAATAGAGTCCTTATTATTTATATTTTTATTTTTATCTTTTGCACATTTTGGAGGAAAAAAAAAAAAAAAAAAAAAAGGTTTATTTATGATATTTTCTCATATGAAGTTTACCGTGTCTGTTTTTTTTTTTTGGGGGGGGGGGGGGTTGTTCATCTCACGAAACCCTGTCCGTCAAAGAGTCATTCTCAGAAACTATGTAACTTACAGAGTTGAAACTTGATGTATATCTAGCTGAATACCAGCTATGAAGCTCAAAATATTAAAATTTGGAAAAATCATAATATATTAATAAATAGACATAAAAAAAAACAAAATTCCAACAGCCTTTTCCTACTCAATTTAAACATGTTTCGTTAAAGCAGTTGCCAAAAATTAAAAATCCACAAAGAAATTCTTTCTACAATAACTAATTTTTAAAAAAGTTAAAATTTCAGTGCAAATTCACCTTGTTTAATAACTAAAATTCATAAAGATACAACTAAATGTAAATATATTGCTTGAAGGTGCGTAAAAACTTACATAAAACATTTAAAAGCACATTAAAGTCCTTTTAAAAATTCAAAACGTTTTCAACCGAACTACTCGGTCATCATCAGTGAAAAACTAATTGTTGAGTTGAGTTGTTGTCTCTTCGCGTTTTCTTGCTTGCCCGAAATTTTAAAGTGAAAGATAAAGAAAAACGAAATACAGGTACAATTAAAAGTTTGAAGTTTTGTGAAGTTAACTACATCTCAAGTTTTTTTGAAAGTATGAGACATTCCCTCTTTAAGTTTGGCATTACATTAATCGCAGTCCCTCCCCCAAAGTTGCGGGTTTTGTTAAACAGAAAAACTGACCCAATCCAGGCTATCAATAGATCAGGGGTATATATTATACCATTCAAGAAAGATAGCAAAGATTTTATGTACGTAGGTATGACACTGAGGAAATTTCGGTACAGAATAAAACAAGAACGAAAAATCATGCGTCAAGCATAGATTATATAGCACTTTCCAACGCTTCCAAAATAATTTTACAAATCATACCGTTTAATAAGCTAAAAGCTAACATCTAAGTAAACAATTTAGAAAACGCATAACATATTTAAAAACATAATTTCAGGAATTTCCAACATATACAATATTCGGAAAAATATCCGAATACTTTTATTCAGCCCTGTATCGGATCTATAGATTTGTATATATACTACATAGGATGATAATTTTAGTTCACTTAGGAAACGCGTAGCACAGTTTAAAATTCTCCGTCTGGAGTTTGTCAATAAACAGAAATGTGTTCGCGAACTTTTGTGCTGCCCTGTATAGGATCTACAGAATTTATACACACCACGTAATAGACAAAAAGCCAGTTAAAATTAAAATTGCGTTCAATAACTTAAAACGCACTTCCAGGAATTATTGTTAACAGACAGTAGAGAATTCTTTTGCGTGTCCCTGTAAATGAACGATGACTGCTATACACACAATATTCCGTAGTAAGCCTCTTGTAATGCACCTTAGTGATCTATATAAATTTCAATGCGTTTAAAATAGTGAAACATTATTTAAATAAACCGCAGACGATTTTTCTCCATAGACGTAATGTAACGGAATTATTTTTACTGTCCCTGTAAAGTAACTATAAGTGCTATGCACACCCTGTTCCATATTAAGCTTCTTCTAATGCACCTTAGTAATATATATAAATTACAATGCGTTTAAAATAGTGAAACATTATTTAAATAAACCGCAAATGATTTTTCCCCATAGACCGCAATGTAACGGAATTCTTTTGAGTGTCCCTGTAAAAAAAGTATAAGTGCTACACACTTCCGTTGAAATAGGGAACATGCTATAGATAACGACAATAACATATAAAAATTGCAGAGCAATCCGAGCATATTTACGGGAGTTAGAGCACGGACAGACGGCAGACGGCCAGACGGCAGACGGCCAGACGGCCAGACGGCCAGACGGCCAGACGGCAGACGGCCAGACAAACCGAAGTCATAAGCACTTTTCAACTAGGTTGGAAAGTGCTAAAAACATGAAGCAGATCTGAGATTAAATAGACCCTACACTGCGTTAGCAAGATTAGCACAAACTGAACCTATAAAATTAGATTTCAATGGATCCAAAATTATATTGCACACAAATAATCACCTGGAAGCTATCATAAGAGAGTCTCTACAAATAATATCTAAAAAAGAAATAGTCTGTAATGATGTATTATCATATGATATCTGGAATGAATTAATACATCATTGATTACCTTTCCCATCCCACCTTATATTCCAAACCCTTGAAGTAAAATAGTTTATTCCGGGCAAGCAAGAAAACGCGAAGAAACAACAACTCAACTCAACAATTATTTTTTCACTGCACCGCTGATGAACGCTTATTTCGGTTGAAAATGTTTTGAATTTTTAAAAGGACTTTAATGTGCTTTTAAATGTTTTATGTATGTTTTTACGCACCTTCAAACAATATATTTACATTTAGTTGTATCTTTATGAAATTTAGTAACTAATTTTCCATTGAACGATTTCCACGTGAAAAATGAAAATGAAATAAAAAATTTCACCAATTGAAAAAAATATTAATATGAAATAAAAATGATTGACTTCATAGTGGTAAATAAACAGCAAATTTCAGAGATTTCTCAATAATACAAGGGGTATGAGTATGTGCATGTGCACAAAGCAGATTAATATCACGTCATTAGAGAATTAAAAAGAAAATCTCACGTCATATTGGAAGTTTAACGAATTTTTCAAATGTTTGAGAATAATACAAAGCGAGTATCAACATGAGTAATAGAGAACAGTAAATATATGAGTTTGAGAAACATATTGAATCATGATAAAAACCCGATTATGAAAATATTCGCATATTTTAACATTTTGAAGGTGTATAGTATGTTTAATTTTGAAATTATTTTTTTTAATATCACATTTAGTCCGCATGGCAGATATTATTATGGCAGAATATAATAGTGGGTTAGCTTGTTTAGATATTCGAAAAAAAGACAAAAATAGGCGGGTAATTTTTTACTTTATAAAAATTTACTTTATAAAAAATCTTTATGATTTTTTTTTTATTTATTTATTTATTTATTTTTTTTTTTTTGCTAAATGAAATTTATTTGGATTTATTAAAGAAAGGATAAAGTGTTTTGAAAGGAATATTAAACGAAACCCTTTGAGCGATCTTCGATCACACTTACTCACTTGTTTTAAATGTTACATATCGATTAAATAAGAACATTATTCTACCCAAAAATTTAATTATTCAAAAAAAGGGTAAACTTGAAATTGAAACAATATATAAATTATCTGTGGGAAAATGTATATATAGACATGTTAAAAATACTCAAATAGATATACCTTGTACAGTAGATCCAAAGGCATAAACCAAAGTGGAATAATATTAAAATTTGAAAAACGTTGGGTAAGAGAAATATCGGAAAAACTTTAGAGATCTTAAAATTAAGGATGCGTTAGAACGGAAAATAATTTTAAGAACGCGATAATAATAAGTTTTTATTTGGTGCTGCGGTTTTTTCCGGCCTATTGTTAACACTTTATGCCCTATCGGAAAAATATTATTGTACGCACCACTTGTTTGAAACATTTATCTACTTTATATATTTTAATTCCTTATGTGAAAGATATTTACCGCACAGATATTTGCTTGAATATTCTGATAGGAACTACAAAACGTCTATTAAACGTATCGATCCCTATTATTGGGTTTCCCGGACATAAAGTTTTATGAATAGGAAAACAACAAAAAATATATTTAATTTAATGCTGATTTATATTTAAAATATTCAGAAATGTCTTCGACATGCATTTTTTAAAAATTATTTTAGATAATTCATTCCTTCTCAAAATGGAAGATAAAACATTAAAGTTATTTCCATTCGTATCAAAATAAAATTTTGTTTATTCATGTGTATATGATATATTTTGAAATTTCTCCCAACTAAAGTTTTTAAAAACTAACCCCGATGCTTTTTAGTAAAAGATAAAATTCATAAAATGTTCTGTATGTATAATTAAATTTTTCTCTTCAGTAGAGTTTTGTAAGAAAATAACAAACAGAAAATATTTCATTTAGAAAATATTTTTATGAATAAATATTAAGAAAAAAATTCAGTAAGAGAATGTCTCTAAATAAACACTGATATAAAACTATTTGGCATGTTTTCAAATTATATACATTGGTTGTTTCAGATGCTAAAAAAAAGAGGAAGTGTGGCAAATAAAAATCGTTATTTATTTCTGATGGCAAATTTTCAAGTTTTAAGGCAAATTAATGATTGTACGACATGTTTTAATTCTAATTTTCATAAAAGCTTTTTATTAAATCTTTGTTTTTTTTTCAGTTAACACTCTTCATAGTCTTTAGTTCAATAATTGTTTTAAAGAAAACCTAACGAAGGATTATACTGGAGCAATATACATATATATGTACATTTGAAATTAATTTTGAAAATAAAAAACTATGTAACTTGTGAATTCTTTATTAGAAATCAAATTTTGAAAAGATGCAAATAAGCGAATCCAAAGTTATTGCCCATTTCGCGAAGTAGGTTTTTAAGTTATGCTTAAAAGAGTACTCGCACAAAATGTATATATGAAAGAAACGTGTACTGTTGGAATGTCACATTCACCTTGAAACCATATCGAAATAAAATTAAAGAAAATTTGGTAAACGCAATCGAAGCTGCCCTGATGACGATCAAGGTCTTGTCGAAAGCGCTCGGTGCGAAATTTCGGAAGTTTTTAAGTTTTTAAAAACTATTTTATTATGTAAAAACATCTTTTACATTTGTGATATCTTTTTATATTTGTGACATTAAATGCGCCTTTTTAGAAAATTTTGTTTATTTTATTTTTCGAGTCTACTGGCATTTAAACCTGTTTTGCATCAAACAAAATTGAATTTAATATTAAGAGTTCCAAAATTTAAATCAGCATTATTCCGAAACTACCTTGATCGGATCACTTCCCATTTAAGGCCCCACCAGTGGCTGAGAGGTTCTGCTCTCGAAGCTGGTAGACGGGAGGTGCTGGGTTCGATCCCAATCGCGCCCGTCGGCCTAATCGTTGGGAGTTTTCGTGGTTTTCTTCGAGCCGTGGATTTATCCATGCGTAAATACGGGTTAGGTTCCCTTAGAAAGACCCCCACGAAGGGCACTCCCCCCGGGCCTATATCCCAAGTGTAGATAATTGGCCGTCAATAATCAACCCACTCAACCCTTCCCATTTAGTTTCCGAAGATACTGTTTGATAAAGTGTTATTTAAATTTATACTGGCAGATGTCGCACAATGCAGGCGTACTGAAATGTAAGAATTTTGCTATCAAAACTACAAGCTGTGTGTTAAAGATATTACCCTTTTAATTCTGTAGTCTTTTCTAAGCTGTGTGAAAAATACATTATTTTTTGTTTTTAGTTTTGATTCGAATTATTTTTACGAGTGTGTTCTTTTTCATGTGATTAAGTTATGGTTTCACATTGTGAGTGTAATTGTGCTTTTTATCTTGTCCGGAATATTTTGAGTTGGGAGATTATTTGCAAATAAACTGTTTTCAAAGAAAATTAGAGCGTTTAAATGAGTACGAGAATTATTATTAATTGTTCCGGGTTACATGATTAAATAGATACAATTTACCGAAGAATCCAATAATGATGCCAAAGTTCTAGCATTTAAAATTTAATTTAATTTTTTTATATTTTTATATGAAGACAACCTTCTAAGCAAAATGTAAGCATATACTTAATTAGAAGACATTATTGCAAATTGATTGGTATCAGTGAAATTTTTATACGATTATTTGCAGTACAGTTATCAGGGGATGATTACTTTTTACTCTATTAGGACTTTACGGAAGAAATAAAGAATACAATTATGTCATAAATTTGGAAGTGCACGTGATTTCCAAATAGTACAGAAATATATTTTTGTCTTGAAATTTTCTCATGTATTTATTTAATTATTAAAAAAAATCTGTTGTTTAAAATACCCAAATAATATGTTTCCTCCATGGGTAAAATGAATAAAAATGCTTTTGAAAATGTTTCAAGAAATCTCTTGTATTGCATACCCACATATGTTATGTAATAATGTACAATGCATTATATATGCACCTAATATTTTTTAATACTTTCGCGGTATGTTTAAATATTTTCTTTCACTCATATATTTTGGCAACTTCACAATTGAAATCTTCTTTATATTAAAAGATCTGCTTTCTGTCTTTTTGATTACGTTTACAGCGTTTTTATATATAGAAATAGTAAAAGAGTGATATTATAGAGTTCCCATTGCATAAATGTTCCAATCGTTTTTACCTATGCTAATTTTGATACATTTTCACTTACTCAAAAAAAAAATCGTTTATTTTATGGCAAAATGCATAAGTAAGTACATTTTACAATTCATTTTAACACATATCGTATGTTACATAATTAGAAATATATACAGTATATTCTTTATAAAGTTTCCCAGTAACGCAATTAATGCAATGCATTATTTATAATAAAAGCCCAACGCATTTTTTATAAGCAGATATATCTATTGTATAATGGACTTTCACTACATGTTTAACTAAAGTATACTAGGGGGCTCAGCCCCCTACTTGCTAACGTTCGCCAAACCCCCGTGAATTGCGAAGCAATTCACATTGAGACCGCTACGCGGTTACAGCTCGCTTCGCTCGCTCCGACCCTTTTTTTCAGCAATTCTAGCCGGAATAAGTTCTACCATAAAACATTTGAACATATGAAATTGACAATTTCTTTTAATGTAAAAAAGTAATTCTCCGTTGAAAACACAACTGAAAATGCATTTAGTTGGCGCTACCAATGGGCATATAAATCATTTAAATACTTTAAATACTATGAAAAAAGGATCTTTTGTACAGCACGACTTAAATTCGTTAAAAAAAACTGCGTGATAGGAAGATAGTTTAAATCAATCATTGTTTAAATTTCGTTCGACATTTTATTGTTCTAATTGATTATAGATTTTTACAAAAGAAATTATTTTTTACTTCATCAATACAGCAACAGATGTCGGCAGGTGCAATCTAGACAGTTGATTTTTTTTTCTCCGACTTTTGAGTGAGTGAAATTCGTAAATGAATTCGAAATAAGAGTTGAGAATTCATTTGAAATTAACGATATTGCTCATAATTAAAGTGAGGATGATGATAAAAAAATGATATGATAAAATGAAATGATATGATGAAAATGATAATCTCAGACGCTTTGGATTACGTACATGTTATTTTATTTTTAATAATTGCTAGTTTGAGTTTCATTCTATGGTTTTACTGCTCTCACACTGACCACAATATTGAAGGCGGAGCTGATCTAACGCAATCTAGTCTGTTCATTGGTCTGAGCTCTGGAAACTACGGTTGTTGCCAAACCATAAGTTACAAATTCAGCCCTATTTTCGCGCCACGTAAGATATATATAGATTTTCCATCTATATCTAAATACTTTAGTTTTGTATAGTAAATTTTCGGAACATGATGAATGCTGATAGCATACTGTATACATAGCTCCATCTTTAACATGTATTAACCGTTTCCTTTGTCATAACATTTAATACATCTCACGTTTTTATTTTTCCAGAATCAAGATAATTACAAGAATTCACAATAATGGAAAGTCACGAAAACATTTATCTGGAGAATTTAGTTTTAATCCAGAATGGTATTTACTTTATGCTCCTAGTTTCCGAGAAATAATGCTACAAATTATCATTAATTAAAAATATGAAAATTGTGGTTTACGTGAAGGTATATGGAAAATAAAAATAAACAGAATCCACATTATTTTTATTCAAAAACATACATACTTTGTACATATGGAAGAGGGCATATCGGAAACACTTTAAAAACAACAGCTAATATTAAGAAAGCAAAAACTGGTGTGTATATATATATATATATATATATATATATATATATATATATATATTGTTTTCAATATTTAATTTAAAATCTCAAAAAGTATCTTATTTCTGTTTGTTCTTACAGAATTATTTCTATTTGTTATTTTGTCTAGACATTGAAAACAAGCTTAGTAAACAATAAGAATATTTTTTAAAACTCTTTAAAATTATTAAATCTTCAGAGTTGTAATCACGATCAAAAACGCGCTTCTGGCACTTTGAGAAAAAAAATATTATTTCTAACAGAAACCAAATTAATGATAAAGTTCATTTTCTGCTTTCTTTGACACAACATTGTTTGAACATAGAAAGATTCTCAATGAAAGGTAGATTTATTAAGGTTTTCAAATGAAGAAAATTAAAAAAAACAACGTACTAGTCTTTTTTTTTTTTTTTTAAAGAAGTAGGAATGGTGAAAAATGTTTACTTGAATTTTATTCTGACATTTTAATTTCTCTTTAGCTTAACTTTTTTTTATTTCAAAATCAAATTAATGATGTGCTAAGTACATATTTGTATGTCAAATGTTCGATAGTGTATATATTAAAAAATAATAATTAATACCATATATAAAAGATCTTATCTGTGTCAATCGCACACAAATATCAATTTTTTAAATTAAAATATTTGAAATTCATAAAGTATTTTTGACATTTTTACACACAAAAAAAAATAGATATATTATTTATTTTGATTTATTTTTCCATATATATACACTGCAAAAAAAATAAAAAAGTGTTGATTTTACATTATAGTACTAGCATCCCAGATGCTAGTATTATACCGTAAAATTAACAGTAATAAACAGTAATATGTTGCAGCGCACGGGCGGTAGCGTATTACTGCTTATTTTACTGTTTATAATTTACTATAATTTTCATTTTCCTGTTCATATTATTTATATACGAAAATATCAGTGAAATATCTATTGTGCAATTACCACATGTGACTGCAACTGATGATGTCGATTAAACATGTGCAAATAGTGCACAAGTCAAATTGATTCTGCAGCACAGGCTTATAATTCGGTCGCGAAATAGAGATAATCTTTTTTAAAGGCTTGTGAAAGAAAGTAATTTCTTTAAATTATGTAAAAATATTAAAATGTGTAAGAAAATTTGCGACAGGGTATTAAATATGAAACATAAATTAATAAATCAACCTTTTTATTATTTTACTTTTGCCTGTAACTTAAAAAAACAGCAAAAGATTGGTTAAAAAATTTCTAGCAGTTAATCTAATAATTTTTTACACATATCAAATCTTATATACTCGAATAATCTAAATATTAAAACTATATAAAGTTCTATTTGTAATAAATGAAAATTATATAACAGTAAATAATATTATGCAATAAAAGATTATATTTATCCCTTACATGTAAGAATGCATTAAATTTCTATGAAAATATGTTATGTTGGTCATAACATGTTTATGAACATTATGTTGTATCATAAATATTTATTAAAAAATCGATATAATTAAATATATTTAATTCGAAATAAACATAAATCGGTAAAAAAGATTTTATACAGGTAATAATAAAATTCATGAAAGCAAATTTTAATGTTTTTCATTTTATTAAAATTTTTGTATATATTATTTTTATGCAAATAATAATAACACAGTGAAATACATAATGGCGAGAATTAGCGTGTGTGTTTATCGAAAAATTCCTTTAAAAACTTTGGAGAATCATTTAATTTATTTGAATAATAATTTAAATAAATTTTAACGATGAATGCTTCTACAACGGGGTTTCAGACAAAATCTACATTTTGATGGAAAACATATTTTATCACTTATTTAAATAAGAAATTTATGGAAATCTTTTCATAGCATTTCTGATAACGTGAAAGAGAGTCATTATAACAGTGATTTATATGCGTTTGGTTTGGTATTATTAATGGTTTTTCGATTACTTCATAGCGTAGTGCATAAATTCAGAATACATAAAAATGTATCCAATATAATGCAAAAATGAACGGGAAAGCTTTCTTAATGGAACAAAATATATATTAATGCATGAGAGCTACATTAAGCATTTAAATACACGTCATGGATATATCAACCATTATTGGCAGCTATTAAAATAAATCTGCAATTTTCAATTTCTTTTTTTTCAATATGAAAATAAAAATTGCGAATGAAACTGGTTTATTAATTTTAAGACATGTAGTTATTTTTTTTATTTTATTTATTTATTTATTTATTTATTTTACTAAAACTAAAAAACTATATTTATATTTTTTGTATATGCACCGTAAATATTTTAGATGCTTTTTCTGTCATTTTGAAGCTGTTTTAAACCGTCATACCTTCCTACATATTAAACAGTTTATTAAAAAATACCATAATTAGATAATATTAAGAAAAACCGAGATGGAACCCGTCTAATATCGACGAAGGAAAATGCTTAAAAAGCAACTGTTAGATTTGATTTATAATAAACCTACAAAATTAATTACAGTAAAAAATCGTCTTACGTTAGATAGTCTGACTCTTAAAATATTATTTAGACCTAAAGTTACCAAATTACCATTTCCATAAACTTCAACTGTTCAAATAATTGAAAAAACTAAACTTTTTTTTTATATACGTAATCAGTAACATATAATCAAGATAAGTAGTTTTGATGAAGTTATCAATTGAGGCTCACTTGCTTAGTATTATGAATTGAAAAATCAGCAAAAATGAGTTCACTTTGACACAATCGTAGAATTTTTTCTATGAAATCTAAATCAGCGTCATTTTCACCGTCTCAAAATTAACATACGCACCTTTCATATTCGTATTCACGATTTAAAACACATTTTAATGCGAAATAGGCTAATAATAAATATATTTCCAAACTTGAAGTCACGTTTGTCGCTACATTTTTGCATTTGAACATTCGCACTTTTGACTTGAATTTCTAATCTCAGTACCGGTGAGTAAAAATTCCAGAAATTTGTCCTTTAGGCGGATTCGTGGTAAAACATTTAGTTTTATTAAAAAAAGATCGTTTTCTTTTAAATATGACGTCATTTTCATTCAATGAAGCATTCCGCCTAGCGTCTGAAACTCAATATCATCAGAATAAAAATATATTGAAATACCTTATGAGAAAAAAATGTCAAAGCGTAATGTCCTTTTTTATTCAAGTTTTTAAAAAAATATTTTAATTTTTTTGTAATCAGGAAATGGCCTCAATAAGGGTATATTCAATAAAGATAGTATACCCCATTGTTTTGCTTTTCTCTGGAACAATGGAAGTAATCCAATTTCCACCATTTTGAAGAAATTTCATAAAAATCTTTTCAAGTTAAATTTAAAATATAGAAATAAGAATAATTCAAAAAATAGGTAGTGCGGGCACATCTGCAAATGAACAGCTTTCATTAAGAAAAAAAAAATAGTAAAACTGGTTTAGCAGAAAGCTCAGGACAGACGACTGAAAAAACAGTCTTGTGCTTTAAATATATAGATGTTTATAAGATACACTGAGATATTTAGACATTTGTCAGCAGCTAAACATTTTCTCCCTTAATGCATACATGAAGAGATTAACCACCGGAAAGGAATGTTACCATAATATAAAATTATGAAAATAAATAAATAAAGCTATACTTACTCTACTCTAACACATATTAAAAACTACATATTTTCCCATGATCTTCGGTTTTTTTCGAACTTAATAATAAATCATTGCTAAAAACACACTTTTTAAAAGTAAAATTGCAATATAAGAAAAGAAAATTAAAAATGATTATGCAATTTATCAGGCATAATAAACGTATGAGAAAAGCAATTTTTAATGTTTTAGTTTCTTTTTAGTAACGTGTACGAAGCACTTCCTCATTTGAAAGCAACGTTTTCTTTTAAATAAATCTTCATAAAAGAACTTAAGGTTGTTCTGAAATCCAAACGGGGTAATTTCTAACACATTATCTAATTCATTTTTGTTCTCAATCGCATGAAATTCGCAGGGGCAATTTTTTTCTTCATTTTTCAGTAAAGGCGAAAGGTCTTTCGCAAAATGCTGTCAAAGGTTTCGCTTTGAACCAAAATAATGATAGGAGCAGAATGATCAAGTAATGATAGAAGAATTAAGAAAGTGTACATAGGTGACAGAAGAAAACTGGTTCTATATAAGGTGAAATGGTGCAAGCCAATGTAATGTTGATTGCAAGGACCGTTCAGCGCAGACGGCAAGCATTTGGTTTAAATGCTGAAATAAAAGAAAAAAAAAGTAAACTGCCCAGTTAAACTGAGGGCATTGAGCTCACAGGCTATTCACACTAATTGTATATTATACACTTATTTCAAAGAATTTGAAATACGCCCCTCGAAAAATAAAGAAATCGACAATATATTAAGGGGGGATCATCCCCCCGTTCCCCCACCCCCTTATAGTTAACAATTGAACCCCAAACATAATCAGGAAAGACTTTTATTACAATGAACATATATACTAAATTCGAAGCAAATCGGATAATTCTGCATGAAAAACCCATTTATCTAAATTAAGGGGATTACCCCCCCCGTATCCCCCTTTATACTTAACCAATGAACCCCAAGACTAACCAGGGAAGCTCCTTACCACAATGAGCCTATATACAAAATTTGAAGAAAATCGGATAATTCTCCATGAAAAACACATTCATCTAAATTAAGGGGGGAGGATAAGCCCCCCCCCCTTTACCCTCTTTATGCTTAACCAAAGAACCCCCTAAACTAATCAGGAAAGCGCCTTATCACAATGAACCTATATACAAAATTTTAAGAAAATCGCATAATTCTGCATGAAAATAGCAGTTATCTAAATTAAGGGGGGGCAGCCCTCCGTTACCCCCCTTTATACTTAAACAATGAATCCCCAAAACCAATCAGGAAAACGCTTTATCACCATTAACCTGTATACAAAATTTGAAGAAAATCGGATAATTCTGCATAAAAAACCCATTTATCTAATTTAAGGGGGGGATTAGCCCCCCCCCTTTCCTCCTTTATACTTAACCAATGAACCCCCAAAACTCTTCAGAGAAGCGCATTATCACAATGAACCTATATACAAAATTTGAAGAAAATCGAATAATTCTGCATAAAAACTCATTTATCTAAATTAGGGGGGTTATCCCCCTTTCCCCCTTTATACTTATCCAATGAACCCCCAAAACTATTGACAGAAGCGCATTATCAAAATGAACCTTTATACAAAATTTGAAGAAAATGGGATAATTCTGCATGAAAAACCTATTTATCTACATTATGGGGGGTTAGCCCCCCATTTCCCCCCTTTATGCTTAACCAATGAACCTCCAAAACTAATCAGGGAAGCGCCTTATCACAAGGAACCTATAAACAAAATTCAAAATAGAACGGTTAGTTCTATCAAGAGTTATCGCGTTACGTACATACATACATACGTACGTACATACAGAACCGGCGGGCACATAAGCTCTCAGGCTTTGATAGCCTGTGAGCTAAAAAACATTTTTATTTCTCGAACAAAGGTTGTAAAGATTTAACTGGGCTAAAACTCATGTTAAGCG
The DNA here is from genome assembly GCA_963931845.1 of Maratus michaelseni. Lineage (NCBI taxonomy): Eukaryota > Metazoa > Arthropoda > Arachnida > Araneae > Salticidae > Maratus > Maratus michaelseni. The sequence goes on along the minus strand of OZ007588.1, from coordinate 424,819,554 downwards.
AATAGTGGAACAATAGGACAGTGTTATTTTGTTTGACGAAACCAAAATCTACCTCTCTGGTAGTGGTGGTATAAAATTCGGAAGAAGAAGAATCGGAGATAATTTTGCATCCTAATTGCATTACACGCACCGGGAAGCATCAAGTAAGTCTTATGGTGTGGAGTTGTATGACATTAAAAGTTGTGAGCAGAATTTATGCACACTCTCAAAAATGAATACTCAGATTTCAAGAAATTTTCTTCGTTTTTGACGAAACGGTTTCCTGGAAAATGCTCCGAGTAAATATTTCGTCAAATCGAGTAAATTTGCATCCTCAAAATTATGAAGAAATTAGTTTCGTCAAATTGTTTCTTTGAAAGTTCCAAAAAAAGGTTGGTGCTGCCATCTATCGGAGTTTTTAGAAGCATCTTTAATTGACATGGGGAAAAATAAGATCACTTTCCACAAGTCGTCAATGGGATTCGAACGCGCGACTTTTAGCTTGGCAGCCGAGCGCTCTTACCACTTAGCCAGCGGGACTTCGGAATTATTTGATTTTAAATGTATGTGCGGGATGTTGATGTGTGTTTATATTTTTAGCAAGCAGATTGTATTTTTACCGGTGCTCTTATAATTTCTGCATGTTTTAATTAATAAGGCTAGATTATTATTATGGTTTTTCTATGGTTAATAAATAATTAGAATATGGCTTGATTAATATAATTTATTAGAGAAATTTCGTTTGTTCAATGAATGATTAAAATATGGTCTAGTTAATTTGTTTATCAGAAATAATTAATTTTGAAGTGCATATTTTGGAGGCGAGTTCATCAATTTTAGCGGATAAGATTACTGTTTATAGAGGGGAAGGGGTCAGTTATACATATTTTAAATTTGATTGTTATATGAATATATTTCTTAAATGAAAAAGAACTACAAATTTTTTTTTAACCATTGGGAAATTGTTGTTGCTTTCGGTCGAAAATGGACCAAATGATGTTCGCATTTTACTATTTTAACCGTTTTTAACAAAATTCTGTAAGTTTAGAAGAATTTTTTAAGCGTTTTTAATCAAATTCTGTAATTTTAGAAAAAAATATCTTTGAATAGGCAATAGAAATGCATAAAATCGTTACAAACTAGTCGTTGGGGGCCACCGTAATACTTACCCATCATGGATATGCATAAAGTACAATATTAAAATAAAAATGTGTAAACTACTTATAAAATGCATTGCAATTCAAATAAAATCGTGGCTTGATGACGTCACAAACTTTTAAGGCTCGATTACTGAATTGCTTGAAAGAGGTTTTTCCTTATAACTCCAAAAATAATTGTCTTTTATATTCATTTCTTAAAATAAACAATTTCGAAAATTTTTATATACCTTTCATCAGAACGAATATTTCGAGAGTCCGAAAAAAATTGTTCCGGTTAATCGAGGTTTTGAAATGAAATAGGCTTCTTCCCATTATTACATACTAAGTACATACCAAATTACAAGTCTCTATCTCAATTTTTTCGGGAGATAGAGCGTTTACAGACACACACACACACAGACACACAGACACACAGACGGACGGCAAATTTTTTTTTCTAAAAATATGTTTTTCGGAATCTCCAGTGTCTGAAACGTGTAAATCCGTCAAAAAAAATTTTTCGATTTTCAAAACGATTACAAGACTTACCCTATACTACGTATGATGGGTAAGTAATACCCTATACTACGTATGATGGGTAAGTAATACCCTATACTACGTATGATGGGTAAGTAAAAGGATAGACGCAAATTATCAGATATGACAAATAAAGTAGAAATTTGGTACTTTCGTGTTATAGCGGCCCCCAAAGATGAAATATTTTTGTTTCTGTTTTCATTAATATATTGTAAATTTAGTACTTTTGTGTAATTTTTTTTTTTTGAACGATTTTGTAACAACAAAAATAATCTGGCCGGGAATGGGAAAACATTTTTGTCAAATATTTGCGATTTTTCATTTAATTAAAAATCTTAATTTTGAGACGACGAAATGATTGTCAAAAATGTTGAAATATAGCTCAAGATTTGCGAAATCGTCAAAAGTGAAAGTTTTTTTTTTTTTTTTTTTTTTTTTTTTTTGACAGCGAGGAAACAGTTTCGTCAGATATTTGAGGATTCACGTTTCATCAAGAACCACGTGACTCTGTGACGAAATGATTGTCAAAAATAACGAAATGAGGACTAAGGATTGTGGAATCGTCAAAATTGAGTGTTTTACTTTTGACAGTGCAATTAATGGGAATATGAATGCTCAAATATAATTCAAATATACATAAATCAAATTCTTCAATTCCAACTAAATCTTTCCGTACGTTATCTTTTCAAAAATAATGAAGCATTTATATTTCAGAAGGATTCAGTTCCATGTCATGTTGCTAAAGTGTGAAAAAAGTGGTTTCAAAATAATCATATTCCAATTATAGAATGGCCCGGGAATAGCTCAGACCTTAACCCAATTCCAATCTTTGAAGCAGACTAAAGAAACTTGTTGCACAGAAAAACACAGCAATAAATTCAAATTAATCGAATCAATAATTCAATCTTGGTATCACATTCTAACAACTTTAGAACTAAAGAACTTGGTTCACTCTATGGAAAAGCTCTGTAACGCCATAATTAAGAGTAATGGTTACCCAACTAAAGCATTAACTAACTGACATTGATAAAAATTTTGTATATCTCAATTTTTCGATATGTTTCACTTTTTAATATATATATATAACTGGTGCTCTAATAAACATTCCTTCATGAAACTTATTGTATTACATTCTTGATTAAAATATCTTTTCATTGCATGGTATTGTGAAAAAGTGTTGTTATGAAGCATCACACTTCAAAAATCACCTTTTCAAAAAAAATTTCACAATTTTACCCACCACTTTATATAATCCCCTTCAATCATAAACTTAACCAATGAAAGTGCTTTAAATATATTACGTCAAATTTATGAAGTTAATTCTAGAAAAAAATACAAACTGTTTAATAATTTTATTTGATTATGTTTATATAGTTCGTTTTTTTAATTATGTATTCATAGAACTTTGCTTAGCACTATTTTTAAAATTAATATAATAAGCTTTTATAAATAATTTAAATATCCTACTGCATAATTCATTTCTTTTTAACTTTTAAAAGAGCATTTTTCCAACTCATTTGACAAAAAATCTAAAAGCATTTTATCATAAAGTACAGTTAGATACTTTGTTGAAAGATATAGCTAAACATTTTAAACCTTCTGACAGTATAATATAAATGTCCCATAAATCAAAAATTTTACCAGTTCTTTAGATTTATTATATCGCTTTATGTATATTATCGGAAATATTTCGAATATAGTAGCAAAGGAATATCACACACTTATTACAGAAGCTAGTATATGATTAAGCTTATACGATAAGCGTAATCCACTCATTATTGGCTAAATTTATTAGAAAATAGATTCTCGATACTCGTATATTCAATATTTAATTTACATGAAATGCTTCATGTTGCTTTACAAATGCTATAAACTGTATTTGAAAGCTAAATATTTTAAATAAATTATGCACTTTATGATACATATCAGAATCAAAATTATGAAACAGAAAAATATTGGAAATGTCAGTTTATTATTATATATATGATGAATAAAATGAATTCGAAATAAATTTAAAATTGTCTGTTCTTAAATTTTCCATTGGCACTATAGATCTTAAATACATTTTGGATTTATATATATATATATATATATATATATATATATATGTGTGTGTGTGTGTGTGTGTGTGTGTGTGTATTTTATATGTATAACGTGTATAGTATATATGTATAACATTTTATGTGTATTTTATATGTATTTTATATATATTTCTTAGAAAACATTTAAGTGGTAAAAAATAATGAATTAAAAAAAATGAGAGATAAGAATAATAAATATTAAAAATAAATAACATCAAATAAGCAATATGAAAATCCCCACAGACCAGTTAGCTTTTTTGAGCTCTAATACATATATATTACTTTACAGGCTGCGAAACAGTTTTATTGTGTACATATCCAGATATGCCTACATATACAGATGAGTATTATGCAACAATATATTTCAGTTACATACATCAACACACATCACTGAATATAACTCTGATACGACAGTACTTTGGCACTAATAAGAAAAGTTTTAGGTTAAAACCAGTTTTATTGATCAGTAATATAATGAGGAAGAGTATGGATGTTTTAACAATAGAAACAATCTGCTGCTACCAATAGCTTAATCTGCGATGTATGATCATTTTGAACTAAACTCTACCACCCGTTCAAGCTGTGAAATATTTCAAAAGGACTAAAAAAATGTTTCGATCACACTACCGATTTTTTTTTTAATCCTGCGAGCATTTAGCCTGAATTTTTCGTCATGCAGTTAACAAATTAAAAGGGTGGTATAATAAATTTTTGAAGTTTATATAGTTTTTTTTTATTGCATAAGAAAAAAAAAATGTATAATGTATTTAAATACAAATTTCCTTAACAATATTTTGAATATATATGATTTATTGAGGCGCTATACAGTTTTGTAGAAATATTTCCTAATGTTCAAATGGTTAAATGTTAAATATATATAAAAATAAAAATTTCAACCAAGCTTATTGACAGTTGTATTATATATGCTATAACGTCGTTTCTAGACTTAACGATTAATTTTAAAGACATGTTTGAACTAGATAAAATGTGATGTAATATTACAAGCACACAATTTTTATATTGTTACATTATTATATGTTAGTTTATACGGCATAGTATATATATACATACTCAATTTAACATCTTAAATTACTTTTACCCCTTTTTTGTTTAATAGTTATCAATATATGTTATTGCGTCAAAACTCTGAACTGCACTCCTTATTCTTACGCATAATATAGTTTCTTCTTTCATTCTATAATTATGATTATTATCTTTTTTTTTTATCAGAACAATTTGCTGTGCAAACATTTTATTTAAATCTTTCTCAATTCCTTAAATTTGTTAATCAAGAGGATACAGCCTAAATATTTAAAAATTAGTGTTAAAAATGCCAATTTTCCTGTTGATAAAAAAATTGTTTTATATTTTTGTCAAAACAAAAAAGTCATTTTATCATATAATTTTAAGAAGATACTATATGGAACCATTCATCGCAAAACAATTAGACAAAATGTTACTACATTACATTTATTAATCGGTAACTTACAAGCTTAGAATAAATACTCAAAATTATTTTAACATTAAAATAGTCTTCAATATATTCTTACTTGTTCCATTAATCAAACCCAATAACCAAAATATATTTAGTAAAAAGAGCAACAGACAAAAAACACACACAAATCTACATTTATAATTTGTGAATATTTTAATTTAGATTTTTTTTTTTTTAATCTTGAGGATTTGTTTTTTCTTTGCACGTGTATCTTCTGAAAAATCCCAAATATATGACATCCAAAAAAAGTTTTTTGGCGCTGAAACTATTAAATTATCTTATTATTTTTACATTAGTGTTATTCGTAAGTAAACGTACGATTTAAATTACGAGGGAAATTTTGAAATCTTAAATGATGACCCCCATTTTTTATTGCAGATTCTGATTCTACGGGAAAAAATACGTAACTTTTGTACTGAACTTTTTTCTTCGAAACATTGTAGATGGCGCTGTAATCGACTGCAATGCTGTGAGAATCGTTACCATTGCAATGTCTGGAATCGTTCGAATAACTTGAGAAATATACATGGTATTGAAAAACGGAAAAATGCATGTTCAATAGTTTTGAAAAATCTATTTAGGGATATCAAATTTGCCATTTTTCTAAAATAAAAATCACGTATTTTTCCGTTTTTCAATCTGATGTACATTTCTCGAGTTATTGGAGCGTTTCCAGACATTGCAATGGTAACGATATGGAAATATTCGCATAATTTAACATTTTAAAAGTGTACAACATGTTTAAATTTGATTTTTTTTTTAATATCGCATTTAGTCCACATGACAGATATTATTATATCGGGCCGGTTTAGATATTCGAAAAAAATGAAAAAATAGACCGGTGAATATTTACTGTAAAAAACATGACTTTTTTTTTTCTTTTTTTTTGTGTTAAATGAAATTTATTTGGATTTATTAAAGAAAGGATAAAGTGTTTAGAAAGGAATATTAAACGAATCCCTTTGTGCCATCTTCGATCACACTTACCCACTTGTTTTCCTTGCGTAGGCCACTTTTATTCATTTTTTTCTCAGTATGTGACGGCATAGTCAACGTGGCCAGTAACTTAACTTTATCTTTTGATTGCTATCTGGTCCAGCCTGCTGCAGAACTACTAGGGATTAATTTTAGCAAAACTGATCGCAGAAAATGAGAGTTACTTTTAGGTCAGCTTAAAGTTAATTCGAATTTAAGACCTGCATGTAATAAATATCGGACACAAAAGCAAACTTCACAGGGCCAAAACTTTTGAGTATTATGAAAATGAAACTGGAAATTTGTAATTTAAAATTTTTGAATTTAAATTAAATTTTTGAATTTAAATTTAAATTTTGGATTTAAATTTAAATTTTGAATTTATATTTTAATTTTGAATTTTAATAAGGTTTACTATTCTTATACTTTCATATATATTTCATATAATTCTTAAAAGTATAAAATGTTTCTTTAAAAAGAGTTAGGATTAAAAAAAAATTCTCTATCAAACGCATAGCTGGCAACGTTATGCGTATTTTTCAAAGCTAACAAAAATATTCTGAAAGAGAAATCGCAATTAAAAAATAAATGCCACCTAGAAAGTAACCACATTTTATTAAATGAATTTAAAAGTTATACTTTTATCTGACTTGAAATAAGTCAGGAGGTTTTCGAACATGCAAAAGCATTATAATTTCGCTTAAAATTTATTATTATTATTTTTGATGTTTTGAAATTTTATGTATTCAATTTTGGCAAAATAATTTGTGCCTATATATCCTTATTATTAATATAAATTGGAAATAGCTATTTATTAAAGAAAACAAAAGAAACAGCAATTATATATATATATCAGACATAAAATTTAATTAACTCTAACTTGCATTGTTTAAATATTTTTGGAATGAATACAGAAAATTATTGCCTATTTGCAAATGATAATGGAGTTCTTTCGGAATAAAGTAGATCCTTACGTTAAAGAATTAATTAAGAAAGATTGTTCAGCCCATTAAATCTAAAGTTTTCGAAAACATCTAATACATTAAATATTAAAATTGAAATTATATTGTTATTATATTGTAATTTATTTTGGAGCATTAATTACATAATTATGTACATTGTATGTTTAATTAGTAAACACTGAAATAAGATAAATATAACGAAAATTAAACTTTATTAATACGAATACCGTTTTTATTGTGTTCGAAATTACTATTATAGAATTTTAATTATGTGCTGTTAATTTTAGGATTAGAAATATGTTTTATTGTTTCAATTGTTTAATAATGAAATTCTGAAAAGAATAGAAAATTAATCTTGATGGAAGCCATATTTCCAAGATTAAAACTTATTGCTATTTAATTTATACTTGTGCGAGATTTTTTTTTTAATATATAAGACGTTTATTAGATTTTCCAGTCGAATTTTTTTCACAAAATTATCTATAATTTCTCTGGAAAAAATACTTTTAATATATATATATATATATATATATATATTGTGAAAACATGAAATGTTTTCTTTAAATAACAGACACGATAAATACCCTAGTACCATACACAGTCTCTCAAGAAAGATAATGCTACGTAAAAATTATTGCTTTATGCACTAATTTATTATTTATGTTAAGTATTGCTTTATCAATATATATGTACTGTTCAATTTTTGTTAATATTTTATTCTATGTATCTGCTATAAAATAACAAAAAAAATTGCGTTTCAAACAATTTCAAACAGTGTATAACGTTATTTTACTGTAAACAGGAATTCTTATATTTCGCTCTATTTATGAAAGCGCAAATATTTTCGTGTTAGCGGGCCTTTAAGTACCTATTTCAATGTAAATGCAATTTATCATGCATACGAAAATTTTCATAAACTGTCGATTTAAATACAACCAGTGCATGTTTCTTGAAATCACGTCAAGTATTCATTTTTAAAAATAAGTGTAAGACCATTTCGAACATAGCTCTAAAAATCATGTATTCATGAATCTACCTAGTTTTATTTTGTAAAAGGAAATGCTCAAACGTAATTTAAGATTATTTCAACTAAGAAGCTTGCACAACAATTTAGAAATAAATTTTTAACGTAATGTTGAGATAGAGAAATTCTATGCTACAAAAAGCATTATTTTAGAGCAAACCTGCACACATTTCATTTTTATTGATTTTTATGAGAAGTTTTCGTAGCATTTTAGCGATAATTCTTAAAAAATTAAGCACATAGATATTGTTTTTGTTTATGACAAAAACCTATTTATGGCATAAAATGTAAATACATAAGAACTAAATTTATTACAAATTTTTTTTTAATACTACAAATAAATTTAGAAATTATTTATAGAATGATCATGATGAGTGTAATTTGTTTCTTATTATTTTGAAAATTTTCTAATAGCACTTTAGATTAATGGATTATACAAGGAATAGAAATGTTATTTTTGGTGTTTAATGAATAAAAAACTTTTAACAAAATTACACAAAGCTTCTAAATCTTATCTAAAATGTCGATATTATGCTGATTTTTTAGGGGATGCAAAATGGTTCAATTTCAATATTTAACGCGAATTTTTTTTTTCTAATTTCTTTTTTTTTCTTCTTGATATATGTATTTTCATTAAAGTGGCATCAGAGAATCATAATATATACCAGAATCTTAATATATACGCTTTTACTCAAAGTAATCGTATAGATGTAAACAAAATATACTTAATAATATCAAACGCATCATTCAGTTAGTAACTCACCACTGAATATTCTACACTGTTAAAAATTTGCAACAAACTGTCCAGTCATTTGACCGTTTTTGTAAAAAACGGTTAAATAACCGTAATTTAACTTAATTCTGACCATAATATTGCGAATAATATGGTCAGAATAGCGCTAAATTACGGTCAAGTGACTGCACAGTTTGCTGCAAATTTTTAACAGTACACTGCAAAAAATAATTGTTGATTTTACAGTATAAAACTGGCACCCAGCTGCCAGTATTATACCGTAAAATTAACAGTATTAAACAATAAAATAAGCAAATTATTTTTTGCAGTGTATATTGCCTTTTTCCTCAATTAGTATTTTTAAAATGTTATTTTGGTGAATTATTCATTAAAGTAAGTTTTAAAAAAAGTTTTATTATTAAGGGGTGCCGGTAGGGCTAATACCATCGTAAAATTTGGATACACACTGTAACAAAAAAAATCCGTCAAAACACAGTACTATTTCCATATTTTAACGAGGGAAAGAAACGTGAATTCCAGGAAATTTTCCGTGATTTCTGAAACATCAGTTTTTAAATTTCCAATAACAGATATCTTCCGTATTTTTTTAGAAATTTTTATGTTGTTAAAATAACTTTTATAAGACCAAAATTAAAATATAGTGCAGTTACCTTTCACGGATAACCTCATAAAACATTAAGACATTTTTCTGTTATTTCTTCTTCTCTCTCTCTCTCTTTCTTTGAGTGAGTTTTAAGTCAACACTTGACATGAGTGGATTCAAACTGTAAACCATCCGTTTTTTATACCGGCGTTTTGACCACTGCGCTGCGATTTGACACGCTGCTTTCTCACAAATGTTGTTACTTACTTTAAATACTTTTTTATAATGGAAAAACTTGAAGATTTCATCAGTAGATGGATTTTTTCTGAGTTCTAATGTTTTTGATATTTTCCTTCCATAATTTTAAATATTTTGCTTTATTATTTTATGCTTTATAAAAGATAAATTATAACTTTTTATCTATTATATGCGCAAAACATTGTATTAAGAGTAATGATTGCTTCTTTTTGCAATAGTACCAACATTTTCTTTTTCAAATATGTACTTTTTCAAATTATTTGTCTCTATTTATCAATTCCAAAAAAAGTAATAATTATATTAAGTAGAAGTACTTATTACATGCTCTTAAAATAAACTTTCTTTATCGCTTATTAAAAAAAAAAAAAAAAAAAAAAAAAAAAAAAAACTTATGTAAATACACAACAACTCTATAATAAATTAAATTATTCTATTTGAGCTATGCTGAGAGCTTTTGTAAACGGTCCTGTTAAGCTGAATAGTTTTTAAAATATTAAAACAAAAAAATAGATTTTTAGAGACAATTTTGAAATTAATGGCCTTGTGACAGGTAAGTTTAAATTTGGACTTATTAATTTAGTTTAATTTATAAAATTACTAACAAAACCTGTGGCTTTGCTTGCGTAGTTGTTGAAATATGCCAAGCGGTATTTGTATTTTATTTAAATGGATGTCGAATTTATTAATTAACCAATATTATGTAAAATTCTATAGAAATCGTAAATTTGAACGCTTATAGAACGTTTTCCGTTTATTTCACCATTTTGAATTTAGGATTTTTTTTAACTGTTCTGTGTCTTAAAAAGTATCAGCCATGTCAAATTTCAAGTCTTTATCCTTAACAATTCCATATAAAGCTTAACTTAGAACGATTTTAGAACGACTTCTGCTCATTTCAACCTTTTAAATTTCAAATTTCAGGTTTCTAGCTCATTCCTTACCACAAAATCGCCGTTTTAGACATTTTTTTTGCTCCTGTATACTTTTGAATTTCGATTTTTTTAAAACTGTTCTGTGCGATCATTAACGGCTTAAAAATAACAGCCATGTCAAATTGCCAGTTTCTATCCCTTGTAATTCTATAGAAATCATAATTTAGAATAATGTTTGAATGATTTTCGCTCATTTCACTCTTTTAAATTTCATTTTTTTTAAGAAACCATTCGTAGCGAGCATTTGTATCTTAAAAGTAACCAGCATTCCAAATTTCTAGCTTCTACTCTCTTTAGTATCACAAAAATCATAATTTATAACTTTTTTTCTCCTGCAACCTTAAAAATTTCATTTTTTTCTATCTTCTATGCGTACATTTGTGTATTAAAAGCAGCTGCCATGTCAAATTTAAAGTTTCTAACCCTAACAGTTCCATAGAATTCGTAAATTGGAACGTTTTTAGAACGTTTTTTGCGCATTTCACCCTTTTAATTTTTGATTTTTTTTAGAAACCCTTTGCTGTTGTGACAGGGGCCGTTGTGTCACAAAGTTGTCCCATCAAGTGTATATAGTTTGATTATGTCTTTATATCTCACAGAAGCATCACTTGACAAAGGTTATATATAGAAATGCACGAATTTTCCTATTTTGGAAACACGGAAAATTAATGGAAACACGTAATGAAGTACCTATCCAAATAAAAACTATAATATATCACTATGTAGAAATTCCTTAATATATAGCAAATCAACAAAGTTTCAGTGTTGCCAGTGGGCTACTTTTTTTTTTAATTCAGTTTTCTTGATTCCCACCAGGTTTTTGAAAAAGTAAAATTCGCCGTATTTAATGACAGATTAAATAAGGTAAAAACACGGCGAATTATGCCACTTAAAAAAAACAGTGCCAATCAAGAACATCTGAATTTAAAAAAGCAGCCCACTGGCAATACTGCAAAGTTCAACTATTCACAATTTCTACTTTTAAATATAATTTAAATTTGATATATACCACTAAAACTTACCTCAGTAAATCTACTGATAACCTATCCGTATTTGAATAATCCAATTCGTCACTAAGAGGTCCATCAAAAAAATGCTACTCCAAAATACGATGAAACTTTCTGGACAAATATAGTTCAAAACTGGTCGTATTTTCCGTTTTCATTTCCAGTACATAAAATAGACCTTCAGTACCTTGATGTCGATAAGGTTATTTAACATTCAAAAATTTAAAAAAAAAAAAGCGAAATTGATTTTGAGATTATTTCTCGTCTTTAGGAAGTTATGTCGGAAGTTGATATTTAACGATGCTTACTGTAATATAAAGTTCACCTAGAAAAAAAATTAAATGCAGTAACATGTTTCGCGTTTCTGACATGTTTCGCAGATGTTTCATTACATCACATTTATGTACAATTCTTCGTTAGGATTTTAGTTGCAAGAAGTTTGAAAACTATAGTTATATTTATACCTATAACTTTTAACTAACTTTTAAATATAACTATGACTTTTAATGACTTTTTAAATATTTTTTAAGCATGAATTAAAAAAAAAAATTACCTCAACTGTGAATATTTGTTTGCCAAAAACATGGAAATTAACAAGTTACAGAGTTATCAGACTTGGAAATCGATTATCCAAAGCATAATATAATAATAATTGCATATTAACGATAAGATCGATAAGAACGATAAAAACGAGCTTCGACGCTAAACTAAAATCTGTTAACAAAATACAAATTTCCATATTATGTTGAATTGCACACAGAAAAAGGAATTGATTAAAACTACAAAACAGGTTTTGTTGAGTACATTTTGGTTGTTTTAGCAAAATTCAAGTAAAATTGAACCATTTTACTTGAATTAACAAAACATTTTTTGCTGACGATACAATTTTTTTTTTTTTTTTTTTTTTTTTTTTTTGGAAATGCAAAAACAAAACAAAAAAAAAAATTGTTGATTCAAACAAAATTTTCGCATCGTGAGTAATTCCTTTTAAATACTATAACGGATTAAAAATAATTAGAAAGTATGACGTAACTCCTGTAAAATTTGTAAATTATAAGTTTTTATAAATCATCCATAATAATTTTTATTAACTTTACTGCTGTTCCACAAAATAATAAATGTATTTCTCAAATAAAAAAATATTTCTGTTATAAAGGTAGATTTAAAGGTTTATATAATATACTTTTTTTTTCACGTAACTTAGTTTTTAAATTCAATTTTAGAATTACTATTAAAAATACATTGAAAAAAAATTCGGCGAAAGATTTTTGCAATGTTTTAATTTATTAGCCCCGAAACAAACATTGTAACACCATTAAAGTTATTTTGCAACATTGTCCTACAATTTCAAATAATTTGAAACAAACTATTCTTTAATTTGATACAATCCTTACGAACAAATTAGAACTGACCTCCTGGAGCATAAAACTTATGTACGAAAGATCACTGAGTACTTTGTTGTTTTAATTGTTTACATTTGGCACAACAACATACAATTAGTAAGGAAACATGATTTATTTCACAATTTAATTCCGGTGATTCAGCATGCAAAAGATGGCATAAACATACTTTTTGCTATTTCATTAAATGGGCATCAATTAAACTTCGAGGGTCTGCACGTTTATTTAGTTTGAAACATTAAATCTGAACATTACTTGTTTCATTCCTTTTAAATTATGGTTAGGTTCGATAAATTATTTTGAGTGCATCAGCAGTATTTTGAACAGCGCTGGATAATAATTTGAAAGAGTGCTATGTTAAAAAATGGTGAAGATTTGGTTGTTTAGAATGCAATTATAAATTCTACTAAAGTGGAATTTAAATTGCAAGTTTTAGTACAATTGAAGATTCAGAATTTGGTAGAATTTAAATTATTTTGAGTGCATCAGCACTATTTTGAACAGCGGTTGCTAATACCCTGAGGGAGTGTTATTTTAAAAATTAGTAAATATTTAGTTGTTTATTATATAGTTTAAATTCTGTAAAATTCGGGCTGAAATGAAAAAAAATTAGCATAATTATTTTACTTTTTTCAGCAAAAATGATCTTCTAATAGGGTTATTTTAACACGTAGTAAATGTTTAGTTGATTAGATAGCAATTATAAATTTTGCTTAATTTAAAGATGAACTAAAATCGAAAGTGCTTTATTTCTTCAGAAGAAATGAACTTTCTAATATTGTTATTTTAACGAGTAGTAAATGTTTTGTTGTTTAGATAGCAGTTACACATTAAGTTGAATTTACAGATGAACTGAAATTGAAATTGTTAGTATAATTATTTAACAAAACTTCCATTTTGAAAATTTATACACATATAAATTTAAAAGCAATCCAATATTTGCATTACTAACTAATATTTTAAAAGTTTAATATGCAAGAAAACATCTATTAAACAATTCAGTGCATATTACATTTTTTATTTTTTTACTTTGAATAATGAAGCATGATTTTTCTCATAGTTAAATTCTCGGAATGCAACATGCAAATGGTTGCTTAAACAGACTATTTTCTATTTCATTAAATGCGCATTAATTAAATTTCGAGGGACTGCTTGTTTTATTCTGAAACATTAAATCTCAACAACCGTTTTGCATCTTCTTAAAATTATCGCTATTTAGAGAAAGTATTTTTAGAACTTCATCATTATCTTCAACAACGCTTGTTAATAGTTTGAAAGAAGTGTTATCTTAAAGAGTGGTAAAAATGTTCAGTTGTTAGGAGTGGAATAATAATTTATTTTAACTTTCAATTGAAATAGAGAATGTTAGTATACTGGCTTTACTTTCCTTCCAAACAAAACGATCTTTCCAATACTTAATTCATGTACACATACTTAAACAATTTACGTATTTGAATTAGTAATATAATACAACATTTATAAATGCAAGCTGTTATATTTTCTCTTCGAATAATTCATTGCGTATTCCAAATTTTATTTTGAATTTAATGTATTTAAATAATTAATATAATGACAAGTTTTGGGGCTTTAATGTATATTAGTTATTATCTGAACGTGCTAATCTTTATGTTTTACATCTGATTCGGAAGAAAAAATACTCTGTAATACCATTGAGATTACGTAAATATAAATCATTTATATATAAATAAAATTACTGGAGTTGACAAATAGATGTAGATCTCATTTTTTTTCAGATGGTGTTCAATAACACACGACTATAGCTTTGAGAACGATATTAATTAGCAACTCTTACCATACGTTGAGCATTGACAACGAGTAGTTATTCCATCAAGGGTAATGACAAGCTACGGCTGCCGAAGGCAGTCGTACTGCACCGCCGAATCCAGATTCTCGTGAATCCTTGCGAAATCACGACCAAGGAGGGCCGGTTTACCCGGACACCTCGAAGGTGGTGCTTTTAGGCCGGGGGAGAGACGGGGGCGTGAGCCTCCTGCGCCTCTCTACCCTAGAACTCCTATAATAGAGGCTGACGCATCCTAGCAGATTTGGCACCCGAAATGCATCCCAGTTGAAAAACCAAGCTAATCAGAACCGAATCTTAGGCATCCCCAACTCCGGCTGCGGTCGATTGATGCTGAACTGGGCACCAATAATTCGAAACAAAAGGGATATGTGTCAGCTCCTATTATAGGAGTCTTACTCTATCCTTTCCCAAATGAATGACGACAGAGGTCGGTGCGACATACGATAGAGTCCAAAGACAAAGGACACTACCCTACAACAATTGGGCGGACGCTGAGACGATCCGACGACTTCGTAGCCGGAACCCCAAAGAGGGAACCAGGTCCTAGGCCAATGCCGGACCACCCCAGCGACCGATTATTGTACCTCAACCTCCGATTATCGAGTCCTAGGGAGGCAACGACTAGTTCATCGGTTGCGGAGGATTCCATCAAGGGTAAAACATCTGTATCTGCATTCTGAGGAACTCTTCAGGAGGTGTTTTACCCTTGTTTGGTTACCTGCTCTCTGTTATTACTCGCATTATAATGAGAGCTGTTAATTACTCTCGAAACTATAGTTGTGTGTTATTAATCACCATCTGGATGAAAAAGAAGATTTACATCTGTCATAATTTTAAGTCAAATGTATTGTTTTTAAAATATGCAATGCCGAAAGGCAATAGGGGTTAAATTGCTCTAAATGTATAATTTATTTTGTCACAAGATAGTATTGCGATAATGTTTGATATTAAATGCTCATGAAAATTCACGTACACAATTATACTAATTGGAAATTTTTATTATATCTCTATCTGAAAGTACTCAGTTTTCTAAATAACTTTATGGGGTATTTTAGAATATTTCATGATTCCGCAAAACAACTTTACAAAATAAATTGAAACCAATTCTCCTTTAAAGGAATCCCCATGATCAAATATGAAGATGTCTGAGTTCTGCTCCTCGAGCGTAAAATTTAAAGATCAGTGAATACTTTGTTGTTTTAATTGTTTAAAAGTTTGACTCAAAACCCAACAATTAGGAATGAAGTATGATAGCTCTTACAATTTTATTCCTGGAAATGTAGCATGTACGTGATTCCGTAAACATGCTATTTGCTGGTTCATTAAATGCGCATCAATTAAACTTCGAGAATCTGTTCGTTTATTTAGTCTGAAGCGTTAAATCTGAACACTCGTTGTTGAACCTCTTTAAATTATGGTTAGTTTTGCGAAAATATTTTGAGTACTTCAGCACTATTTTGAACAGCCCTTGTTAATAGTTTGATAAAAGTGAATTATTAAAAAATGATAAAGGATTAGTTTTTTAGAATCCACTTATAAAATCTGTTAAATTTGAATTGAAAGTGAAAGTGTTAACAAAATTGATTTTTTTTCCTGACAAAATAAACTTCTAATAGTGTTATCTTAACAGATAGCACATTTTTAATTGTTTAGAGTGCAATTATAAATTATGTTATATTTACAGTGGATTGAAATTGAAAGTTTTAAAATAAAATTACTTTATTTTTTTAACAAAATATGCTTCCTGATTATCAATACGTATATATATTTAAATGCAATCGCAATATGTTTATTAGTAAGAAATGTTTTAGAAATTTACTAAGTAAGGTTGTGCGTTTGCTTATTAAACAGTTCAGTTTACATTACATTTTTGTTTTTTACATTAAATATTGAAACATGATTTTTGTCATATCTAAATTCTTGGAATGCAGAATGGAAAGTGATTGCGTAAACAGAATAGTTTCTCTTTCAATTAATGCGCACTAATTAAATTTCGAAGGTCTGCTTGTTTATTTAGTCTGAAACATTAAATCTGAATAACCGTTGTTGCATATCCTTAAAATTATCACAAGTTTCGAGAAAATGTTTTTTGAACTTCATCATTATCTTCAACAACGCTTGTTAATAGTTTCACGATGTGTTATCGTAAGAGTGTTAAAACAATGTTCATTTGTTCAGAGTACAATAACAAACTGTGTGGATTTTGAATTCAAATTCAAAATGTTAGTACACTTCTTTATTTTCTTTGCTAACAAAAACGGCTTTCTAGTTTTTAATACACATACTGAAGCAATTTACATATATGCATTAGTAAGCTATACTATACAAAATGTATAATTGCATGCTGCTACATTTTCTCTTTTAACAATTTAATATATATTCAATTTTATTTTGAATTTAACATATTTACGCAATTAAACAAATTGATATTTCCGGCCTTCAATTTATATGTATATCAATCATCATATAAATGAGCTAATCTTTATGTTGAAATTCTGATTTTTTAAGTAAAAAACACATAAGCAAAAACACCCTCTAAGACACATTAGTTTACGCAAAACTAAATCATTTTTATATAAATAAAATTACTGGATATAGCAAATAGATAGATGTAGATCTTATTTTTCCTTCAAATGGTGATTAAAAACACACAACTATAGCTTCGAGAACAATTAATTAGCATCTCACACCATCACTTGAGCATTAACATAAAGTAGTTATCCCACCAACGGTAAAACATCTTCTGCCTTCTGATGAATAATTTCAGAAGGTGTTACCCTAGTTTTGTTAACTGCTCTCTTTTATTACTTATATTATGATGAGAGCTGTTAATAATTACTCTCGAAACAATAAACGTATGTTATTAATCACCATCTGCAGGAAAAAGAATATCTACATCTATAATTATTATGTGTCTAAAAGTATTGTCTTTCAAATTTTCAGTGCTGAACTGCAAAAGGGATTAAATTGCTTATAATGTATGATTTATTTTGTCACAAAACACTATTGCTATTAAGGGTTATTAGTCAATGCTGATGTAAATTCTTGTACACCATTACACTAAGTGGAAGGAAGCAGTGCCCTACAAGTAGCAAAACTTCAATAGTCGCTGCTTTTTCCAGTATTTGATGTCCAAGTTGTTTAAATGCGCTGCATTTTGAACAATGTGATTTAGAGAGTAACGCGATACAAAAAAATTAGTAGTTTGTAGCGAGTATTGACGTTACTTTTAACGCTGCTACAGGAACAAAAGAAAGTGTCATTCTATAGTCCACGTAATGGTAGTTTGCATTTTTAAGGAAGATATGTTCTGCTCAACAAATTGAGAATTTCAGCAGTAAAACTCCAGTGCAGTATTTAACAATGCATGCATCAAATTGTAGATTTTTTCCGTTGACACTTGCTAGTAATACCAAATACTGAACCATAAACAAATTTATTTTCTTGTGGACAACTCTTGTCTACTTACTCATTATTACGTTGTCGGATGTTGATTTCAGGTTTCTTCATATGGTATTGCTTTATCTACAGACTTATTTATTGTTTGCATTTAAAGATTTTTTTCTGAAAATTTCTAAATTCTAAAATCTGACAACTCAATATAATTAACTCTCAATAGAACTCAATATGATTAACTTATTAAAAGTGTTTTGGAGAGTTTAGAAAAGAAATCTATAGGTAAATATATGAATTGATGATAATTCTTTGTCCAAATGCAATAACCATTGTACGAATAGTAAATAAAATTTATTCATTGAATGGTTGCGGAAAAAATTGTTATTTACAAGAATAACCGTATCGCTCGTTTAGATATAAGCTATAGATCTGTGTTTGTGCCTTTAAAATAAAAACTGTAGATTAATTGTATTTTTTATACTTTTTCGGCATTTACCTATATTTAAATGTTGATTGTATTACATATATCTCTCTTAATTTCGCTAAGAAATTTGTAATATGTGTATGAACTGACATTTTCGACACAAACACAAAACATTTTTAAAAACACAATATTATCTTACTTAAAATTTAATGTCCTTGGTTATATCAAACTTACTTGATTGTATCACATCAGATGCGATACAATTGCATCTTTTAATTCACGCCTTCAATTTCAAGCGTATACATTGGATGATACTTTGACAAAATCTGAAAGTAGCGAAGTTGTGACTGCTTTTTAAAAGTGGTTTGTAGATGCTACTTTTAAAAACAAGTAGTGGTAGTCTTCTAGCTATAAAATTAAAGTTGAGTGAGTAATTTTTTTTATTAATATTTATATTTGACATAAAAACATACAATTAAGAATAAATTCTCTTACAGTTTGATTCCTGGAATGTAGCAACAATTGACTGCGTAAATAGGCTATTTGTTATTCCATTAAATTCGCATCAATAACTTTCGAGTTTCTGCACGTTTGTTTATCCTGATGCATTAAATCTGTACAATTGTTATTGCATCTCTTGTTAGTTTCTATAAAGTATTTTGAGTACTTCAGTATTATTTTGATCTGTGCTTGCTATTTGTTTAGATAGAGTATGTATTTTTTTAAAGGAAATGTTTAATTTTTTTTTAGAAGGCAATTATAAATTCTGTTAAATTTAAATTTAAATTGAAAATGTTAGCAAACTTGCCATATGCTTTAAAAATAGGTGTTCACCCGTTAATGTCTGTACATATACTTATTTATACATTTTACCAATTTTTTTTCAGACATTACTTATAAAGAAGCATAGTCAAAAATTTCCATTAAAAACGTCCTTCATTTAAAATAATTAAAAACAGTCTCCAATAAAAACTTCCACCACCTATCAAAAGCGCTTTCACCCCCTGGAGAAAAATGTTGGAAGAGTGGGAGAGAGAGAGAGAGAGTAAATATTGAAATCCGATAGGGGGAGCTCTTCAGCCACCAGTCATCTATATAAGGGAGAGGAAGTTGATTAGAGATCACAACTGATGATGCCCTGGCGGGGGGTGAAAGCGCTTTTGTTAGGTGGTGAAAGTTTTTATTGGAGACTGTTTTTAATTATTTTAAATGAAGGACGTTTTAATGGAAATTTTTTACCATGCTTCTTTATAAGTAATGTCTGAAAAAAATTGGTAAAATGTATAAATAAGTTGCTATATGCTTTTCCTGACAAAATGAACTTTTATAATAATAGTTGTTATCTTAAGGAGTAGTAAATTTTTAATTGTGTAGAGTACAATTATAAATCGCACTAAATTAAAAAAAGACCTGAAATTTAAAGTGTTCGTATAATTACTTGCTTCCTGATTATCATTACACATATTTATTTAAAGTCAGTCTCTTAATTTGTATTAATAAGTAATGTTTTTAAATTTATTATCTAAGGTAGTACTTTTGCTTATTACACAATTCAGTGCATATTACTTTTTTTTACACTTTAAATAATGAAACATCATTTTTCTCATAGTTAAGTTCTTCGAATTCAGAATGCAAATGATTGCGTTAACTGAACATTTTCTATTTCATTAAATTAACTTCCATGGCCTACTTGTTAATTTAGGCAGAAACATTAAATCTGAACAATCGTTGTTGAATCTCCTTAAAATCATTCCTAGTTTCGAGAAAGTATTTTTAGAACGTCATCATTACCTTCAACAACTCTTGTTAATAGTTTGAAGACGTGTTATCTTTAAGAACAGCAAAAAAAATGTTCATTTGTTAAGGGTGGAATAATAAATTGCGTGGGTTTTGAATTGATATTGAAAATGTTAGTACACTTGCTTTATTTTCTTTGCTAACAATATGAGCTTTCTAATTTTTCATACATATACTTAAGCAATTTACATATACGCATTAGCTAGGTATATTATGCAAAATTTATAATTGCATACTGTTATATTTTCTCTTTTAACAATTTAATATGTAATCCAATTTTTATTTTTAATTTAACATAACGCAATTTAAAAGATTGAGAGTTCAGGCCTTCAATTTATATGCATATCAGTCCTCATCTAAATGAGCTAATCTTTTTGTTGAAATTCTGATTTTTAGGAAAAAATACATAAGCAAAAACACTTTCTAAGACACATTATGTTTCGTAAAAATAAATCATTATTATATAAATAAAATTAATGGATATGACAAATAGATAGATGTAGATATTCATTTTCCTCCTTATGATCATTGAAAACACATGACTATATCTTTGAGAACAATTAACTAGCATCTCATACCATCAGTTCAGCATTAACATAGATTATTTATCCTCATCAAGGGTACAATACCTTCTGCCTCCGGCTGATCATCAACAGAATGTGTTTTATTTTTTGGATTAATTATTCTCTGTTATTAATCCCGTTATGATTAGAGCTGCTAATTAATTGTTTTTGAAACTATGGTCGTGTGTCGTAATCATCATGTGTAACTAACAAAGATCTATTTCTATCCCCTTTATGTGTCTAAAATATTTTTTTATGAATTTTCAGTGCTGAACTGCAATAGAAATTACATTGCTTACAATGTATGACTTATTTTGTCCCAAAACACTTTTGCTATTAATGTTTATTAGTCGATGCTTATGTAAATTGGTGTACACCATTATACTCAGTGGCCGGAAGCAGCCTCTACAAGTAGCGAAACCACAGTAATAACTACTTTTTACAGTTGTTTGTAGTGTTGCGTGATAGGTTTAAATGTAAAGCATAGTGCTTTAAACAAATTCAGTAGTCCGTAGCGAGCACTGACACTACATTTAACGCTAATTCAGGAAGGATAAAAAAGTGCCATTCTTCAATTCACGTGATCGTAGTTTGCGTCTTGTTTGCAAAATATGTTCCGCACAATAATTTTCGAATCTCAGCAGCAAATCGCTACTACAGTATTTAACAACGCATGACATTAACATTTAATTATTAACATCTGTTGACACTTGGTTGTAAAACCAAATTCTGAACCACCAAAAAAAAAAAATATTTTCTTGTTTGCAACACTTGTCTACTTATTCGTTATTATGTTGTCGGATGTTAATGCCGGTTGCTTAATATATATTGCTTCATTTACAAATATATTTATTGTTTGCATTTAGCAATTTTTTCTGAAATTTCTAGAATATAAATGAAAATTTGAATAAAAAATTGAACTAATTTGTTCTAATAATCAGATTTTGACGAAATTGAAATGAGACCACCTGGGGGCTTTACTCTTTCAAACAAAAGAAAAATTATCAAAATCGATGCACATTTACGATATTTATGCGTGAACAACATAAAACATACATACATACGGGTCGAATCGATAACCTCCTCTTTTTTTTAAGTCGGTTAAAAATTAGACAGTTCAATATAATAAACTCTAAATATAATTCAATACAATTAATTTTTTAAGCGTGTTTTGGAAAGTTAAGTAAACAAGTCTATTCGTAAATATATGAGTCAATGGTAATTTTATGTCCCAATGCAATAATTATTGTAAGACTAGTCCATAAAATTTATTCATTGTATGATATTGAAAAGATATATCGTATAAGTGTAGACGCCCATTGTATTGTTCGTCCAAATATAGGCTAAAGCTCTGTTTTTGTGCTTAAAAAATAAGATGTAGTTTAATTACCTTTTTATACATTTTTTCGCATCCATCTATATTTATATGTTGATTGTATTACGTATATCTCGATGTCACTTTGATGTCACTCGATGTCACAAGATATTTGTGATATGTGTATAAAATAAAATTTTGGACACAAACATGAAACATTTTAACAAACACACCGTTATCTTTCTTAATTTTGTTATGACCTGCGTTCTATCGTACTTCTTTAATTTATCACGGCAGATGCGATATAACTGTATAAGTTTTAATCCGCTTCGTCAATTTCAAGTGTATATTGAATGATTCTTTGACAAAATCTGAAAGTAGCGAAGTCATGACAATTCCTTAAAAGTATTTTTTATTCGCTACTTTTTAAAATAAGTAGTAGTATTTGTAGTTAACAACATTTTCGATAAAGAAGTAACAGTTGTAGTTCGCTACAATAAAAAATTAGTTTTTTTTCGAGCATTATACTAGTTTAAAAACTTATCTTATCTCTGCCTGAAAGTACTCACTTTTCCAAATACTTTATGGGACATTTTATAAGCCTGAAAAATACTTCATGATTACACTAA
This sequence comes from Maratus michaelseni, assembly GCA_963931845.1. NCBI lineage: Eukaryota > Metazoa > Arthropoda > Arachnida > Araneae > Salticidae > Maratus > Maratus michaelseni. The sequence goes on along the minus strand of OZ007588.1, from coordinate 424,796,479 downwards.
ACAACATTCCTAAATAGTTTGGAACAAATACTTCTTTCAAGTAATCCTAACGAACAAATATGATGAAGTCTGAGTTCTGGCCCTAGAGCGTAAAACATAAAGATCAGTGAGTTCATCGTTGTTTTAATTGTTTACATTTGACACAAGAACATACAATTAGGAATGAAGTATGATTGCTCTTATAATTTGATTCCTGGAATGTAGCATGCAATTTATTGCGTAAACAGGCTTTCAATAAATGCGCACAAATTAAATTTCGAGGATCTACTCGTTTATCTAGGCTGAAGCAGTTTGTCTGAACAATCGTTGTTGAATATCTTTTAAATTATGGTTAGTTTCACGAAAATATTTTGAGTATATCATTGGTACCTTGAGCAGCGCTTGTTAATAATTTGAAGGATTACTATTAAAAAAGTAGTAAATGTTTACTTGATTTGAGTGCAATTATAAATTATGCTAAATTTAAGATTGAACTGAAATTGAAAATGTTAGTAAAATTACTTTATTTTGTTTTAACAAAACGTGCTTTCTTATATTAAATACACATATATATTTTAAGACAGGCTCAAAATTTGTATTACCAAGTAATGTTTTAGAAATTTACTATACAAGGTATTACTTTTGTAAATTAACAATTTAGTGCATACTACACTTAGCACTTTGAATTTAAAATATTTAAACATTTTAAAAATAGAACGGGAAGATAAATAAGTTGAATTTGTTCGTCATCTATTGAATTGTCATCTATTGAATTAGAATTTAAAAAATATGATCCATATTTGAACTGTGCCCCCATTTCGAGTGTTCGATATAGTTTTGATAGATCTCAGAACTACTTTGTACGTAAACATCACTGAAGGCTCTTATAGGAAGGTGATTATAAGAAATTTGTATTGACACACATTTAAGTATTGTGAAAATCGTGTAAATAAGTTTTTTCTCATGAAATTTAATATTTAATTGAGTTTTTTTTAGTTTTTTTATATTAGGTACTTTATATTTACATGTGTATAATTTAATCGTATATTAAAATATTAGTTATATTGGTAGTGTCAACTACTGGCACATCAATCCTGTCGTGTTCCAATAGTTGACACTCGTGGCAACTTCTGGCAAAATTGGGAAATCCTAGTGTACTTATAATTGACACACTTGTCAAATAGAAATAATCAACTTTAAATGTGAGTATTCTAGTGAATATTCTAGTGAGTATTTGAGTGAGTATGTCTTCTAATTCAAATGTGAGTAAGATAATTCACATGTAGTGAAATGCTAGTGAAAGTCTTTTAGAAAATGGTGACTATAGCATTTAGAAGGATACACAGAAGAACTTCACAAAATTACCGTCTAATTAATTAAAGTGCTTTTTATGAAATTGATATATGATATTAAGATGACGGTATCGGAACGCCAATATGTCCTTTAGTTGTCTTCATCATTATCAGGTGACGAAAACTGAATATAACGTAATATTAAATCTGAATCAGTTGTGATAAATAATGTACTTTTGTGAAATAAAGTATAGAAAATTGTGTTTATATTTTATAGACAAAAAGCGACTTGAAATTTTTATGTTTAAAACATTAAGCTATACAAAGATGTCCATTAAAAGAACAATTGTCTATAAATATATTAATAGTTTAAAAATGAATTTATAAATAATGTAGAGAGGAAAGTTTTTTCAGCTAGGTAAATCATATTCAATGGTTGAAGTATCATAGTTGAGATTCATTCTAATAGAGAGAGAAATACCAGGACTTGAACCTGGGAACTTTGGCAAGTCGTGTCAACGCTCTTCTTATGTAGCGTAGAAATAAATAATAAATATAACATACTTCTAAACTCATTTTAAAACGCATTGTTAAGATGCAAAATGATTTGAAACAATCTATTCTTTAGTTTGATACAACAAATGTGAGTAAATATGAATATGTCTGGGTTATTCTTCTCGAACTTGGAATGTATCTAGAAAATGCCAGTGAGTAAACATACCAGGACTTGAACCTGGGAACTTTGGCATGTCGTGTCAACGCTCTTCTTATGTAGCGTAGAAATAAATAATAACTACTAACATACTTCTAAACTCATTTTAAAACGCATTGTTAAGATGCAAAATAATTTGAAACAATCTATTCTTTAGTTTGATACAACAAATGTGAGTAAATATGAATATGTCTGGGTTATTCTTCTCGAACTTGGAATGTATCTAGAAAATGTCAGTGAGTAAACATACCAGGACTTGAACATGGGAACTTTGGCATGTCGTGTCAACGCTCTTCTTATGTAGCGTAGAAATAAATAATAACTACTAACATACTTCTAAACTGATTTTAAAACGCATTGTTAAGATGCAAAATAATTTGAAACCATCTATTCTTTAGTTTGATACAACAAATGTGAGTAAATATGAATATGTCTGGGTTATTCTTCTCGAACTTAGAATGTATCTAGAAAATGTCAGTGAGTAAACATACCAGGACTTGAACATGGGAACTTTGGCATGTCGTGTCAACGCTCTTCTTATGTAGCGTAGAAATAAATAATAAATACTAACATACTTCTAAACTCATTTTAAAACGCATTGTTAAGATGCAAAATAATTTGAAACAATCTATTCTTTAGTTTGATACAACAAATGTGAGTAAATATGAATATGTCTGGGTTATTCTTCTCGAACTTGGAATGTATCTAGAAAATGTCAGTGAGTAATTTGTGGTTTTAATTATTCTCATTCGACTAAAGAACAGACAATTATGGATCCAATTTAATGCAATGTTTAAATGCTTGTACGTTCGAATTATCCAATACTTCCGAAGTTAAAATTAGGAAATATCCGCATTGTAAAGTTATGTTATTCAACGTATATAGATAAATCATCTGAGTTATTATACTTTTTTTTCTTTTTTAAAAAAATGCTTAACGGTTTCAGGATTATTGTTAAAATATTGAAGGCCAACTAGCTGTGAAGCTGCAGTATTTTAGACACTAAAATGTAGAAAATATAAATAATAAATAAACAGTGTTATATATATATATATATATATATATATATATATATATATATATTGAAATGCCTTTTAATCAATTAATAGTTTTACATTAATTAAGTTACGATTATAAGTTGAGAAATAAATTTTGAAATACTTATATGATATTTTAAATACTGCTTTTTTCTTTGCTATTGCCAAGTCTCAGAAAAAGAAACAAAGAAAAATTATATGTATATATATATATATATATATATATATATATATATATATATATATATATATATATATATATATATATATATATATATATATATATATATATCGAATAAATTTATTTAAAGTGTAAAAAAGTGGTGAATTTTCCATAATCGGGTTCAGTGCCCAAACCAAATTAACATATTAAGGAAAATATTTTGTAAAAGTCATGAATTGCAGCCATGAAATTAGGCGTGATTTTCAAGATAAACACTGAATGCTTAGAAACGAGTGTATTTTTAAAAAATAATTTTTACTTTTTTACATATTTAATTTTACATAATCCCTACGAATAAAAATGAAGATATCTGATTTATCCTCCTCAAGCGTAAAACGTATCTACGAAAGATCAGCTCATTGTTTTAATTGTTTACATTTGACACACGAGCATACAATTAAGAATGAAAAATGATTTCTCTCACAATTTAATTCCGGGAATTCAGCAGGCAAATGGTGGCATAAACATACTTTATGCTATTTCATTAAATACGCATCATTTAACTTCTGTGTCTACTGAGCTATCCAGTCTAAAACATTAAATTTGAACATATTTTGTTGCATGCCTTTTAAATTATAGTTAGTTTTAAGAAAGTATTTTAAGTACTTCAGCATTATTTTCAACAGCGCCGTTAAATAGTTTGAAGAAGTGTTATTTTTAAAAATAGTAAATGTTTAGCTGTTAAGAATTATAAATTATTTTTAATTTGAATGTGATCTGAAATTCAGAATGTTACTCAATATTTTATTTTGCTCGAATCAAATTGAGATTTCGAATATTAAATACACATACACATTTAGAGAAATTTCTCAAATTCGCATTACTAAATGATGTAATAGAGAATTTAGAATGTATTAGATTTGCTCTGTAAACAATTCAATACATAATCCATTTTTGCTTTTAATGTTGAGTTTTTCAGAAGTTAAAAAATGTATATTTTCTTTTATTTTACTAAAATTTCTCTGCTTAACTTTCATTATCTATATGGATCTAATCGTAATGAAATCGGATTAGTTAAATTTATAGTAAAAACTCTTTTTTTTTTTTTAAATGGTCACATGCTTTTGTTATACTGTATTATGATGATATTCTGATTTTGAAAAACAAATCACACACGCAAAAACACTCTGTCATTTACATTAGGTTAAGTAAAATAAAATGCTTACTATGTGTCTGAAAACATTGGCTTTTAGTTATCAATACTAGGGTGGAGTGAAAAAACGAAAGTTGGAATTTTGATTTCGGATAACAGCCAAAAGTTGCCGTTTAGTACCTATAATATACGTGCAAAATTTTATGAATTTTGAAAAACTCCTTCAGGGCTCTACCAGGACCTTTATATTTTCATTGTTTCACGCAATAGGTTTTTACCATAAATTGTACATTTACAGTGTTCGTTAGTATTCTCGTTTGACATTTTTATATTTAAAATGTTTCGTGTAACTTCCTTTATCATTTCTAAACCTTAAATCTTTATTTTAAAAATTTTGAAACGTTTTATTGAGCTTTACAAATTATTTTTTTTTCATTTTTAGCACAAAAATGAGTGCGAGTGTAGGCAAACCGAAATTTACCGTTACTAGACGTGCAGTGGAATCTCTCTTATTTGGTGTTCCTTCAAAACTAAATTAAGTTGTTTTGCGAACAATAGCCGACGTTATAAAATGTTACTTATACATAAGGACAAGAATTAAAACAAAGTAGGAATGATAACGATTCACCAAAGTCATAGGTAATTCAAATCCTAAGAGAGAAGTTCGAAAAAATTTGGAAAACAGCATCAATTCCTATAATTTCCCAGAGGGGTATTGATCAAATGATAGACAACGATTTTTCTAAATACCAGAATCTCATTCGATTCGCCAAATCCAAAAGAAATGATAATTACATGCTGAAGGTCCAGTTTTCAAATCTGAAGCTATAAGTAAACTTCTAGACATGTCGGAGTGCAAATACAAGTCAATTCCTAAATGTACTTGTGAAAAATCAAAGAGAGTGGCTCCAAAAGAACAGGAATTTCTTCTTGATCAAAGGTCAGCAAGAAAGAGGGTTATTGGCATACTCGATAAAGCCTAGACAAGTAAATTTAGACAAAGAGAAGACAGGTAAACAAGGAACTCGATGAGGGCTGAAAAGCCAAGTTTAAATTCTGCAGTTAATCAGGGCAGTACAGTTGTTATGTATTTTGACAGTGGTGATGAAGAAAGAAGTAGTAGCTCTTCATCCGGGTGTGAAGATTTAATATCCATATCACAAGCATCTACTGCTAAAGAAGAGTCACAAAGACAAATGAAAACACATCTCCTACGATTTCAAGGGTCTCAGATCAGTATGGGGTTTCCGATAGATGCGTAACAGCTTCTGCAACTCTACAAGATGTTGGCATTATAATTGAAAACTATTCGTCACATATAATTGACAGAAGAAAAATACGCAGAGAACGAAAGAAAACTAGAGAATGTGCAAAAAAAAGACGATCTGGAAGCTTTAAAAGCGGGAATTGAAAGTATATATTTTGATGGAAGAAAATATACTACAGCAAGAGAAAATTGGAGATGAATTACATCGAATAGCTATAAGTGAAGAACATGTATGTCTGGTTGAAGAGCATAATTCCCTGTATCAGGGACACATTACACCATCTTCTGGATCCGGAAAGCATATTGCAGAAAGCACTTTAAAATACTGCACTGAAAACAACTTAAACCTTGACAAACTATGGCTGTAGGTTGTGACGGAACAGCTGTAAACACAGTAAGAAAGAATGATGCTATTAGATATTTTGAAACAAAGATTGCCAAAAGATTTAAAATTTGATTTTGAAAGATTCGTGCAATTAGTTACAGAAGCAACATTGGAAGTTGTAGGAGTAGAAGCAAGGGATATATTACGAGCAAAAATCAAATCACGAAACATAATGCCTAGTTTTGATACCAAAGGACAATATAAATTAGAGTGAATACTCAGATAGTTTTACAGTCCATCGATATATCCATTTTATTGTATTCCTATATATTCTGAAAATTGTCTTTCCTATACATTCAGAGAACTATCTTTCATGTATATTCAAAACATAAAAGTGAACTGTAAAAATAATTATTTTACTTTTTCTTTATCTTTGCGAAAAATTCACATTTTAGTGTGACCTTTACCTTCAAGGTTTCAAAACATGACGACACTTAGATTGATCACACGTAATACTTTAATCAGTCATATTTTAGGGGTTATTTTACTAAAATCAGAGAAATTATGTAAAAAAATAATTTGAATACTTTACACCACATAGTGCATATCTTGGATTTTTACATATAAAGGGCATAATTTTTAAGAGTTGGTAGAGCCCTAAAGATGAATTACAAATTAAATGAAAATTTAACTTAATATTCAGTGTGCCAATAGACAAATTTTGAGACCTATCCGAAGAAAAAATTCCAAAAAGAAATTTCATGATTATTTGCACTTTTTTGCTTCTTCACGTATAAAAATCAAAATCTTTAAGAGCTGGTAGAGCCCTAAAGATGAATTCCAAATGAAATGAAAAATTAACCTAATATTCAGTGTGCCAAAAGGCAAATTTTAAGACCTATCCAAAGAAAAAATTCCAAAAAAAAATTTTTATGGTCATTTTCACTCAACCCTAATCAATACCTGTCTGTATCAGGATTAAATTAATTATAATTGCCGAAACGTCAGTTGAGGCTTACTGTGGAGACGCGAAATGTTTTTGGTTTCCGTCTGTCTGTTTGTCTGTCTATTTGTCTGTCTGTCTGTTCCGCGATAATTTCCGTAAAAATGGTCCGATTAGATTGATTTTTGGTAGGTTGGTTGGCAAGGTATCCGGAATAAGATGTAGACTTTTTGGTTAAATTTGGTTAATTCGTTCGAGAAATATAGAACCTTTTTTTTAGGTCATAATGCTTTCATATGGCGATGCACACGATTTTTCACATTTCATTTTTATCTGAAATGAAAATGGAATATTTGCATAATAGATTTAGACGTAAAATTATGAATGATAAATTTTCGATATAGATTGCGAATAGTTTTAAAATTTTGCCGATAAATTTAATAGAATTTAGAAATTAATTGCTTAAAATAATTGAAAATGTTTTTGCATCTGTTCGGGAAATATAAACATCTTATTTTCATATTTTTTACAATTTTTAAAGAGTTTATTTTTACTTTCCACTTTAATTTATTCGTTGCTTAGCAACCGTATTTCAAGGAGTATAAAATAATAAAATTCAAGGAACTCGCACAATTTTGGTGAAATATCTATTTTTTTTAATCAAAACGAATGTAAATTTAATAAGACTGCGGGGGGGGGGGTTATTACCTATTTATTTACAAAAATTAAAAGAATAAGCAGTTCATCAGAATTTCAGAATATCACTGTATAACACAGTGTTTAATTTAATGATTCTAATTTCTGGAACAATCGAAGCATTTTATATGCTTATAAATATGCATGCCATTGAAAAAATATTTATTGTGGTTTGTACGATGTTAAATGATATCAAAAATGAGATTTTAAAAACAAACTAGATGGAACCCGACAAAACTTGACGGAAAAAAATTACAATAACAATATTAGTAAAATAAGCTTCTTTATTACGAAAGAAGTTATGCGTATGAAACAGTCTTTCAAATATTTTATTTTAAAAGTCCCCCCCCCCCTAGTGAATTACAGTACTAATTCTGAAGCAAACTCCAAACAAAAGATTCGTAAACAACTGTGTAATGCAAATCAGTTTGGCATTACCGCCATATTCCCCACGGCAAGAAAAAAAAAAAATCCTGGACCTATGAAGTATCATACAAATAGTATATCCCTACGTTCATCTCATATTCAGTCAATAAAAGAACATAGTAAATAAAGCACACATCTCCCCCCCCCCCTGTGATAATGCAACCGAATGAGCTCCTATGCGCTTGTGCATTGCATCTCACCAAAGGCACCGTCAAAATTCGACGTTAAAAAAAGTTTTAAAATGTTTAAATTAAAAGTTTTAAAATATCTTCTTTAATCATTGTTCGTTTCAAATCCATATCTTCTGAAACGCATCCATTGTTTTAAGGTAATCAATTTCTATGTAAAGCTGAAGAATTTTTTTTTTTACAATAATAAATCAATCTGCAGATAAGGGAGATTTTTAATGTTTTCAAGTGTAATTTATTTGTATGGTTTCTTTGGTTCCTTTACATAATCAGGATGATTATTCCTTTTACATCACAGTCGGGGATCTTTTCCTTCTTATACAGTTAAATATCCAATGGATCTTTAAAAAAATAGTAAAATACAGTTCCTAGAATATTCTGATGCAACATATACATCAACGAATTCAGCATATCAATTTTATGTTAATCATAAACTATAAATAGTTTTTCCTTGACAGATTTTAGTTTAGCGCCAAAATGCTCTTTCTTTTAGATAATCTGATCTTATGATTTATCAGGGGTTTTTATTATTTTTCTTTTTCAGTTTTTATGATGGTTAAGAAAATCTATTTTCAAATGGGGCAACTTTCCCAGGGAATATGCTACATTATTAAAGCAAACTGATGATCATTGTTGAGATAGAATTGAAAAATAATTCATGCTTGAAAATTATTTAAAAAGTCGTTAAATTAAGCGGCAGTTTTCAAATAAATTTCATTCGAAAGCTAATTTTTTCTAATTGATGATGTAAGAACTGAAATTGTAAAATGTAGTAAAAAATTGAAATTTGTAGTATTTAGAAGTGATGTAAGCGCGATGAAAGATAAAGCAATAGGGCCGTTTATTGTCACAACCGTTATACATTTCTAAAAATTACCGCTGTGTTTTGGCTGGCGTCCAAAAGTAGACTATCACTTTTTGACATCGAAAGAGAAATTCACAGTGGAAGAAATAGGACTTTCCACTAATAAGGAACTGTTAAATGAACTTATAACAAACCTACCAAAATAATTCCTATAAAATATTAGCCTTACATTATTTATTCTAGCTACACATACAATCATTATTTCAAGTTTTTTTTCCCATAACACTATTTTTAATAATTTTAATTTTCCTGAAATTCTTTACTTTTGTGAATTTTTTTATAAAAAAATGAAATTTTCTTACCTATAATTAAAAAAAAAAAAAAATAAGTAATTGGTAACATGTAATCAAGGTATGCAATCAAGATGAAGCAACCAATAAAGGCTTGAATTCTGACCTTTAAAATTAAAATTTGAAAAATCAGTTAAAATTATGTCATGTTGACACAATTAATTTTTCTTTTTAGTTTTATCAATGTTAAAAGGCATTTCAAGCTAAGCATAACGTCATTTTCCCCGGAAAAACTTTTCACACGTACTTTGTATAAGTTTCTTTTATGCTTAAACACCATGTTACAAAAAAAAAAATATTTTGTATTTAATTGTAATGAAAATATGACATCAACAAAGTTATAATGCATAATGATAAAATAAAGCTAATGGACAATATTCCGGTGACGTCGCAATAAATATGAATTATTATTATTCGCTTATAAAATATTTTCAACGAAATTTAACTTGCAAATGAAAAAAATTCGGCCTAAAAGTTCTCATCAAGTGATTTTTAATTCGACGTTAAATGTATTTATAATGATGATTTACTGATTTATTAGTTATTACATTAATTAAAATAAAAATTACGTCTTCTAAACCATGATATTAAAATAGAAAAAGCATTGAAAAAATGTTGTGATGCGTAGTTTCGTACAATCGATAACATTCAACTGACGTCACAAACATTTATCCAACAGTCGAAAGGGATAATTAAGAGAAGTAATATAAATAAATAAATATTCAAGACTATTTTTATTCTGTTTTCATTAATATATTGTAAATTTTATTGTTTAAAGTTACTGATAAATGATACTTTAGTAAATGGGGCTTTTCCTAATTATTATTTTATTATTATTTTTTTTTTTGAGATTTAATGGCAACATTCTGGCGCTACAGTTTGGCGAATAATTTGGGATACTTTTCGGTTAGCCGGGCGCCAGTGAAGTATACACACGCCACAAACACACACACACACACACACACACACACACACACACACACACATATATATATATATATATATATATATATATATATAGCACATTATGTATTTAATGTATTCGGCAGACCCATATATATATATATATATATATATATATATATATATATACATGTATGTCATTCTATAAACATAATGTATTCTAGGCGCTGTAACTGGGGTTAATTTTTGACGCCTAAATGACGAATTTTGCTTTGTATGGCAACCTGGTGTTTTATAATAAAACTGAATATGTGTGTAAATAAATAAAATAAAATTGGTACTTTTATGTTAGTTGGGCGCCAGGGATAACTCTCCAAATCTTCTTTCAATTGGAATAATTTAAATTGCAATATTTTACGTGAGATTTGTTATTCACATTAATATGTTTATGTTTAGATATTTTATTATGATTATATTTTAGTTAATTTTAAGTCAGTTTTTTAAGATTTAATATTACAATGTTAAAATATTACCTAGTTGATATTAGCTAATGTCAAAAGATTGGCGAACCACAGAGTTCAGAAAATAACTCTATGCCTTGCAACAGTGGGAGTTGCCGACTTTATGACGTCATAAGCAGCAGTAAAAGTTTAATTGAAAATTACGTCTAATTAATTAAATTTTCGAACAATCGAATGCACGATAACAAATCTGTGTCCAAATATCTTTCATTTAAAAAAAGAATGGTGTAATTTGATGCAGTAGTTTGTTCTCACGGATTGTCGAAAGAAATCGCTTAGCGTTTTAAATATATAGATGACTTGCAGAGTTAACGTTGAGGCTCCGGATCTGCGGATTTACTACAGTAAGATTTATTTGCTCGCAAAATACTACGGCTATCATTTTCATTAGTCTATGCTGATAAAAATTTAAGTACCCCATTGTACTAATTGAAAAATGTTTGTAAACTCTGTGTGAAAATATTCAGTTTTATAGTTTGACTAGCAAGCTACGCCCGCTGCGCTGGTCGGTTTCTACAAATGGACCTTAAATCAAACGAAATATAATTTGACCTTGTAGTTGAAAGCAATCTGTATATTTTCCTAGAATGTCCTTCCACATTACTGAAAAATGACGCCTTTGCGCTATTATATTTTCTAATGTGCAGTCAAAATTTTAGCTGCTAAGGACCAACTATTTGATTTGGTAATTTACAGTGAAGGTTTGCTAAAGAACGTTAAAACTATATGCAATATATTAATACAGTCACTAAAAATTATCGAACTTACAATGCAAACAAATTAACTAACAAAACCTATCCAGTAGAAGTTTTTATAAAGGCTAATCTTTGATAATCGGGATCATCTGATTATAGAACTTTTCCACATAATTCTAAAACTAACATAGAATGTTATGAAATATACTAAAACCAGCCTTAAAAATTATCTACTTAACGATGCAAGTCACAAAAAATACGCCCAGGAAAAACTTTCAAAAGGTCTAATCTTTCGGAATCGAGTTCATCTCACTATATAACCTTCACACATAACTGTTTGACTAAGGAACGTAGAACAATATGTAGTACACTAAAACCATTCCTGAAATAGCATCTAACTAAGAAAACAATTATCATCAAAATCCGTCCAGTAGAAATTTTTCAGAAGGCTAATCTTTCATAATCGGAATCAAATATTAAAAAGGCTAATATTTGATAAAAAAGGTCACCCAATTTTCGAATTTCCCCCTCTATAATTCTAGAACTAAGCAACGTAGAATGATATGTTATATGATAAAACTTTCCCTACAAAATTATCTAACTAATGGTGTAGGTTTCATCGAAATCCATTCGACAGAATCTTTTAAAAAGGCTAATCTTTCATAATCGGATTGATCTGATTATAGAACATCCCATAATAATTCTATAACTAAGCTACGTAGAACGATATGTTATACAATAAAACCTTCCTTAAAAAATTATCTATCTTACACTTTAAGTTCTTCGAACATCCATTCAGCAGAACTCGAGTTATAAGCATCCGGAACGAAATTTCATATATAAGGTAGAAGTAAATAGAAGTATATTGCTACTAATATAGTTTACATTTGAATGAAAAAAGTACTTTTTGGTTAGCCAGGCGACAGTGATATATGTACAGTCGTGGAAAAAAAACTGCACACCCCCCACTAACTCTGCAACAAATTGTAGTAGAAGGAAGTGACTGGTACCAAACGATTGGAAATAAAGTCTACTTTTAAATTACATATCTAAAATTTGCCTAAGGGGCCATCTACATATTAAAACAAGCCTAAAATTTATTTTTTTCAATGGCAACACCCACTTTTGACGTGATATTTTAAATCTTCGGTTCAAACTATGCCTAGATACAAAATTTTAAGTCATTTGGATGATAAGTTTTCGAGTTATAAACATTCAAATTTTAGAGGCTCTAATGTTAAATTACATTTTCATATTTTTATTAATATCTCCTGAGATTATAATTCTAATGTGTTATTTTTTTTTTTGGTTATAATACTAAAAAGCCCAAACATAAATATGTCAAATTTGTAATTTTTATAATTTTATAATATGAATTATGAATTATGAAATTAATATTCGAAAAAATTATGAATTGCAACCTACAATTTTTTTTGATGAATTTATATTTATTATGTCCTGCTTTATGTGTATTCAAAATTTTAAATTTTTCTACCAAGTAGTTTTCAAATTACGCTTAAAAAACGGCAAGATGCTGCTTTAAGGGGCCGTCTATGATGTGCATTAAAGCATAGTTTGAACAGGGATGGGAACGCTCCGACTCGAAATCCCGATTGACACCACTAAATTTTAATAGTATTTGTTACCTTATTCAAGAACAAAATTTCTGAAATTCTTTACCTTGGAGAATACTATTAAAATTTAGTGGTAAGAATCGATATTCGGGGTCGGAGCGCGCTCATCCCTGTTTGAGAAAATATTATACTCATAGGCTGGGATTAAAACAAGATTTTCTCAAATCTTGTTAAATTGTTTGCAATATTACACTAAATGGTTGTTAGATAAAGTATTAACGCGAAAGTATTTGTTACTTAAAAATGCTAATTTAAACTTTTATTAACTTTTGTATATCAATCAAAAATTGTAATCTTTACAAATATGTATGGATGTTCAGTTTTTATTCCATTAATAACGAACTTAAAATAATTAAACTTTTTCTTCTATAACTTTCGAATTTAGATCTATTCGATTAAACAGGCTAATTGAAAAAAAATACAAGTTATTTTTATGGTTTTCTGATAGGCAAGATTATTTCCCAATCGCTAGCAGTGTGCAAAAAAATCTAATAATAATAATAATAATAATAATAATAAATGGCAAACGGTAAGTTTTCTTGCCAAGAGGCATTAATGAGTTAATTGTAAAATTTCAAATGAACTACCAGAATAGGTTTAATCATAGAATTATTAACCCTATTCCGAAGGAGAATAACGAATGTAAAGTTATTCAGATGTCTTTATAACATAGATTTAGTTTTCAAATAAATCGGAATATAAATCCTGCGACACCCCCCCCCCCTCGCTACTAAAACAAAAGCAATGTCTGGATTTATTTTCAGACTAAAAAACAATTTATCTGCGTTTTTTTTTTTTTTTTTTTTTTTTTTTTTTTTTTTTTTTTTATTACTTTGATTCCTTACGCTACTTTATACTATTTTTTTAAATTCTACATTTTGTATTTGTCACTATTATTCCGTTTCTGACAATAAACTAAAAAAAGGCGAGTTAAATAGATGCAAAATCTGAGAAACAGCATTATAAAAGCACCTGTAAAATTCCAATAACATTTACATATTCTAAAACTATTTTAATTACAAATAATCTTATGGTTTTTTAACCGCTTCGTGAAGTGCGTCTATTACAGAATTTTTAATAATTTGCCACCGGTTTTTTAAAACAAAAATTTTCGTCTGATTGAATCGTGGAAATACTAAGATATAGTAAGGCAAAGCTTACAATAAAAAATAACTGGTGGGAAAAATCGAGGATTCTGAGCATCTTATGCGTCACGTATACGTGTCACTTGTCCCCAAGGGGTTAAAATCGGATAATTCAACAGTTGTAAACATTATTTTACCGCATATAACAATAACCGAAACTTATTAAGTGAGTAAAATGGTCATATCGGTAAAACATAATACAGTAAAAGAAGTGACATTCTGCAGCATTCCAACAATCGAGAACCGAACTTCAATTTGGATACAGCCCCTTAAATATGCTCATTATAAAGTAATTAATTTCTCAGAAACTAATCCTAGGAATTTAATGAAATTTGGTATCTAGGCATAGTTTGAACTGCAGATTTCAAATATGTTGTCAAATTTGAGTCTTGCTATTGAAAAAAAACAAATTTTGATGTGTTTTTATATGTAGATAGCCCCCTAAGCAAATTTTATATACATCATTTAAAAGTAGACTTTATTTCCAATCGTTTGGTACCAGTCACTTCCTTCTACTATAATTTGCTGCAGAGTTAGTGGGGGGGTGTTCAGTTTTTTTTTCCACGAGTGTACATATATATAAATATATATGTATATCATATGTATATATATCTTCATACATATAAGTGTATATATATGTATGTATATACATGTATGTGTATATATATATGTGTATGTGTTTTCACCTACCTATTCAAATGTATACATAAAAAAAAACACCTTTTGGCTTAAAATAAAATTATTTGGGGTCAAAAGTAAAATCAAAATCGCCGAAAACGAAAGAAAAATCGCCAAATATTTTTTCAATAGCATGTACATGTATATATATATCACTGGTGCCCGGCTAACCGAAAAGTACCAAAAAAAACTTCAAAAATGATGTCGTACACTTGAAAAAACATCTTTTGGCTTAAAATCTCTCATCAAAACTGTTTTTCTTTTTTTTTCTTTTCTTTCTCTTTCTTTCTTTTTTTAAGTAAAATTAGTAACAGTTTTTCTTTTATTTTTCGAGATGTATAGCCATTTTAATTCTTTCTGCAACAAAAAAAATACCCCCTTGGCTTAAAATAAAATTATTTGGGGTCAAAAGTAAAATCAAAATCGCCAAAAACAAAAGATAAATCGCCAAATATTTTTTTTTCAATAGCAATTTTGCCCATTGAATATTTTTTTAAGCATTACGAATATTCCCAATCATGTTTAAATTAAATATTTTCGTTTTATAATATTATCTCTCATCAAAACTGTTTTTCTTCTTTTTTTTTTCTTTTTTCTGTTTCTGTTTTTCTTTTTTTTCTTTTTTTAATAAAATTAGCACAGTTTTTTCTTTTATTTTTCGAGATGTATAGCCTTTTCAATTCTTTCTGCAACAATAATGTTCGCTAAAAAATTAGCAATGGCAACCTTTTCGGCCAAAATAACAGAACTTTCTATCATAATTCTATAACTAATGTACGTAGAACAATACGTTATATACTAAAAGCTCCCCTGAAAAATTATCTATCGAACAGTGCAAGTTCCATCAAAATCCCTTCAGCGGAACTCGAGTTATAAAGGAACGGAACGAAATTTCCTTTTGTGTTTTATATATATAGTAGATGATTCCACAAAACAACTTCCTCAAATAATTTCAATAAAACTCATCTTTAATATGATACTATCCCAACGGACAAATATGAAGATGTCTGTGTTATTTTCTCGCAAAACTTCTCTACCAAAGACGATAAAATATTTCGTTGTTTTAATTGCTTGTATTTGACAAAGGAACATACAATTTCGAATGAACCATAATTTCTCTCACAATTAAATTCCTGGAATGTAGCATGCAAATGATGGAGTAATCATATTATTTGCTATTTCATTATATACACATCAACTAAACTTCACGGACGTGCTCGTTTGTTTAGTCTGAAGCATCAAATCTGAACAATCAATGTTGCATCTCTTTTAAATTATGGTTAGTTACGAGAACGTATTTTGAGTACTTCAGCACTAATTTGAACAGCTCTTCTTAATAGTTTGAAGGAATTTTACCTTAAAAAATAGTAAAGGATTAGATGTTAACAATTAAATTATAAATTATATGAAATTTGATTTGAGATTGAAAGTGTTAGTACAATTGTTTTACTTTTTCTTCTTTACAAAATTAGCTTTCTAAATATATTAACGAATAAAAAATGTTTAGTTGACTATTTTGAATACTTCAGCACTATCTTGAGAAGCGCTTGTTAGTAATTTAAAGGAATGCTATTAAAAAAGCAGTAAATTTTTAATTGAGTATAGAGTGTAATTATAAATTTAGCTGGATTTAAAGTTGAACTGAGATTGAAAGTGTTAGTATAATTATTTTTTCTCTTAACAAAACATGCTTTCTGATAATCAATACACATATATATTTAAAGTCAGTTTCAAAATTTATTTTAATAGGTAATGATTTAGAAATTTATATGCTAGGTAATATATTTGCTTATTAAAAATATCATTGCGCATTACACATTTTTAATTGGAATAATGAACCATGCATTTTCTCATAGATAAACTCTCGGAATGCAGCATGCAAATGAGGCATAAACATACTATTTTCTGTTTCATTAAATGCGCATCAATTAAAATTCGAGGATCTGCTCGTTTATTTAGCCTGAAACATTAAATGTGAACAGTCGTTGTTGCACCTGTGTTAAATTATAGTTAGTTTCTAAATAATGTTTCCAGTATTTCAGCATTATCTTCAACTGCGCTTTTTAATAGTTTGAAGGAATGTAATCTTAAAAAATAATAAATATTTAGTTTTTTAGAGAGCTATTCTAAAGTTCTGTTCAACTAGAATTTGAGCTGAAATTGAAAGCGTTAGTAAAATTGTATAAGCTAATTTTCTTTATTTGTAACAAAATGTATTTTCTGATATTAAATACAAATATATGTATATTTAAGAGCGATTTAAAAGTTTTAATTGATAATTAAGATTATAAAGTGTTTAAAACTCAATACACAATTTTATTTCTTTTAACAACATATATATTTTTTCTTTTTTACTAGTTTAAGCAATTTTCATGAAAATTGTAAACTTTTATGATTTTGATGTTTCTAGCAATTTGTTACGATGCAAACTTGTAAGAAACTGAACTAATGGAAACAATAGTAATTCGGCCACTCTCTTTTAAAACTCTGATTGAGATGATTGTGTTAAAGTTAAAAAGAAATGAAAAACACGCGATTATTAGTACTATCTTACTCTTTAAGATTTTAAAACAATTATTTTTTTTCTTTTGATTTTTCCTTTCAAATTTAAATTTTTGTGAAACAACTTCGAATGCAAGCAAAATAATTCCAAAATTAAAATTAAACCTTCCGAAATTTCGACAAAAATTCAAATATTCAAAAAGTTTTAAATGACCGCATTAATTTTCAATAAAATTGCCGTGGCAGATCAAAATACGCAATCTAGGCACATGAAAATGGTTTGGCTTTCGAAGTAGCCATATTTCTATTCAGATAGTTTTCGGTACAGCATTGTTATTCATGAACAAAGCCGCAATTATTTGAAAAAAATCATGATATATCATAGAAGCACATTAAAAAAGTTAACAGATTGAACAGTGTATTCCGTTTTTCCAATTCAGCAACAAAATGGAAAAAAAAGCCAATCTTACCAGAACAAAATAACAACGACCACCCTGGAGTCCAAGCAAATGCAGATAACCCCTTCAACAGGAAAGGCTATTCCAGAAATCCCGTTCAGCAAATTGGTATCTTATACTTAGTTTCCCTTTAGAATTAAGGAGCCATTTGTTTTTAAAGTTAAGGAGCCATTTTGACATTTGACATTTGAAGGAGTGATGCTCTGAGACCTATAGATATAAAGGCTGTTGTCTCGAATGATCCATATATATTTTTATTCACAGAAACACATACATGACTTCCACAATTACATAAATCTTGACGAGATAGCACAAGGAAATTTGCAACACAAGAAAGTTACAACCAGAAGCTCCACAAAGTGCGTGCAATGGAGCTGGCGGGAGTGTAACCCGCCGGCCTGATTCCTACGCTCAAAAGCCATTTGCGGAATGGTGTCTTAACCACTCGGCCCCGGAGGCCTCTTCAGCAGCCATATTTTGGTAAACATTACAACCGCCAAGCGATCGTTTTACCCTCAGGTACCATCGGAAAATTTATAGTAAAATCTCTCATGAAAATATTCTTATGCTGAGGACACCTTTAAGTTGATGTTCCGATTAGGGAAATAAAGAATTTATCACGCACATTAGATTGGACAAAAGGAGAAATCCTTAGTATCTAAAAGCACTGTTTTGTATTTTCCAGTATTTTCCAGTATTTAACCGCAACTGGTTTCAATTTCTTATGACGTAAATATTATTTTAACCAAAAAATGGTACTGTGATTATACTTAAAATTGCGTTGACAAATTAATAATGGTTGGTAAATAACCCAAATAATGTGATAAAAAATCTATTAATAACGTTATAATAATTTAAGAATCTATTTAATTTCTGCCTGAAATTATTCACTTTTACTATTACTTTATGGAGTTATTTGTAGGCTCAAAAGTTATTTCACGTTTGTAAAAAAAAAAAATTAATCCACCTCTCTAAAAAATTGTATAATTTTGAAAAAGTTAAATTATTGAAAAAAAAAAACCTCTTTTCTTAACAATGTAAAAACGCAAAAAATTAAGAAATTTTTGCCTCCAGTTTATATTTTAAAAGAAATTAAGCGATGTGCTGATAATATGATTGCTTGAAATTAAATATATATATATATATTTACTATATTACTAATGTAAATATATATAATTTTACATTAAAATATTACCGCTTTTCAATTATCGCCTCCCTTATCGATTTTTCTTATCCCTCTATAAGAAAAATCTATATTATGTCCGATTAAATGAGCAACAAATTCCTATGGAAAACAGCTGGTATTAGCGTACCTTTTGAAGGGATATTGAACGGATAACAATATTTTTTAGTAGTTTCGGCAGTAGTTAAATTAGTAATTGATCTCTTGGCAACAAAATAAAGATAAGAAACAAGAAAAAAATTAAGTGATGTGCTGATAATATGATTATTTGAATTAAAAAAATATATATATTAACTTATTATCTGCTTTTAAATGACATACAATTATTGGTCCCTCTAAAAAAGTTAAAAAACTTCACTTCAGTGCAAAATTCACCTTGAATAAATATTTTTTTTTAATTCTCAAATAAGAAATGCAATTCACAAGGGTATTTATTGCTTTAAGGTGCTAAATTCCATTTATTGTTGTCTAGAAGTTAAAAACACGAAAAAACCTTCTCCAGTTTGTAATGATCTTTTGTCGTATGACATTCATAGAATTTGGAAATAATTGGTGGAAAATAGATAAAAGTAAGTTGTAATAAATTTTTCTCTCCACCACCCCAACCCTTTAACTTCCGTACCACCCATGAACATTAATGGTTGCTCCCGGCTGGAGCTCGAGCAAGATTGACGAGAAACGACAGCATTATCCCTGAGGATGAAAGAGTGTTTGCTGAAAAAGTTAAGAGTATGTGTTTTTATTAGTGTTTTTAACATCTAGACAACAATAAATGGATTTTAGCACCTTTAAACAATGAGTACACTTGTGAGTTATACTTCTTTTTTGAGATTTTTTTTAAAATAATGCATCAGGTAAAAACTTACTTTGAAACACCAACAGAATATTATTAAGAAATTTAATCAAATGAAAGAATGAAATGAGATGTAAGCATTTTTAAAAACACATAACTTAGTAAAAATTCATTTTCAGCAATTGTTGGTCATATCCGGTAATGTATGAGAATTATTTTGTGCAGCCCTGTATATGATTATAAATGCTGTATATGATTATAATTATAAATGCTACTTATTCCATACTTCTGAGAAAGAAGTTGTACTTAACCGCAGTGATGCATATCAGTCTCATTATGTTTGAAATATCGTAACATGAATTGAATACACAGCAAACGATTGTTCCCCATAGACCGTAATGTAATGGAAATTTTTGTGTGCCCCTGTAAACGAACTATAAATGCTACTCACTTCATTCTAAATACCGAACATTCTATTATAAACCTCAATATCATGTAAAGATTACGTGGTAATTGGAGTTTATATACGAGAGTTAGAGCACGGCCAGATGATAAACACTTTTCCATAAACACTTGTGCACGATTTTCAAAATTGTTAATAAAAATTTGCAATACTTACGCGATTTCGTAAACAAAAACTTCCGGTTTTATACATTTTTATAAATTAATACTCGTAAAAAGGAAATAGTTTAAAAAAAAATAGTTAAAATATAGAAAATTAAAATATCCCCCCAAAAATTATAATTAATCAAATTGTAGTTAAAGACAAACAACTTCTTAATAACTTCATAAAGTAATGAGATGCGCATCTCCTAATTTTTTGGTGTTATTAAGAATATTTCTGCCTTTAAATGTTTATCTCACCAATTTGTTCTTAAATTTTTGTAATTAAATTATTTCAATATTTCTTGCAATAATGATACGCCACTATCACCTGTTTTCCATAGGATTTTGCAATTATTGTTGCCCTCTTAAATTAAAAAGGTGAAACCATTTCTGCAAAAGACTTTAGACAGTAAATTAGAGAATTTGTAAATATTGAGTAACAAATTTATTTGACAAGTTACCTCGTGTATGAGTCATTCTCTAAATTTTATGTATTTGGCTATAAAGTGTGAATAAAGTAAGTCAACCATGAATGCTTAAGTTTTTTGATAAAATATCTTTTCAAACATTACATTGTGCACTTGTTTAAATATGAAAAAAACTCACTAGTAAAAAAAATTAAAAGTTGTGAATGTCAAAATAATAAAATTATAACACCTTGTAATAATATATTTCTTTTAAATGCTAAAAGGTGTAAATTAACATTATAATAAATACACAGAAAATAACTTTTATTAGGTTGTTTGACATGTTTCGGCTCACTACGAGCCATTTTCAAAAACAAAAGAGAATATCCCAAAATTGCACGGTCTTTGAAGTTATTATTTAAAATGCTATCATTTAATTGTCATGTACTTTTGAAAAATTACGCACGTTATCTTTTATTTTTACTTGGATGTTTATTTTCATATCTGTATCCATGGAGTAACTCGAACCACAATTTCGGTAAGATAAAATATGCTGTAATTTCGGCTCGGAGTGAGCCAAAACATGTCAAACAACCTGATAAAGGTTATTTTACTGTGTATTTGTTATGTTGTTAATTTACACCTTTTAGCATTTAAAAGAAATATAGTTGTGAATGTCATTAACATTGCCTTGCCCAAAAACTACATATTTATTAATAGTTTTTTTTTCTTTGAAATCTTTACGGGTGTCCATACCTTCTGAAAGGTTCCACCTCCAGTGAAAAGAGATTAGATTTCAAGTAAACACTTCTAATATAAAACAATAAAAATACAGTTCAGTCTGTTTTGCAAATTTTTTTCATATGGTATGGCACAATCCGCACGATAACTTATCCTAGAATGTCTAAAGGAACAGAAAACTTACGTTACAATGACAATAACATTAATTCATTTCATAAAATATAGTTTAGAAACCATTTAAAAAAAATATTTTCATATATCCATTTTAAGTTAAGTTATCGTGCGAATTGTGACATATCCATATTAAAAAAATTTTGCAATATTAATTGAACTATACTTTCATTATATTATATTATAAGCGTTTATACATTTAAATTTTATAAAGCCTGAACTATGGCTTAAATAAATTAAAAATTTTGTGTAATTTCAATAAGTATTTAAAATTTTATGATAACTCAAAACCACATCACTTTTCACTGGTGGTGAAACACTTCAGGAGTTATGAGCCCCCTTAATACAACGGCAACGTTTATATGAATATATATCTCTTTCTCTATTTTTTCTACTATATTTGGCACTTTAGACACAACATAAAACATATATATTAATTAGCTGGATTTAAACTAGTGCCTAGAGTTAATTACCATTACCATGGTACACAGTAATTTTTCCCTCAGCTCTCCACTACATGGCGTTTTCATATGATAAAGTGCACAGATTGTGCGTTTCCAAGTGTTCTTACGGACGCGGATGTCTTTTTTTATTATTATTAAATATGTAAATACTACTTCATTTTGTATCTCTTGACACTAAATTTTAATTAGTCTATCTAGGGTAAAACCCCAGTAACTGATACTTTAAGGATTTTTTCTTGTTCAAACCCTTATTACAAACATTTAAATATATTTTATACTTACCTTTGCTTTCGAAAGGATAGTAGAGCTATATTGAAAAATTATTGTTCGCAAAATTTTGAAAAAATTACACATTTTATTATTAAAAATTAATTTTATTCGTAAACATGGTTAAAATCTCCAATACACCAATAACTGACACAAAGTGAACCAGTCATTGACACTTTATTTTAAAGGATTAAAATGATTTAAAAAAACTTTCTTCTTTATTATAAAAAAATACATTAATATTTATTTTATAAAGTAAGATTTCGTAAGCTGTACTGCATTATAGTAATGCAGAGTATATAGTAAGAGTATATAGGAGTAATATTTAGTGCTGCATTATTAGTAATGCAGATATCCAATAACTGACATTTATGAACCAGTAACTGACATCTAGTGTCAGACACTGGTAAAACAACTTAAATTTTAATGGTGTTTACTAGAAGATAAATAAAATTTTTTATTATGCATTTTTAAACAGGTCAAATAATAGATTTCAACTTTCTTTAATATAACCAATAACTAACATCTATGTCAGAGACTGGTGAAATGAAATTCTAGGAACCGTCAACTGAAACCCCTCATTAAGCTAAATTAAATAACTATAAACCCTAAATTATGGCCCAAATATATCATATGCATCATTATACTGATTTTCTCTAGTATAACTTTAAGAAAAAAGTTTAGGATGGTTGCTTTACAATTAGACTAGAAAAACATTTCCTTAATTTTAGAAATAAGATAGTTGCTTCAAAATGGCGCTTTTTGTCTTCTCAAAAGTTTCTTCCTCACTGAATATGTTCTTGGCCTTCTAGTGGTGAATACATTGACTCCAAAAAAAAAAAAAAATAAATAACAAACTCGTTAAGCTGGGCATAATGCCCGGCAGGTAGGGGCCTGGTCTGCGGTTTAATAATAATAATAATAATTGACTCCAAAATAAAAATAAGTGCCTAATTTACTACTAGATGACATTACTTTGCAGAATTTTACAGCAATTTGACATTTTGTCAATAACTGGGTGTTTCACTCTATTATATGCCATTACCAAGTTCACTATTGCCAAAATTCATATTTAATATTTTAACTTTTCTGAAAGAATTATAAGAAATGTTTGGGACTACTTTCCTGATAAGTCCACAATAAGCTTCTTATATTTTATCCCTAAAATATGTTTAGGTTTAAAATGTCATTATCGTGGTCACCATTAAGGTATTTTGTAATTATGGTTTCTGAGACATAGCAATGGTAATTTTAGACATTTGTAAACATTTATTAATATACCTTAGCAACAATTGCCATTATTTTATTATTTGTAATAATTTGAACAAAAAATCCGGAATCAAACAAACGAAATTTATTATATTTTTAAAGCCCAAAATTTACCATTAACTGAAAGTGACTCTTATAATGTAAGTATATTTCATTCCCAATTCCCAATGAAAGTCTATGGTATGATAATACCTTTCATTGATCAGCAAACTTTTGCCGAAATTATATGTTTTTCTCTTTTCTGGAAAACATATTTGTAAAATTACTTTAAATAAATATATAATTTATTTGCTTTTGGTTGAATATCTTACCACAATATAAATCCATTTTCTTTCCACATATATCTACAATATATCATTTTATGATAAAGCAATTTTCAAGTCCCATTAAGGATTTCTGTCTGACATTAATATTGGTAAATAAATGGAATAAATTCCCTTGAAAGTAGAAATGAATTTCTTGGAAGGAAATAAGACATAAAAACAAATAGAATTTTCTTTGGATATTTTTATTGCATTTTGAGTATTTAATGTATTGGAAATTATTAAAGATGAATGACCCAGTAATTAGTCATTTATTATATGTGATTGAAAAAATATATATATCAGAATTCATATATCAATGTAAATATACTATATGGACTATAAGTACCAATGGACTATAGGTACCAATAGGCAGTGAATATTATCTACCAATTAATGCTATGCATATGTGGCTTTCACATTTCACTTATTGTTCGTTTTGACAATAAAAATATGTCCAAATTAATTCATCTACTGCTACATTACAATAAACCTTTAAACTAAAATATATAATAACTTAAATAATAAAAATATGAAAAGAAAAACATTCTTTTAAAATTCACCAAACAACTTGTTTATTTTTTACAATTCCATAGAACATTTTTTCTGTTGCCATAACAGCTAGTTAAATTAAAAGTCAATAAAAAATAACGAGTTTTATCATGACCATGGAGGCTACATTACTCCCTCCTCAGTAACTTATAGTTACGATACAAATATAATATTAAATAAAATAATAAATGAAAATAGAATAAAAATAGTGTCTAGTGCCTAATCAGTCTATATAACGTTTTGGAAATCTTACATGTCTACCAGAACGTGTAGTTTTTTTCTTGATGATCTTTGTCAGTCAAATTTGTTCCTTCAGTTTTGATTATGGATTGATAAGGCAGCTTGTTATCGGGCAAAGGTATTTGTTATACGGTACTTCGTCATCAGAAATGCTGTCATCAATCTTTAGCAAATATGCAGGTTTTAATCTATCTATTGATACGTTTATGTCTTTGCCCTTAATTTTTACAGTATAATACTTCTCATATCTTTTGACAACTGGGAAAGGTCCATCATAAGCAGGTTCGAGTGGTTTTTTAACTCTATTAATGCGTATGAAAACATGGGTAGAGGTGTGCAAATCTTTATGAACAAAAATTTTTTGAGAAGGTTTTTGGCGACTTTAATAAGGTTTTAATTGATCCATTTGTTCCAATTCTTTAGCAAATGTTTCCGTGTTCATGATAGTTTTGGGTTTTTCGAAAAATTCTCCCGGTAGCCTGATAGATTTGCCATAGACCATTTGTGCAATCGTAAAATTTGTATCTCCACGCAAAGCAGATCGTAATCCTAACAGTACTGTTGGTAGTGACTGTGTCCATTTATTCGAATTGTGCGCTCTAATTGCTGCTTTTAAAGTGCGGTGGACTCGTTCTATTTTTCCATTACACTGTGGATGATAGGCTGTAGTTGGGTTTATCTTAAAACCGCAAATAACACTTAAATTGTAGAAAAGCTCCGATCTAAATTGCCTTCATCGATCAGTGATTACACGATATGGAATGCCAAAACGTGAAATCCATTGGTCATAAAATGCTCGAGCAACTGTTACCGCCGTCACATTTTCTAGAGGAACAACTTTATCCAACATGTGAAACGGTCTATACAGGTTAAACAATATAGTTTTCGCTCTGAAGGTGTAAGTGAACCTATTATGTCAATATGACCGACGCTGAATCTTTCATTTGTTTCGTCGTAAGTGGCAAATGGAGAATGGGTGTGTCTGGTAATTTTGTTTTTTTGACAATCAATACAAGATTTTGCCCATTGATTTACATCCTTCCGAAT
This sequence comes from Maratus michaelseni, assembly GCA_963931845.1. NCBI lineage: Eukaryota > Metazoa > Arthropoda > Arachnida > Araneae > Salticidae > Maratus > Maratus michaelseni. Next base: position 424,770,565 of record OZ007588.1, on the reverse strand, counting down.
GTTCGTCCAAATAAATTTTGAAGCTACTTGTTTGACTGTAGATTTCACACCAGGGTGAGCTAAATTGTGGATTTTTTGAAATACTTGCTTTCTAAAGTCTTCAGGTATAAATGGACGAATTTTTGAAGTTGAAATATCACACCAAAGAAGTTTACAAGAATCCAAAGGATATTGTTTGAAATTCAAAGATGCTTTTAAACGTAATTTGTTCAGTTCTTCATTGTTAATCTGTGCGTCAGAAATTTTGTCATAATCTATTAAAGAGATCGATTCTATTCTTGATAATGAATCTGCAACTATATTGTCTTTTCCACTAACGTGACGAATATCTGTTGAAAACTGCGATATATATTGTAAATGAAGCAACTGTCTAGGCGAAGCTTTTTCATTTTTTTGCTGAAAAACGAATGTTAAGGGCTTATGGCCCGTGTAAATTATAAATTGTCTTCCTTCTAGCATGTGTTTAAAATGTTTCACAGAAAGATATATTACTAGTAATTCTCTATCATAGGTACTATAACTTTTCTGAGCATTATTCAACTTTTTTGAGAAAAAGGCTAAAGGTTTCCAACAGTCTGCTTCAAATTGCTGCAGCACAGAACCAATGGCAAAGTCAGAAGCATCGCAATAAAGAGATAATGGTATGTCAGGATTGGGACAGCTCAATAAAGCAGCATTTGCTAAATCTTCTTTACATTGTTGAAATTTTTCTTTTGTTTCATCCGTCCACGGAATTTTTCTTTTATCTTTCTTTTTGGCCCCTTTTAAATATTCATGAAGTGGTGCTTGATTTTCAGCAGCATTTTTTATATATCTTCTATAAAAATTAAGTAGACCAAGGAAAGTGCGCAATTCGTGTATTGTTTCCGGTAATTTATAATTTAGGATAACATTTACTTTTTCAGGAAGAGGTTTAGAACCTTCAGGAGTAATCATGTATCCTAAGAAATGTAACTGGTTTACTCCGAAAACGGATTTTGCAATATTTATTCGAAGACCATATTGATCCAATCTGGAAAAAACTAATTTTAGGTGTTTTGCATGTTCATCTTCCGTTGAAGAAGCTATTAAAATGTCGTCTAAATACGGAAAAACAAAGTCTAATCCAAAAAACACTTCATTAATGAAACGTTGAAACGTAGATGGCGCGTTCCGTAATCCAAAATTCATGACATTAAATTCGTATAAACCAAATGGTGTTATGGTTGCTGTTTTTTCTTTATCCTCTTCAGCAATTGGAATTTGAAAATAAGCCTTAAATAAATCAATTTTTGAAAATATTTTCTTTCCCTTTAATATATTCTCAAAATCTTCTAATCTTGGAATAGGATAACGATCGGGAATGGTTTGAGCATTTAGGCGTCTATAATCCCCGCACGGTCTTAAAGTGCCATCTTTCTTGAAGACTAAATGAAGTGGACTGGCCCATGGTGATTTTGAAGGTCTAATTATATCATTATCTAGCATAAACTTGAATTCTTGCTTAGTTAAATTTAATTTCTTTGCGTCTAATTGGCGAGCTTTCAAAAAAACAGGTGGGCCTTTAGTAGCAATATAATGCTTTACGTTGTGTTTGGAGTTGCTAATTAAAAGATTGGGTTTCGTTAAATTGGGATATTGTAATAACAAATGTGCATATTGAAAATTTTTGTCAGTTGTACTTATGCTATCATTATTTGAAACACCCATAATATCACTTTGAATAGAAATGTCTGTAACACCATCTATTAATTTTCTATTGTGTATATCAATGAGCAATTTAAACTTATTAAGAAAATCTGCACCTAAAATAGCTTTATCTACTTTGGCTATTATAAAAGGAAATTGAAATTTCCTATGTAGGCCTAAATCTAGCGTTAAAATTTTGAAACCAAATGTAGGAATAATTGTACCATTAGCAGCATACAGTTTAAAAGAATTACATGTTTTATGGCTGGATGAAGCAGGGATTATTGATAAATCAGCTCCACTGTCCACAAGAAAGAGTAAACCGGTTGTTTTATCTTTTACAAATAAACGGTAATTACGGCAATCTTTATTATTTGCAGCAGCAGAGCTTGCCGCTAAATCTACTGCTGAGTGATGTTTTCCGATGGCTTATTTTTCCAAGCACATGGTTCTTTACATTTATCAGGGAAACACTTTTCACCAAACATAAAATGGAAATAGTAGTACTTACCCGCGGAGTTGAATTGTTTGCGAGATTTACTACTTTCATAAGAAAATCGACCCTTACTTCTTGATCGAGGGCGCGAATTTCTAGTGACATTTCGTTTTTCCACTTTCGTATTCAAAGCTGCCATTTGTTGGCGTAATTCAGTGATTGCGTCTGCTCCTGATGAAGAAAAATTGCTTGCGCAATACAGTTCTTGTTTTGGTTGCATTTCTACAATACAATCGGCCATTAGTGCCAGTTTATCAATGTCTTCATCACTAACCAATAGAATATTGCGTACAAAATCAGGCATTTTTTGTAGAAATAGAGTTTTAAAGACTTTATCTGAAACTCCATCTGTAGCGAGAGTTCGCATTTTTTGCAGTAGGTGGTTGGGTTTCATATCTCCTAAATCAATGCCTGTTAGCAATCTTTGTAGACGCTTATTTTCACTTTCTTTGAAAGTGTTAAGAAGCCGCTCTTTGGCAGCAGTATATTTAGTAGCACTGACATCACTTATTATATCCCACAAGCTTTCGACAAATTTTGGTTCTAACTGCGAAACTAAATAGTTAAACTTCGTTTCTTCGGCAGTTATTCCACAAATAGAAAATTGTGCTTTAACTTGGATAGAACCAAATTTCTGGTTTTTCAGCCCAAAAAGGAGGTATTTTAACACTTACTTTTGCTACTTCATCCTTAGATGTCGGTTGTTCTTCATCGTCCGGCATTGTGCGAGTACAACGGTCACCAGTTTGTGGCTTTCACATTTCACTTATTGTTCGTTTTGACAATAATAATATGTCCAAATTAATTCATCTACTGCTACATTAAGATAAACCTTTAAACTAAAATATATAATAACTTAAATAATAAAAATATGAAAAGAAAAACATTCTTTTAAAATTCACCAAACGACTTGTTTATTTTTTACAATTCCATAGAACATTTTTTCTGTTGCCATAACAACTAGTTAAATTAAAAGTCAATAAAAAATAACGAGTTTTACCTTGACCATGGAGGCTACACATACATAATGCTTCGGTGGTAGTGTCTATATTAAAAATTGCAACTACTTTTGCAAGAAATATTAACATTGCAGATCTATATTCCCGAAACAGGAGCGAATGGAAGTTTTCATGGATGTATCCATGTACAGTGGGATAATTTAAAACCAAATTTCACGTTTTTATACCTAAAGCATTTTTGTATTGTTGCACAGTGCTACTTTTGGTTCAGCACTTTCTGACCAAGGATAATCTTACGGCCTTTATACACATAGAAAACGATATGCAATAATATCCAATCCCCAAAATATAGACACATATCGAAACTATTATTCCAAAATAAAGTACAATTCATAAAATAGATTGCTGCAGATGAAATGTCGGATTTGTGGTAGATAAACTTCAAACAAAAATAACTCTATCGAGATTCATTTTACCAATCAAAATAGGCATCTTTAGATGCAATACACCCATCCCATGGAGAAAAAGGTGCATTAATGCCAGTTACATAGAAATCAACCGTTTTGGACCGAAAAAATTCCTCAATGGCTGTTTCAATCACGAACATTTTCCTTGTCTTAAAATACTTCAAATGCTGAAAAAGTGATAGTAGGTTGGCGAAAGGTCTGGAAAGTATGAAGGGTGACAAAGACTTTCATAGTACAAGCTCTGTAATTTCTGGATGGTTATTATGGAAACGTGTGGTCTCGCGTTCTTATCAAGCAATAAAACTTAATTCTGTTAACAAATCTTGGCCGCATAAGTCAAAATTTTCGGATGCATTGTATCTAACTGGATGCTTTATTTCTCTGCATTAATAGTTTATACATGTATCTGAAATTAAGTGTTGATATGCCACTAAACAATCACCATTATCTTCTTCAGATGAAGGATTGTTTCCGGCATTTGTTGTTTCCTGGCCTTATCGACATCTAGCCATTGTGCCGATAAGTGACGATTATCGTAAAAAATCCACTTTTAGTCACATGTAACTACTTTGTTCAAATATGAATGCAGAAATAAGAGATGAGAAGTACAAATTTCAAGTCGACTTTTCAGGTTTTGGTCATAGAGTTCATGAGTTACCCAATTATTCAGCCTTTTAATTTTAATAAGTTCAAGAAACTGCGGAATATATATAACGTACAGCTAATTACTCTGCCATAATATCTTACAGTTGGATGAGTGTCAGATTTAACTACTGTCCACAGTTCGATGTCTCCGATCACTGGTGCTCCGTATCAACGAGGTTCATTTTCCAGATTTATATCGTCGGATCGGAGTTTAAGATCCAACAGAACCTAATAAAATTAATAAATAAGAGAAATAGTTTGCAATGTTACATTCACAACATGATTAATTTTAAATACTATTAATACTTTTGAAAAAAAAATGTTGCTTTATTATTTAATTATTTCACACAATAAATGCACGAACTGTCTTAAATTGTGCACTGAAATTCATAGAAGTACACTATATGGTACCGGTGAACTCTACATTCCATATGATACAATCTCCGCGGGAGAAGTGCCATATCCTGTGCCGGAAAATCCCGCAAGTTTTATTTTTATTTATTTATTTATTTATTTGCCGATAAATGTTATGATGTGGCCTTCTTTTGGCGTTTGGTAAGGTAATTTGGTAAATTTGTGAATAGAAGGAAAGATAATATAAATAATATAAATAATAATAAATATATAAATAATAATATATGAATAATATATAATATTTGTAAATAATATTACATAATATAATATAACATAATATACTATATAATATAATTTCATAAAATATAATATATTATTATAAATATATATTATTATATTCTATTATATATAATATTATATAATAATATATAAATAATAAAACAAAAATAAAAGCATATAAATAATATAAATATATTATAAATAAAATAAAATATAATTAAAATTAAAATTTTGTAAGATGCTAAAACGGCATTTTACACCATTTTGGATTGTTTGCCTTTTTCTTTCGGGATTAGTTGAATTATTCAACACAGACAGTGGTTAATTAAATTCCAATAAACAAACATAAAGCCTTAATTTCCTACTTATTGTTGTTATTTAGATTTAATAGCAGTTGTGAAAAAGGATGATTTTGGATCTGAGCAGGAAAACAGGAATTGTTGAGTTTCTGGATAGATTAGATTTCTGCGTACGGGAGATCGTAAAGCAGTCAAGTGTACTTTTAACATGCGTTCATAAAGGCAGTAACACCGAGTTCTCAAACGGAAGATGTTAAAACATACAGCACTGAATAGAAGTTAAAAGAATCCATGGAAATTATTTTTATTGCAAAAGACATGACGATGAAAACGAGGGGTGGCCTCCGTAGCTTAACATAATAATTAGATCCTTCTAGCTTGCAAGTCAGAGATGATCTGGTCAAATTTCGGAGTACATTTTGCGCGCCGACACATTGTTTCTGGCACGAATATACATGTGTATCGAACAGTCTTGGCCAGAAAGAATTTATAGCAGTTAAGTTTCTGGCACATTAATTTAGAGAGGGGGAAGGAATGAAAGCTTTGCAATGCAAGGTGCCTTATGGCCATTTTTCGTAAATTTGACAGGCAACCCAATGAATGTTATAAGAAAATAGAGTATCTGTAGTTTTCTGGGGATGAATCATATGCAAGCTAAATAGATTTTGACCGTTGGGAATTAGTTAAAGACTGCATTTACATGAAACAAGTAAGTTACTATTAAGCTTGGACAAAAAAGCAGATATAGAATGATTTTATATTTATCATTAAATTTTCCAGACAGAGAACAAAGTTGAAGCATAATGAAAATATCTAGTGTACATATTGAATAATTTGCAGCTGCATTTATATGCAGGAAAGGGAGATACGTTTTTGAGGTTAAAACAGCAGACATAAAATGACGGAAAAGAAACGCTAATGCATTTGATGAAATATAGTTGCTTTTAATCTTTAAATTAGAAAGGGTTTAAGTAAAAATTTAATTAATCTTTAGGAAACATAAGGGAACTATACATTTAGAATAATAATGAAAATATGTATGTAGCATTTTGACGAGGTTGAGATATTACGATGAATAATATTCGATGAAAAGATGGCAGTCCTTCAACGATATAGCAAGTTGCAGTCGATCTTAGCGAATGTGGCGAAGTAGAAGGCAATGAAATTAGTCCACCAAAGTTTTCCAATAAATCCAGCCAATCTCCAGACGAATAATTTTATTAGAAGACGAACAACACAGAACAATTCCCAAAAGGTCTAAAACTTATAGCCCTCGGGCTAAAGTTGCTTCACTTCATTGAATTAAGATGTTACTGGGCCAGATGAATATTCTACGGAATTAAAAATACCAGACACATATTTGTTTATCTTCCGAAAACGTCAAAAATCTCGTGCTCCGACCGGTGCGGGCGAGTTTTGTTCTCTCCGCGGAAACATACACAGAATTACGTCACGAGCGCACAACCCAATGAGTGAGAAGCTAGCTCCAGCCCAACGAATGAGGCTAGAGGGCGAGGCTAAAACAGTAAAGAATCCCTTACTTGGGTGCGGACCAATTTTGAAGTTAAAATCCCAAGCGCGCGAAAAATTCAGAGCAATAATAATAATAATAATAAAAAGAAAATGGCTTTAAAAAACATTCGAAATGAGAACGCGTCTCAGAATTTTATAGATTGGGGAACTGATAAAAGCTACGAATGATCTTAAAATTTAGATTAAGATTTGGAATAAAATAATTATTAATATACGGATATTTACTTTTAAAAGGACTTTAAATAGAAATGGATATTATTAAGAATTAAGGAAATACTGACTATGACAGAAGTTAGATTAAATTTAAAAGATTAATGCGAATAAAATTGAAGGATACGAAGGAAATAAATTTTTTATATAACATTATCCCCCCCCCCTAAAAATCCGAATGACGGGTAGATCCGTTGATCTAGAAGTTCATTAAGGCAAGCAAGAATTTGGATTACAAAATATTTATCTGGTATTCTAGTTAATGCCAAAAATTCTTGGATTTTATTAAAGTTAATTCAATAGTTATTTTTGTAAACGCGAACCTGTGGGAATTGTTTAAATACAGAAATACATACAATTACAATATAAATAAGTTAGTAACAAATAATTTTTTTTTCACTCTTCAAACATAAATAGTGAAAAGGATGAAAATGAAGTAAACAAAGCATTTTTGTCTAAGCAGTGAAAAGTATAAATGTCTAATAGTCCTCTTAATCAGTAACAGTCTGAGTCATAGACCTCTCATTTCCAATAAAGTTTGAAGGCACAGATATGCCAAGTATTAGCCAGTAATACAGTTCACGGCAATACAGTGTATTGATTCTGTAGTAGGATAATTCCAGTTAATCATAAAGTTCAAAAACATAAGAAAGTTCCATCACTACTAAGTTCAATAAACAATAAAAGTGCTTGTTTGTGATGCTTGATAAGTTTTGTGCCTTGTTAGTGCACTTATCAAATAAAGTCCAGTAATTTAATAAAGTTCAGTCAATTAGATATGAGTATTAGATATTTTGCTAGCAAGATGTGACTTTTTATCATCAACTAATATTTTATCAGTGGTTCTCTTTTATCACAATTCTCAAGAATATTCTCTTTTATAATCTTATCACATAATAAATAACAACAACAATTATAATAACGACATAATAATATCAACAATAACAAACAACTTCAAAATAATACTAAATCAGTAATTCATCTGTATATAATTTAATTCCTCATTCTTTTTCAATATCAGTGAGGAATGAAAATATACTTAATAAAAGGAAACAAAAATAATAAATAGTAAACTAAGAAATATATGTGAAAACTTATCAACAATTCAGTAAGATAATGTGCTCTCTGTTTTCAGTCAAACAAGAGAAACATAAGCTGCTCAATGAAAAGATAGTACTTGACGTAGATGGTGGAAATGGTAAGCCTGATGTGAGGCTCAAGGCAAGAAACCTGATTACCAAATCAGTAACCATGATAATGGGAAAGTGTAACAAAGCAGAGAAAGATGTCGTTGTGCAGCATCTAGAGGAGGTCTATGAGCTCTTTGTTCAACAGAGCTTGGAGCTTGTAGAGGTGAAGAAGGAATTAGAACAGGCGTCTTTGAAAGTTGCAGAGGCTGAGTTCCGCACATTTGCCGATGTCGCCCAATCATCGGCTGGGGAAGAGCAACAGGAGAAGAAGGAACAGTCAAAATCAAAGCATCCTGGCAAGAAGAGAGGAAAGACCCGTTCCGCAGGTCCCACCACAGACCACGTTGTTCTTGTCTTTCCGAAGGATAAGAATGAGAGCAACAGGTCTCTGGAAAAAAGAGTTACGGGGGCAATTAATCCGTCAGAACTTCAGATCGAAGTCACGGGGAAAAGGCCCCTACGCTCGGGGGGTTTGTTGGTTCGCCTCTCGGACAAGAAGGATGCAGAACTCCTCGAACGCACTATCCGTGAGAACGAGAGGTTGAGGGACACAGTCACGTGCTCTGTTCCGAAACTTCGACTTCCTCGGATCATTTGCTTTGACGTTCCTAACGACATCTCAGGGGAGGATGTCGTAAGAGAAGCATTGAGTCAGACGGGATCGGAAGAGGGTTCGGTCAAGATCAAATTTCCTATCCGGGGAAAAGACACGACGAACTGGGTCCTGGAATCTCAGCCAGGCGCCTTCCGGTCCTTGTTGAATCTGAAAAGACTTGTGCTCGGGTGGACAAGGGCAAAGCTAGCAGAGCACCTCCGACCCACACAATGTTATCGCTGTCGCCAATACGGTCACATTAGCAAGAACTGCAAAAGTAGAGAAATCTGTCTGGATTGTGGAAAGTGTAAACAGACAGGTAAGAAATGTCAAAATTCAAAATGCGGAGAGGAATTAAAATGCTTGAATTGTCACACAGTGAACAAGCAGTTTCCGCCACATCAGCAGGTGGAAACAAACCACTCGTCGCTATCCCCCTTTTGTCCTACAAGAGCTCTTGAAACGAACCGCTTGATGCGTAGGACTGACTATGGTTAATCTGCGCATCGGGCAACAGAATGTGGGCAGGTCTATGACGGCAACCGATCAAATAAACGTTGATTCAGGTGAGTATCAAATTCTGTGCATACAGGAGCCTCACATCCTCCAGAGTGGAGGGGTTGGTGGGGTTCCTATGGGGGCTACCGCATTCTTCTCCCATGAGGGACCAAGGGCCACTATTTTTGTCTTGGACAGGTCCATTCCCGTAGTGGAGCTCATGGCCGAGAGGTATGTCGTAGCGGTGCAACTCGCACTGAGTGATGAAATTCAAGTTATTGTGGTGTCAGTATACTTACCACCACAACGTACAGCAGTTGATATTACAGGGCAGATCGAGTTGCTTCAGGATCTGCTCAATAGATCAGAGGGCAAGTCTGTCATCCTTTCAGGAGACTGGAACGCAAAGAGCTCTGTTTGGGGGAATCCTCTCCGTAGTGTGGATGCTCGGGGAACTCTAATACTAGAGTTTTGTGCTCAATTCAATTTGGAAATCTGGAACGATTCCACTAGCGATCCCACGTTCCATGGGCCACAGGGAGAAAGTTGGATAGATCTGACTCTGGGTAGACTGGTTGCTCCGACCCGCTTAGTAAGTTGGGAGTTGGAGCCTCGTGAGACGGCGACCGATCATCGACGTATTGTGTCGGTCATTTCTTCGGAAATGCCGATTCCGCAATCAAAATACAGAATTCGAATTGGTGATCTGAGCTTGTCGAAACTCCGGGTGAACCTGTCCCGTCGGATAGGTAACATAGCCCCGGCTTGGTTGGAAGGCAAGTCTGTCGACGAGAGCGTAGCAGAGATCACAAAAATAGTCCAAGACATTTGTGATAGTGCCAAACGTAAAAAGAAACCTAGAGCAAGAAAGGTTCCTTGGTGAAGCGAAAGCCTAACGGTCGAGAGAAAGAAAGTAAGAGCAGCAAGAGTCCGGTTCCAGCGTTGCACTGAGGACCAGGATTTGAGAAAGAGTTATGAAATAACCTTTCGCAAACTTCGAGCCCAATTTAGAAAATCAATTCGCAGGTCGAAATGGGAGCATTATCGGACTGTTTTGGATGAAATAGATCCAAAGAAGCCTTTTGGTCCTTATTTTGACTGGGCTCGGGGGAAAACAACAGGTAGATTAAAACTGAGTGCAGTTCTCGACCGAGGTGGGAGCCGAACCAAGGACTTTAGCTCGACGGTAGAACGGCTATTGGAGTATCATTTTCCTCATGATACCCAAGACCGCCCTGTTCGCAATTACGCTCTCGGAGAAGACGACCCGGAATTCACCCAAAAAGAGATTGAGACAACTTTCAGATCGCTGAATCGCGGCAAGGCTCCAGGGATGGATGGAATCCCCCTCGAGGTAGTGGAACTCCTATTTAAGGCTAATAAACCACTGTTTGGTGCGATATTGAACAAGTGTCTCCAGGATGGCGTCTTCCCAACTCACTGGAAGACAGCGGACCTGGTCTTGTTCAACAAGGTGGGAAAGGATAGGGGATCGCCCAGCTCCTATCGTCCAATATGTCTTTTACCCGCCTGGAGCAAGGTACTTGATAAGTTAGTGACTAACAGACTGGTGTTTCACTCCAGGAAGAATGGTCACATGAGTGGCAATCAGTACGGTTTTACTCCGGGCAAGGGTACGGAAGACGCTCTTTTTAAGCTGCGTCAGACAATAGAGGGATGTCATGAAAGAGGTAATGATGCGTGCCTCATCATGTTGGACGTGAAGGGAGCCTTCAACAGCTTGTGGTGGCCCTCTATCCTCAGTGGTTTGGAAAGGATCCGTTGTCCAAGGAACTTGTTTCTCTTGGTTCAGAGTTTCCTATCTCAGAGGAAGATAGCGTATAGGACCGATATCAAATCCTTGGAGCGAGAATACAATGTCGGTTGTCAGCAAGGATTCAACTCCGGTCCGTTCTTTTGGAACTTAGTTGCAAACACTCTGTTGGAATTGGATCTTGGGGAGATGATTGAGCTGATAGCGTACGCTGATGACTTCGGTCTGTTGGTGGAGGCGCCTAATGCTTATCAATGTTCACGCCGAGCGAATCTTGCCCTCGCAAGAATTGCCGAATGGGCGGCAGCACAAAGGTTAGCTTTCAGTGCAGAAAAGACTGTCGCTATTTATTTCAGGAAGTTCAGACGGGCAGGTCGTAGAAGAGGTCCCTCGACCCTTCCTCGAATTCGCTTCCTTGGCGTATCTGTTCGGATGACGAACTCTGCGAGATACCTGGGCGTACACGTCGATGCGAAGCTCAACGGTATGGCGCATGTCGCCTACGTAAGGGAAAGTATCGCCAATTACGTCAGAGCGATCCATTCGTTCAGTCGTCGTGATTGGGGCCTGAGTGGTGATGTGCTCAAACAGCTTTATAAAAATGGAATAGAACGCTTGGCGACGTACGCCTGTAGTTTCTGGTGGACGGGTACCGGCCGCATGAGAGATAAACTGGTTTCGGCTCAGAGACCAGCGCTCCTGCATATAACAGGCAGCTTCCGTACAACTAGTACGGCAGCGATTCAAGTCCTGGCCGGTGCCATGCCTCTGGATCTTCAGGTGGAGAAGGAGTGCCTTCTCACACGTGCGTTCAAAATGGGACAAGACCTCGATGTGGGACGAGTGTCAATCAAAGCTGAAGACATACAAGGTAGTGCAGGTAGATGGGCAGTACATCCTGCGAGGGCCCCTTTTATCGACTTCCAAGACGCTCATATTCCTCTGGAAGACTCCGAACATCAACAAGGAGTTTGCGTCTTTACGGATGGTTCAAAAACTGCCGAAGGTGTCGGCGCTGGCGTGGCGATATATGTAGATGGGACACAGACCCAGGGACTCTCCTTTGGGCTACCACCCCATGCGACTGTGTTCCAGGCCGAGCTTCAAGCAATCATACAAGCACTGCAAATTATTAGAACGCACAAAAGCATTTCCCTCTTTACGGACTCGAGGTCTTCGCTGGAAGCTCTTTCAAATCCGGAATGTCTTGACCCGTTGGTTGCGCAGGTACATGCGTTGAGGGAGGGCATGGATATCAGTTGGTTTTGGGTGAAGGCTCACATTGGAATAACTGGAAATGAGGCAGCCGATAATTTGGCGAAGCTGGGTGCGGCCTCAGGAGTTATTTCAGTTCCAGTTCAGTATTCCCGGCGAGCTGTCAAGAGTCTCATTCGAGCAGAGTTTCTCCGATTCTGGCAAGCTCGTTGGGAGGGGGAGACTACTGGCCGAAGCGTCTTCCGGATATTCCCAAGGGTATCGGAGAGACGTGCCTGTACTTCTCCTATGATAAACTGGGCTATGACGGGACATGGGCCTTTCCCCGCATATTACCGACGCTTCCATGTCAGACCAATACGCCGTGCTTGTCAGTTCTGTTGCACGCCAATTCCAGCTACCAGTGAGCATCTCCTGGTTGAGTGTGCAGGCACGAAGCAGCTCAGGGAAAGGTTTTGCCCGAGGCTGAATGCAGCCTCAGTTCGTTCCTACTTTCGGGAACCGAACATGAGAAAGCGCCTACTAGCCTTTCTCAAAGCAATGGAACCCCATCTTTGGGTGTAACATTAATGGTGTCTCCTTCCTTGAGCTCCTGTTCTAGAAAGCCACTACTTTCAACTCACTTTCCTGTTTCATGGAAGAAGAGAAGATTTTCAAGAAAAGAAGGTGCATTCACCTTACGTTGTAAATATGTAAATAAATAAATTTTTCATCTTTTTGTGTGGCATCTTATTTAGTTTCGTCTTTTTATTATTATGATTATTATACTTACAATCTTATATTGTTTAATCCTATGAAAATCCCATTTAATAAGTGAAGTTGTAATTAAAGTTCGCTCTCGTGTGGACACCACCTCCCTTACTGTACTTGTAAATGTGAAGTTATTTATGAATAAAAGTTGTTAATCTTTTGTGAAGTTTATTGTGTCAAGTCTAATTAGACTTTAGGGATTTATTTAAGGGTATGTTGGGACTACCCGTGTACAGGGGAGGCGGCGAGTAGTCGGTGAGTCATCCTGCTAGAGAATGTGTTCTCTAGCGACACGTACCGCGATAGTGAACTAGGGTGGCATCACTTCGTTGCATGCTCGACGCGGTAAAGCACATTACTATTGCTCCCACGATCAGTCAGAAGTTGATAAGGCCGGCAATGTCCAGTATTGGACGGGAGCCACGCGTTAGCAGGCCGCACTAGTCTTACTAAGTTTAATATTAAGCTATTGATTTAACATTAGTTTGTTGTTGCTCATGGGATAACTTTAATTTGTCAGGAGGGTAATAAGGGCGTAATTTTGATACATGGACTATTTCAGTAAATTTATTTTGAGTCTGTCTATTAATTTCAACATTTACATCAGATAATTTTTTAAGGATTTGATAGGGACCACTAAAAACTTGTGAGAGCTTTCTGGTATTGGGATAATGGAATTCTTCATAGATAACAAGATCTCCTATCTCAAATTTTGGCTCCACATAATTTCTATCATAATATTTTTTACTTTTCCAGTAAAATTCATCCATGAGTTTTGTAGCAATGTTGAGGGCTTCCTGGACAGGAGGGTAATAATTTTGCTTAAGAGGGGAATCATAGGGTAATTTGCCAAAAAGTAAATAAGCAGGAGGGAATTTGGTTATGGAATGGGGTGTATTATTGTATTCATTAACTACTTCAGTCAGAAGTTTGGTCCAAGGAATTTTGGAGGTAGTAGAATTAACTTTACACTTTAATCTTGTAACTATTGATTGATTCACGCTCTCACACTTGCCATTCGTTTGAGGGTGATGTGATGTGGTTAAACGTTACTTAATATTGTGATTCCGCAAAACATTTTTAAATCTAGGTGAAGTAAAGGCTGCATTCCTATCACTTAATACCTTTTGAGGACCCTGTATATCGAAAATTTTGTTGAAACAGAATAATTGTTGAGGGAATTGAATATTGAAGACTTGTTTTAAGCAATTTGTGTATGTTTCTGTGGTAACACTTTTGGAAGGAAATGCCCAAACATATCTGGTTGCATGGTCGATGATGATGTGTAGATATTTTTTGGTGGAGTTATAATAATTGAATCCTCCCACAGTATCAATAGAAAGACATTCAAAAGGTTGATCTGTGGTGGGCATAGCTTGTAATAAGCCAAATTTTTTCTGTCTGGGTTTTTTATTTTTTTGACAAATATCACAATGTTTTACAAAATTGGTTATATCTTGCGTCATGTCAGGCCAATAATAATTAGGGGAGATTAAATTTAACATTTTTTGGATACCAGGATGACCAAATTTTTCATGAGCAACATTTAGTATTTTTCTCCTTAAAGACATGGGGACTACTATTTTTCGAAATCCTTTCCTTTTAATAATCATAAGTCCATTTTCATTTAGATAATTTTTACCACACACATTATCTTTTTCCTGCCTCTCTATAATTTCTTTAACGTCCAGAAGAAAAGTAAGTGGTTGAATAAAATGTGAAACTGGGTTTCTCGACAACATGTCGGCTTCGACATTTGTGGATCCCTTTTCGTAAACTATATTATATTCAAACATGCTCAACTTCAAAGACCATCTAAATAACCTGCCTCTCAGATGTTTAGTATTTTTTAACCATACAAGAGATGCATGATCAGTAAGAATGGTAAAATTTACACCATGAAAATAATGATAAAATTTGTCTAACGTGTCAATGATGGCAAGACACTCTAAATCGGTAATAAAATAATTTTTCTCATAACTTCTCAATCCTCTAGAGTAATAAGCAATTGGATGTAAAAAATTATTACTATCAGGTTGTTTTAAGACTGCAACTACTGCCACCTGTGAGGCATCAACAAACATATGGAGGGGTAACTTAGGGTCATAAATTTTTAAGATAAGTTTGGCTATTAAGGCATCTTTTAATTTTTGAAAAGAATTTTGACAATCTGTATTCCATTCCCATAATGTATTTTTCCTGAGTAATCTGTTAAGAGGGACTCGAATTTCGGCATATTTATCTATAAACTTGTGATAAACATTGATAGATCCTAAGAATCTCTGAAGTTCTTTTACATTTGAAGGGGTTTTAGTTTTTTTATTACTTCAATATTAGCATTAGCAGGAGTTAATGTGCCATTCTGGATGGTATATCCTAAGAAGTTCATTTTACTTTGAACAAAATTGCATTTAGATAGTTTAAGTTTAATGTTTTCACGTCTACATAATTCAAATATTTGGTTTAAATGTTGCATGTGTTCTTCTAATGAAGAAGAAAAAATAATGATATTATCAAAATAATGGCAAGCAAAGTCTATTTTGTATATAGTAAGTATTCTTCTAAGGGTTCTATTAAATATCGGGGGACCTAATTTAATCCCGAAGGGCAGAACTAACCATTCAAAGAGCCCAAAGTTGGTAGCAAAAGCCAATTTCTCAGTATCGGATGGATGTATGGGTATGTGCCAGTAGCCAGAGGCTAAATCTAAAGTTGAAAAATACTGTGCACTACTCAGTTTATCTAAAATTCCATCGATACGAGGTAGGGGTTCGGCGTCATTTTTCATTATTGCATTTAATTTTCTATAGTCAACACATAATCTAGTTTTCTTACCTTCTTCTCTTTTCATTACTAATGTAACAGGGGCAGAATAGGTTCTCTTTAATTAAACCAGCATCTAATAGTGATTGAATTTGATCCGAAATCTATTTTTCTTCTAAAGGGGAAGTTCTGTATGGCCTAAGAGATATTGGTAGGTCAGAATTAAGTAAAATACGTTGCGGTTCTATATTAATTCTCCCGACATCAAATTTATTTTTAGAAAAAATGTCTAAATAATCCCTTATACTTTCCCTTAAAGTTTCATTTTCTATAGAATTTATTTCCCCAATTAATTTAGAATTATCAACATTAGATGGAACAAAGGATTGAGGAGATATGATCTTTCCATAATTGGGTTGCACTTTCTGATAATCATAGTTAACATTAAAATGAAGTAATCTTAATTTATCACTGGATATGCTCTTAGATTCATTTAAAACAAGGTCTCCTTGTAATACTCGACATGTAGCACAATCAATAATTAAATTAAACTTACAGCATTTTTGTAAACCTAATATAGCATAATCTAAATTTGTATTACATATCAAAAATCTAATATTTTGTTGCACATTACCTAATTTAAACAATAAATTACAAGCTTTTTCTATTACAACAGTTCCTTTGGCTTGGCCAATAATAACAGGTGGAATATTTATAACTTTAACATTTAACAATTTAACAAATTTAAAAGGTAAAATACTTATGGTTGAGCCAGAGTCAATCACACAAGGAAGTTCCCTGTTATTTACATATCCTGATACAATTAACTGTCATATATTATCAGTAGATGGTTGTGGTTGACAAAGAGGGGGTGCAGAAGATTGCAAAGGGCTCACATTGAATACACAATTCCTCTCCCAGTTATAAGCATTTTGTATACCTCTATTTAAACACATTCGACATGGTCTACTTGGGTATTTGCTCTGAAAATGTGTAGTAGGCAACCTAGGATTGATAAATCTAGAATTTGGACCATTAAAATTGCTCTGTGAATGAAAATTGGAATTTGGCATATGAAAATTTCGACTTGGGCGAACCCAATGTCTAGGTGCCTGATCATATTGTGGCAATGATCTATAATTCTGAAAATTACTCCTGGAATTACTATTGTTGACCTGAGAAGTAGGAATTACTACTAGCTGTTTAGCCATTAGGTACCAGTCTATTGTATTTTTTGGAGGATTACTAATCATATAATTCTGGTACTCAGGTTTGAGACCGTCTGTTAATCCCTGTACTATTATAGTTTCACATAAACAAAGTTGTCTACCTATTTCAACCTTTTTTCGAAAGTACTTATCTAAATCATTGAGATCATTTAATTTCATAGAAGCAAATTCTGAAAATCGAGGAACATGAACAGTAATAAATTTTTCAGTAAGAATATCAGTTATTTTGTTAAAAGCATTACATTCTAAACATTCATTGATAAAGACCTTCAGAGCCTCTCCTTTCAAATATTTTGAAATAATTTTAATCTTCCAATTTTCATCTTTCTTTTCAGAAAGGCATGTTTTGTCAAAATGGTTTAACCAAGATTGAATGTTCATTCCAGATTCGAAATCAAAAGGAATGATGTTTATTTCGTTTTCACTCATTTTGTGATCACCAAGGACTTTTACAAGTCCAGATCGCAATAACATTAATATAAAAATTAAAGAGAATTAACACAATAGATGTAAAATAAAATTTAAATTAAATAACAAATGTAAATACCTCCATCTCTAATAAATAATGATAGTAATAATAATAATACAACAAATAAGAAAATCTGAGCGAAACTTAAATAACATAAAAATAAATAAAATGATAAATAATACATACAATAATAAATTTTTTCAAACTTACGTAATTCCTTTCACAAGTTGTCTGCCTGTTTACTTTTTGAAATTTTTGAGACCGATCAATTTATTTATTTTTTTGTATAATGATACTTTTTCATTTTTTTTCTGTAAAAGAAAATATTATTTAGATCATTCCGTCATGATTGAGAAGTTGTTTTGTAGAACATTCACACTGGTCTGCATCTGGTATTTCCAGGGATAAATTATTCCAACACTTTTTGAAAAATTCGATGCATATTTTGGTGAGAATCAGTTGCACACACCACAATGAATGTACAGCATCCGCATTCAGCAACATATCACAGCTTCTCCGTTTATCAGACGATCAGAAGAACACTAATCAACATACTTTTCGCGAGAACTAGACGCACACTCTTCGCTATGAAGATGTACAACAGTAGCCGGCAATACATTTGCAGCGCATCCGTCCATCAGAACATTGGCATAGCTCAGCGCAAGTTCATGGAATCCTAACGGGCTTTTTGTAGCATTTTGACGAGGTTGAGATATTACGATGAATAATATTCGATGAAAAGATGGCAGTCCTTCAACGATATAGCAAGTTGCAGTCGATCTTAGCGAGTATGGCGAAGTAGAAGGCAATGAAATTAGTCCACCAAAGTTTTCCAATAAATCCAGCCAATCTCCAGACGAATAATTTTATTAGAAGACGAACAACACAGAACAATTCCCAAAAGGTCTAAAACTTATAGCCCTCGGGCTAAAGTTGCTTCACTTCATTGAATTAAGATGTTACTGGGCCAGATGAATATTCTACGGAATTAAAAATACCAGACACATATTTGTTTAGCTTCCGAAAACGTCAAAAATCTCGTGCTCCGACCGGTGCGGGCGAGTTTTGTTCTCTCCGCGGAAACATACACAGAATTACGTCACGAGCGCACAACCCAATGAGTGAGAAGCTAGCTCCAACCCAACGAATGAGGCTAGAGGGCGAGGCTAAAACAGTAAAGAATCCCTTACTTGGATGCGGACCAATTTTGAAGTTAAAATCCCAAGCGCGCGAAAAATTCAGAGCAATAATAATAATAATAATAAAAAGAAAATGGCTTTAAAAAACATTCGAAATGAGAACGCGTCTCAGAATTTTATAGATTGGGGAACTGATAAAAGCTACGAATGATCTTAAAATTTAGATTAAGATTTGGAATAAAATAATTATTAATATACGGATATTTACTTTTAAAAGGACTTTAAATAGGAATATATATTATTAAGAATTAGGGAAATACTGACTCTGACAGAAGTTAGATTAAATTTAAAAGATTAATGCGAATAAAATTGAAGGATACGAAGGAAATAAATTTTTTATATAACATGTATATGATCTTCATTATAATTGCCTCTGGTGAAATGTCTAATGAATGACCCTATGGGAGTCTAATTGTATTTTTAAGATTGACAGAAAGCCATTCGCTAGCGCTATCCCTGCTGGTGATCCACGACTCCAAACGGAAGAGAACCGCCATACCGGTTCGGAACCAGAGCTATATCTGCCTCTGCCCTTTAGTAATTGTTTTCTATAATAGTGGGTTTGCAATTTTGAAGTATATGACTTTTGAAATAGGAAAAGTAAAATTGCATTTCTGTTCTCAGTATTTGCTTATTCATAACGCATAGTTTATTGTTCATTTTTTCTGATATAGTGTAATCTGATACAATGTATAGTGTAATATATTATACTATATTATACTATAAAATGTCGGAATTTTGCACACTAATTCAACAAACATAAATAATGATTCTTTAATAAGTACATATTAATTTGTATAAATGCTGCATTGAAATGTATTAATATTGCATTTTTACCTATGTATTTCCTCTTGTTTAATTAAGGCCACGTTAGGGAAAAATATATCTATAGAACTGCTTACTGAATCTCTTTCAATTTTTGATCCTTTCAAAAAAATGTTTCGTACCAAGAATTATTTGGAAAATATATTATAACAACTTTATCATTTAATTATACAAAAGTCAGTTATTCATCTGTTAAAAATTAATTTCTATAAGTAACTAATCAATTTAATTATAATGAAAAATAAAAATACATTATTAAATTAATTGTGGAGAGAGATTTCCTTTAAAAATAGATAAATTAAAATATTACCAAAATTGCAATTCTCTAAAAGCTATTTATAGTATTACTAACAAAAAACCCTTTGGTATGAAAAGAAAAATACTTTTAACTAATATTGACTAAAACTGTTCTAGTTTGAGATAATTTATCAGAAAATTTCTATTAAACATCGAGTCACATTTTTCAGAAAGTCAATAAAAAGAAAAAGGAATGACTGCTAAAAATTTTCAAAGAAAACAATTTTTCAAAGTTAAATTCCTAATAAAAAACAATTAAATTTATTTTTTTAATAAATATATAAGAAAAAAAATAACATTTAAAATCACTTCGCAGAAGCACTGGCAGTGATCTTCATACGACCGCTTATAGAAATTCTATTTTTTTATCCATTTCTAGCTACAAATTAGCTGTCATTGTTTTTATTCCTCGAAAATGCGTTTAAAAAAATTATAATTCTGGAAAATTTTCAATATAAATGTACACTGTATGGCCATTAATGACCGGCAACTTTCAATTTTAGACATTTTTTCTAATATTTAAAAATATACTTGTTAGATTCTTCTAAAATTTTAGGATTAAAAAGAACAGGTTTGACTTCATGTTTATCAATGTTGATTTGATAAGGGGGTTAATTTAATTAGGGGGCCAACAAAAAATTAAAGAAAAAAATAATACTTGGGATCACCCTGTCAAATAAAATTCACGAAATGATCTATCGCTACAGAATATACATAGGCAGACGTTGTACAATATGTGTTATCATTTGTGTAAGAATAGCATGTATATTAATAGAGATATAGCGATTTTTTTTTAAATTAAAAAAATTCTTGCATGTTGTTTATAACATACAGGGTTTTTAACCAAATTTAACGCCAGTTTCAGAAAAATTGACAAAATATAGTAGAAACAATATAGTGCAACTGGAATATAAATATATTAAATATTTAAGGAAATATGAACAGTTGTATAAAATAATTTTTATCTGTGTATGTGCGAACGATAACAAAGAACTTTTTGCATAATTTAATAGTCAACTCGATAGAGCAACATATTAAAAAAGATCAGTGAAATATCGTAAACATTCAGAGAGATATAGGCGTTAGAGTGAGCTGTTTTTTAGTTTCTCACTAAAACTCGCTGATTAATAAGGGATTGTCCACAAATTATTATTTTTAAGTTATCTGACAGCCTTCGGATCAAGTTTCTTAAGAAAGCTATTTAATTATAGTTTACGGTTATGTTTAGAAAGATTTTGACTCTAAACTACGATGGAAAGGAAAATATAGTCCATACATTGATAACATTTAGGTAAATTGTGGAGTTTATGGTAAAATTTTGTGAAATTTAGCCCAATACGCAAAACACTCTACAGTAAATTCTATCTACAAAAACAACTTTTCAAAAGTAAAAAAAGGCCAAGCGTTAAAAAAAAAAAGTTCTGGCTAAAAAATGGTGTGATATCAAATTTCCAAGCTATTATATTGCTTATTTAACTTTTTTCCATTAAATAAGTTATCATATATATAAGTCGAGTGCCTACGTATATGTTAATAGAAATCGTTTTCTCCTGTACTAAATTAACATACCTGTAACATCCTAATGAGTTTCTGAAAATTCAATTTTTTTCAAATTATGCATGATGGGCTTGGCGGCCATCTTTCCATATTTCTAAGCACCCAAATTTCTAAAGTAAAAGCGTAATATGTTTGCAATGTAATATGTTTCTAAAAATTTCGAACTTCAGATTCTAACTACGGACAGATAAATTAGATAAGACTGATATTTTGATAAATTGATTTTTACTAGTTTGAAATTAATAATTACTCTAAAAAATAAATCATAAGATGAATCTTTAAGATAAGTCATCATTATCTTAAGACACAATTTTCAGAGCATACAAGTCTATAAATGAAACTCTTAAATATTTGCTTAAATAACAATTTTGAACTTCGGATTTTAACTACGGATTTGGGTGGTTAGAATTTTGTGAATAATATGCAAAGATGGCCGCCAAGCCCATAATGCATAATTTGAAAAAAATTGAATTTTCAGAAACTCATTAGGATGTATTTAGTACAGGAGAAAACGATTTCTATTAACATATACGTAGGCACTCGACTTATATATATGATAACTTATTTAATGGAAAAAAGTTAAATAAGCAATATAATAGCTTGGAAATTTGATATCACACCATTTTTTAGCCAGAACTTTTTTTTTTTTACGCTTGGCCTTTTTGTACTTTTGAAAAGTTGTTTTTGTAGATATCATTTCTTTTTTTTTAAATATATTGAACATAATTTAAATAATCTAAACATGAGAAATAATTTAAAAATACATTTTACTTTCAGTCATTGTTTAAAGGGTTAACTAGAAATACCAGTAGATTTTTCAATTAAATTAATTACACTCTTAAAAACAACATACTAAATGTGGCTTGTTATAATACTTGTTATCCTCCGTTAAAAAATATCACTGACTAATCCATTAAATGAATAAAAATGGAATATGTACATAGCGTGTCAGCGCTGCATTTGAAATCAAACGTGATATCACGCTCTTTTATTATTAGCACTAGCTGGCTTCGCCCGCTAGCGCGCCCCTAATTTACACCGGGGCCTCAATCCTTTTAAAACCTCGAATAAGATAAACCACGAACCTCCTACCTGGTTCCACGCTGCCTTCGGCACCGGATAATCCCTTAATTTGCACATCGAACTGTATAAACCTGTAAACAAACGAACTTCCGACACGGGTCCCCGCAGCCTTCGGCACCATATAGCAGTCGTGCTGCGCACGCTCAAGTTCTATCTTCCGCCACCAGGTAGTGCAATCTGTTCTATACGAACCTCGGGCACTGAAATCTTTAAGGCTATAGATGTCGAGTCGAATGAGCTATACCCGTCGTGATCTAGCCCATAGAACCAGAGATAAGAAAGTGCCCCCTGGTGGTGAAAAAACGAACTAAAATCGGAAAGCTCTATAGATGTCGAGTCGAATGAGCCATACCCCGTCGTGATCCGACCCATAGAAACAGAGATAGAAAAGCGCCTACTGGTGGTGAAAGCTAATCGCGTTTGGAGGGCAAAGTGGGGGGATGAACACCGGAGATGCATAATAAGATTAGGCGGTCACAGACTTGTCCAACGACGTATCACATGAGGGATATGTGCAAAATTCAGAAAATACCCCCCCCACACCTGCATAATTTGATTAAGCGTTCACAGACCTTTCCAACGATATATCACATGAGAGGTGTCGGCAAAATTTAGAAAAGTGCCCCCTTTGGGGGGGGGTGAAAGCGGGAAGATAGACCCCGAAGATACATAATATGAATAAGCGGCCACAGGCCTTTCGAACAATATATCACATGAGTAGTGTCGGGGGGGGGCGCAAAATGTGGGGGTTTCACCTGTGGTGCATAACATGAATAAGTGGTCACAGCCCTTTGTAACGATATGTGACATGACGGATATCGTTAAAATTTAGAAAAGTGCCCCCCCCCTTGTGTAGGCAAAACGCGCTCCGCCCCTCCCTATAATTTTTGACGCAGCTTTATTTTTAAAATTTATGTTATGTGTTATAAAATATCGTAAAGTTTCAAACAGATAGCCTTATTATACTTCCTAATTTTGTTCACGCTATTCCCCATCCTCTCCCCGAACTGTGACGCGCCATTCTTTTTTATAATTTTTTTATCATGTGTTATAAACCATCTTAAAGTTTAAAACAGATCATATTGGAATTTAATATATTTGCTGAAATTACTATTATATGTGGAATAATATAGAAATAAACCCTCCTTTAGATTGTAATTGAGATATATGAACAATTTTTAGAATTTATGAAAGCTGATTTTTATTTATTTATTTATTTATTTTTTGTTTATTTATTTATTTATTTATTTTTGCACTGCCCTGTGCATGTTTGGAATTTCTTAGCAATTTCTTAGATTTACATTATTTTATTCAATTAAACATTGTACTGTTACAATAAATTTAAATGGAAACTTCACTTCTAAAACAAAAATAATTTAACAACTGGATTTCATTAATTTATAGAAAAATGACGTGAAAGGTATTCCTGCGAACGAAATGCCTATCCTTTACCGTGTTTTTTTTTTTGTTTTTCTTTTAGAAATAAATGAATCACATTTAATTCATTTCAAAAATTTTGTTTACGTTTGGAAATAAATTTTAAATGCCGATAACTCTTAATGTATACATTTTAGAAGGTACATCTTCCCTCAAAAACTAATTTATTTTTAAAGATCTTTCAAAAACGTATATTATATATTTAAAATATTTTTTAAAGCATAAACACTACGTCTGATTACTTTATTTTACAATATTTTAAGAACACGCATTTTATCAGACAATTAAATGCACTAAACAAACACGAGTGAAAAATTGACCTGGGCCAGGACTCGAACCTGGGACCTTACGCATACCGTGCCGCCGCTCTGCGACTGAGCCACCCAGATCGATGCGCTTGACGGGAATTTCTCATACTTATTCTTGTTGGAAACAGTCATCTGCCACAGTTTGCAGTCATATTTAATTGTTTGATAAAATGTGTGTTCTTATAATTATGAAGTTTTATTTTTTTTTAAATATCTTCAGAAGAAAATGGCTGACTTGCAGATGAAATTTGATGTTGTTATAACTTGTAACTGATTTGTGCTATTATAATACAGACTATCCGCCACTGGCGACCAGTTTGGTCTCCCTTAAATGTATGTTAAGCATTGTAACACGTTACTTTTATTCATAATTTAATTTTTTTCCGTAATCCTTCGCCAAACCGGAAGATTCTAATAGGACAAATCAAGAACTTTTGTGATCATGGTAGCATTTTGCATATTTTTTGTTGTTATGTATTTCATCTTCCATGATAAAAACCGCTTAACCCACTTAAGCACTTGTCCTTCATGTCCGTTTGCTTATCAGTTGCAATATGTTCGCTAAGGCGGAGATTCTTAAACATATTAAGTAATTTTTCGTAATTGGGTCCATTGCCAATTGGCGTATTTTAGTTAATACGATTTGATGCAATGAAGTCTATTTTGTGAAAGTCTTTAATGATATCCATATTTACACTGAACCATATTGTTGCTAATATTTGTTTTTGTTTTTCGTTAACTTTGGCTGTAGACTCGATTGCGAAAGATTATAAAATCTATCATTATTCTCATCTAAAACGTCTTGAGTAATGTGCCATAATCGGGCTACATATTATTACACGTAATTTTCGAGTATAGTTTGGTGGAAAATTGAACTTTTGAAGGCCAGTTTTGATAATCGCATTCCCTTTAAACCATATTTTCTGTCAGGACTTTTTTCCCATGACGTACAATCTGATTAAAATTCACGAACTTCCTTTTAGATGCCTAGTACGACTTTGTTTTTCTCTGCTCCCCTTTCTTGATATAGTTCGGGAGTTTTTATAATAGCGCAATTCTCTTATTTCGGCATGTCTGCTTAATGTCTACTGACTATTAAGATTCGTAACAGGTAAAATACGCCGCGCCAACATTGGCACCTATAATTCTAATTACAGCAACCCGTTTTTTCTCTCTATATTGTAACTCTATAGTTAATATTACGTAGTAGAAATATAAAAGACTATTGAAGACGGTTCTATTGATATAGTAGATATAGATATATATAGTATATCATGGGTATATAATATGTGATTAGAATATATATATCTCATATTCATTCCGTTGGATATAACATACCCCAAATAAAATTTCCATCGTAAATGTCTAATCTAAAAATCATCAATATGATTTTATGTGTTTAGTAAGTGTATACAAAAAGAATTTTCTGCATTATTTTACTTTAATTCTATATTATTAACCATTTTTAATGATGGGTCCTTTTGGGTACAGTTGTCGCAGACGCATCGGGGTATCATTTTGGAGCCAAAATGGCGATTTTATGCCTGGCCAACCTGGCGTTTTAGGCTAGATTTTGCTTCGTATGGCAACCTGGTAGAGCAGATTCCGCATGCTTTATAATAAATTGAATATTGTGTGTTTTATAACAAATTAATGATTGTGTGTGTTTTTAAATAAAATTGTGTGTTTTTTTTAAATATAAAATGACTTATTTCATAATAAAATAAAAGTAACATGCTGTTTTAGCAATCTCTAACAGGTGTCTGAAAATGGGATTTTCTCGCCAAAATGGCGCAAAACAAAAATCGCGCCAACCCCGGAGCGTCTGTGACAGCTTTTCCAATTTAAAATGCATGCCGTTCACATTTTTCATTCAAAATAGAAAATAGATAAATAAAAAATAGGTACTTTTCCGTTATACGGACACCATGCCAAAATGTATGCTAATGCATAATGTATGTAAATGTATGTAAATGTATGCTTGGCGACAA
Organism: Maratus michaelseni; assembly: GCA_963931845.1. NCBI lineage: Eukaryota > Metazoa > Arthropoda > Arachnida > Araneae > Salticidae > Maratus > Maratus michaelseni. The sequence continues at coordinate 424,744,475 of OZ007588.1, read as the reverse complement.
TGGTGTCCGTATAAAGGAAAAGTACCAAAAAATAATATCATAAATCAAAACATTTGATTTCAGAATCAAAGTATCGTTTCTAATTTGAACACGTGAAGAATAAAAGCTGGTATTGGCGATTTTAAAAATGATATTGGCGAGATTTGCACCCAAATAACATAAAAGTACTTAATGATGTTATGTATTTTATAAATGTATATTAAATTACTATTTGGAACGCGATTGGTCATTAACAATGGTAAATATGATTGGCAATTAACAATCATTTTAGGTGATCTCTCTTCCTGCCACGTATAATACATAAATATCAAATTAACTGACAATTCGTTTCGAAATTTGATTCATTAAATATTATTACATGACTTGTATTTGTTTACATTCAACTTTGTCAAGAAAAGATTCCGAAGGAAGTTGAGTTGTAAAGCACTTCATCAAGCAGAATTATGGTAAACTTTGATGGTCTTACAGGTCCTGGTGCAAATTACTTTTTTGACACCAGGAACCGCTCCAAAAAATCATTCATGGAAAACTTATTTTACGAACGATTATCTCCATGGTTTAATGGTTTGATATTTTAAAACTTCACGACGAATGAATCTTTTTTTTTTTTTGTTTATTTTCATGGATAGAGAATTTGAACTGCAAAGCTAATTTCAACTGAATATTGCAGAATATATACCTAATTGAACGTAAGTCATCTCTCAAATATTAATTTATTTTGAACGATCTTTCTAAAAATGTAACTTTTATGCAGTTTTATTCGAAAAAATAATTTTGAATAAAAATGGCCGCCTGGCATATGAAAAAGCGATACGGGCATCCCGGAACTGTTGATGACAGTCACATGACTTACGGTTTTATTATAGAGACTAGCCGCCACTGGCGGCCAGTTTGGTCGCCCTTAAATGTATGTTAAGCATTGTAACAAATTATTTTTATTCATAATTTATTTTTTTCCTTAATCCCTCGCATAACTGGAAAAATCTAATAGACAAATCAAGAACCTTTGCGATCGCGGTAGCATTTCGCATATTTTTTGTTGTTATGTATTTCATCTTTCTTGACAAAAACCGCTTAACCCACTTAAGAATTTATGCTTCATGTCCGTTTGCTTATCACTTGCAATATGTTCGCTAATGCGGAGATTCTTAAACATATTTGGCGCAAAACAAAAATCGCGCCAACCCCGGTGCGTCCGTGACAGCTGTTTCAATTTAAAATACATGACGTTCACATTTTTCATTTAAAATAGAAAATAGAAAAATAATAATTATCATAAATCAAAACATTTGATTTGAAATTAAAGTATCGTTTCTAATTTGCACGCGCAAAAAATAAAAGCTTACAATTCTTTTCGAAATTTGATCCATTAAATATTATTACATGAGTTCAACTTACGTCAAAAAAGATCCGGAAGTTGAGTTGTATGGAACAGAATTAAGGTAAACTTTGACTGTCTCACTGGCACGGATTATTTTTTTTACGCCAGACAACGATCCAAAAATTCATGGTTTAATATTTTAAACATTCACAACGAATGAATCTTTTTTCTTTGTTTACTTTCATAGATAGAGAATTTTAACTGCGAACCTAATTTAAACTGAAGTTATTGCAGAATGTATACATAATTGAACGTAAGTCATCTCTCAAATATTAATTTATTTTGAACGATCTTTCTAAAAATGTAATTTTTATGCAGTTTTATTTGCAAAAATAATTTTGAATAAAAATGGCCGCCTGGCATATGAAAAAGTGAAACGGACATCCCGGAACTATTGATGACAGTCACATGACTTACGGTTTTATTATATAGATGGTACATGGTCGTTGGCATGTTTTATCTCTGTTTTGGCATAATTTTTTAATCGCCAAGTTAATTAACAGTTTTTTGCTAATTAAGGATAGAAAATAATATTTTTTTACACTGAATTTTATAAAAGCACATAGATTACGTAATTACTTGTCCAAAAATGCAATCCTTTTTTTATTCTGCCGAATATTAAGGTCTGTAGGTTGTTTGAAAAAAAAAGATTGACGAAGAAAAAAGTGATCATTTTAAGTATCTCGACGTTTTTAAAAAAAAACTATATCTCTGTTTATAAATCACTTATGAAGATGAGTTTCGTCTTAAATTGAAGAAATTCTTCATTAGATTCTTCTAGTTTTCGGTTTTTTTTTTCTGCGACGCTTGGTTTATTTGATATCTGATATTTTAATCTGGCATGTTTTGTCGATTTAACATTGCGAAGTTGATTCCTGTAAATAAGCAGTAGCGGTCTAGTTCAGTTCTTGGCGTTGTTTGTGTGGCGTTTTTTTTTTAAGCTTGGCTTGGCAGAGCGACCGCCCTGCTTGATCGCATATATATGTATTTTCTGTAAACACGTAATTTATATGACTGTGGTGAAGATAATAAACTGAAATCTAAGATATATTATACATTTTTAATGAATTAGATAACTTAAAAATAACAATTTGCGGACAATCCCTTATCATTCAGCAAGTTTTAGTGATAAACTAAAAAACAGCTCACTCTAACGCCGATATCTCTCTGAATTTTTACGATATTTGACTTATTTTTTTTAATAAGTTGCTCCATAGAGTTGACTATTAAATTATACAAAAAGTTCCTTGTTATCGTTCGCGCATGCGCAGATAAAAATTATTTTATACAACTGTCCATATTTCCTTAAATATTTAATATATTTATATTCCAATCACACTATATTGTTTTGACTACATTTTGTCAATTTTTCTGAAACTGGCGTTATATTTACTTAAAAACGCCGTATGTTATAAGCAAAAAAGATGCAAGGATTTTTTTAATTTTTTAAAACAATCGCTATATCTCTATTAATATACATGCTATTCTTACACAAATGAATACATATATTGTACAATGTCTGCCTATGTATATTCTGTAGCGATAGATCATTTCGTGCATTTTATTTTACAGGGTGATCCCAAGTATTATTTTTTCTTTAATTTTTTGTTGGCCCCCTAATTTTCCTCCTTATCAAATCGACATTGATAAATATGAAGTTAAACCTGTTCTTTTTAATCCTAAAATTCCAGAAGAATCTGACAAGTATATTTTTAAATATTTGACAAAATGTCTAAAATTGAAAGTTGCCGGTCATTAATGGCCATATAGTGTATATTTATTCAGTGTATGTTTAGCTGTAAATGCGTAAATATAGCTTTGTAGGCATAGATCTACAGATGTGAATGCTTTTTTGTAAATGTGTATATTCTGAAGGTATGAGTGTGTAGATGAAGATGTTTAGATTTAGATACGTAAATGCAGATGTGTACACGTAGATTTGTAAATCAATGCTGTAAATCAACAGATGATGATTGTGTCATCGTTTTGTAGATCAACAGATATAAGTGTAGATATGTTGACTACACATCTGCACTTGTACCTTTACTGCGACCTTTCTGAAAGGGTCACAAAAAGGGCCTTATTCACAGACCTTTTTGTGATTAAGGTCTGAAAAAATCTATGTGTATATGCAGATTCATAGATGATAAAAGTAGAAGTGCAAATATAAATGTGTATCTCTGTAGATAGATATAGGTATATATGTATATGTGTAGTTGTGTTTATAGTGTTGTCGTTGAATCTTTTTTTATGTATGCTTGTTTTTACATTAAGATTTATTTAACATAATTTATTTAACATAAATTTATTTAACATTGTATTTACATTAACATTTACACGCATCATTTAGGAAAAAGATAACATGTAATATTTAAGTAACAAAAACAGAAAATATTAAAACTTTCGTTTTTAAGATTTTATTTTTAAAAACGAAGCGTTTTGTTTATTCCTCCTTCAGTTAAGTGAATAAACAAAATTCCTCTTTGTTTCCATTTAATCAAGAGAAATAAAAGGAATCCATAGAGAAATATCTTATTTTTTTTTCTACTTGTAGAATCAACTCATTTCTTTTCTGGAAAACGCAAAATTCATGTTTTGAACTTAATAGAGAAAAGTAATTGCGAAATCACCCACGAAATATTTCTCAGATTGTTTTTCATGTTGATAGAATTCTTTAAATATTTCTTTGATAAAGTTTGTAAGGAAGATGTAAACTTAACTTAAATTTCAAAATTAAAAGAATATTTTCCTTTTTTGCTCATTTGATGTAAAATAATTTTAATTGTGATTTCACATCTACATATCTTAAAATGAAGGAGAATTTTATTTTTGCGAATTTTAATATACAGTAGATTCTCGATTATTCAGCACTCACGAGACCAAACGTATGTCAGAAAACCGAAAGCGTCGAATAATCGGGGTTTTTATCAGATGCATTTTGTAATTCTATAAACATTAAATTATAACTATAGTTATTACAAATGAAGTAAATATCAACTGTCAAAAGTTGATATACAGGGTGGTTATAAAATAAGTATCCCTATTTGGAGCTGTCTGTAGCTTGAAGGAATTACCCGAATGAAACCAAAATTTGTACACATACTATTCGAGAAGGGGGAAGAAGAATGGAACAATAAAAAATATATAGTTACAATAATCGGCAACAGATGGCGCTACGGGTCCTGTCGGTGCAAATGCCGTTGTAATCATTAGTAAACTCAAAACGCGGTCATTTCTGCCATTAACGGTGTACGACATGGCTCTCAGTTTACCAGATCGCGCTTTAATTTCAAAACTATTCTACGTTAACAGCTCAAACAGTGCAGCTGCTTTACATGAATTTAGGCGTGTGAAAGGAAGGCGTAAAGGGAAAGGTCCTTTGAAACCGTGTGCAGTGAGAAGAATGGTAAAAAAATTCGAGGAGACTGGATCGTTTACCTTAAAATGTGGAAGAGAGAGGAAACCAGTACCTCTCCGCATGCAAGAAGAAATTGCCACTGCGATTGTGAAGTCATCAGGGATTCCGACAGCCGGTCCTAATGCACGTGGAGTTGCCCGAAATTTGGATATTCCATATGCTACTGTTCGAAAAGTCCTAAGAAAGGTAATCCAATTTTATCCGTTTAAAATTAGTTGCCATCAACAATTGTTACCAGGTGACGCTCAGCAGAGACTGGATTTTGTTTTAACGTTTTTAGCACGAATGGAGGTGGATGATGCCTTCCCATGGAAGATTTTATGGGGAAATGTAGCCCATTTTCATATGAATGGGACAGTCAATACGCAGAACTGCAGAATATGGGCTTTGAAGCCACGAACTGTTATTCACGAAATACCGCTCCACTCTCCAAAAATCACTATATGGTGTGGCTTTACTGCAAGTTTCATTCTTGTTCCTTATTTTTTTTAGGAGTTACGGCCAACAGGCCCTGTAACGTGTTCGGTTACTATTATTGCACATTACATTTTACATACAAAAGCGCCATCTGTCGGCGATTATTGCAATTATTTTTTTTATTGTTCCATTCTTCTTCCCCCTTCTTCAATAATATGTGTACAAATTTTGGTCTCATTCGGGTTATTCCTTCAAGCTACAGACAGCTCCAAATAGGGATACTTATTTTTTAACCACCCGGTATATTGTCATCAGCAAAATAAAACCACATTGATAATATTTTTATTTCTCTAAAATTTCGATTTTCTAGTAGCAAGGTTTTATATTCCATATGTAAAATCACTTGCGTTGCAGCATTCGCTATTTCCTGATTTTAAATCCATGTAATTTTCCGGATGATATCAGCTTTTTTTTTATATCAGCTTTTTTTTTTTTAGACTGTTGACCCGGCCCCTACCTAAGAAAGAAATGATGATGAATTATTTTTAAAAATCAGTTTTAAAGATATAAATAGGAAAATTCTCTGATTATTTCTAAATAAAAGTTCCACGATTCTGATAGTGCACATTTTTATTCCAGGTGGCTTAACAAAATTAAATTTTAGCTGCAATGCTTGGTTAATTTATTTTATTCCGTCTCAAGAGAGAATAGAGATAATATTATCTCTAAATATTTTATATACTTTCTTTTTTATTTATTGTTTGCAAGGCATTGCTCTTTTAGGTAGCTTTCATTACTAAAAGCTACCTATTGCAGCCGTTCGGAAGAAAGCAATTCCAAAACGTTTTGGTATATTTTCACCGATCATGGCCCCCAGACTCCAAAACCACCCTCCGTTCAAATGTTGATTTATATATATATATGTCACGATTTAACGTGTATCACCACAGTTTTTGTAGAATCATACTCAAGGCAAGGACTTCTCCGACGAATTTTACAGTCGAGCGCCGAGAACTCACTTCGTAGTGTACACTCTTAAAACTGTGCCTCTGATTTAAGAGGTACATTCTGAATTTTTGTGCCTCTGAATATTAAGAGTCACATGGTGCCTTTGAAACTAAGAGGTACATAGTGCCTTTGAGATTAAGGGGGCACAGCGTAAGTGCTTTGAAATTAAGAGGCACAGTGTTGCGCTGAATTTATATATTCAAGTGCCTCTTATTTAAAAATACATTATAAGAGGAACAGAATGTAGTTTAATTATATTTTATATTATATTTATATCTTTACAGATAATTCTGTCTACTGCAGAAAGATTTTCCAGCATGGCATATCCAAAGACATATTAAATTTTGTGTAAGGCAGAATACTATGTATAATAGAAAATTTTCTCACTCCCAATTTATTGAAACAAATTTGAAATAAGTATTAAAATGTGTGTCCATGTGGACTAAGTCAGTTCTGTGGTTCAATAAAGAACCTTGTCTACATATCAGTTTATTTTATACATATCAAAATACATAAAAGGGCATAAAAGCTTTCTTAAAAACAAATAAGACAAACGTTAAAAATAATCAGCGTAAAATAATCACAAGATTGAACTTGTGATAATGACAACAATTAACTTCAAAAAGTAACTCTTATCATAAATATTTCATTACTGGTATCCTAAATGTTAAATTTATTTGAAAATAACTAATTTGTTTTATTAGTATATATTTTCATCATACTGAATTCCGATTCTAAATAAAATACGATTATAATAATATCTATTACTTTCTGTAGGATGTCCATTGCTGAAATTTTGGATGTTTTGATTTATTTTTGTTATTGCAGTTAAATTTCGATTACAATGGGAAATGTAGCTGAGATTAGTTAAATATCGTTGACAGATTAATATCAGTGTTTAATTCAGACATTTTTCTCCGGGAGGGATTTTTGCGGCTTTGCTTCGGGGGGGGGGTTGCACTTTTATCCATTAAAAAGAATAAAATCTCACACTTTTCGATCATTGTTCCGGAGAGGGAATGCCCCCACCCCCGGGCCACCCCCTGAATTCAACACTGATTAATATAATACAAAAGAAACTGGACTTTATTAGCTATAACTATTAATAAAAAAATTAAATTTCTCAAGGGACTGATACATTTACCCGCGATATATACATATGTTTGTAACATAAAATATTTCTTTTACAGTGTCGATTTTTATACTATACACATTCAAAGAAAATATTCAAGTACTAAACTAAATACACTTACTTATTGCAGGCTTTTCTATAAGTCTCTATATTAAGCCTTGCGCGGTAGCGCAAGGCTTATTTATTTCTAGTGTGACATCCTAATGTTAATTTAACACAAGAAATCCCATTGAACGAGTTAATTTACTAGAGTTTTTCCGACTTTTTGTACGCGCTTCCACAAATTTTCTTCAAAACATCTAATTCTGTAAAAAAATAAATCCTCCAATCAAAAAACTCTAAATGTAGTAAACGTGGAGTCATTAAATTAAAGTCCAAATACTGCTTAAAGTGATAAAAACATAACACGTAATATTTAAAATAATTAGCTAAAATTTGGCACGCGGTGATCGATAGATTGAAGAAGCAATAAAAATAAAAACAAATAATAATTTTTCACGTTTCCCAGTTTTGGCCAATTTAAGCACCTGCTAGCCTTGGACATGCGATCTCGTGGTATATGTTTACTATTTCAAAAATATGCGAGAATATTGTATTTATCTTTAAGATCCAAAGATGTCACCAATAGTTGTGACCGATCTATATTAAAAAGGTATTTTAAATATTCCGTGTTATGTTTTTATCACTTTAAGCAGTATTTGGACTTTAATTTAGATGTTACTGTCTTTATCAGAATTGGATGAATGTTCGATATTTACTTATCTAGTGATCCTGTGATGTTACGAAATGCGTTTTTAAATTTCTCTCTTAATCGATGATTACTAAAATTCAACATGGTGAAAAAATGCAAATTTTCCGGTTGCAAAAGTGATGCACGATACTTTTACAAAGACTATATGCTGGGAGTTTTGTTTTTCCCTTTTCCTAAACCACAGAAAAACTTGAGTAAATGTAACGAATGGCTTTCTGCTTGTGGTATAACAAATACAGAAACGGTGACTAGAGACTGGTATGTTTGCTCTCGGCATTTCATTGATTTAAATGGCCCAACTGAAGAGTATCCTAACCCTATACAAAGAGTATCCCTGTCTGAACCGTTAAGTTATACATCAAATAAGCATTCACGATATTATCGAGGAAATCATGAACTTCATATATTAGTTAATGGCCAACCAACTAAAAATAAAATAATTTGGCAATCAATTGTTAGGCTTGAAAAGATAATGAAAGCACTGAGAAAGTTAAAAGAAATTAATCCTTTGTATGCTGATATTCATGTTTCTCAGTGTAACACTGATTATATTTGTGGTAATTGTGGTGAAATAGATAATCGAATTTCTACGCAACCAGATGCTTTATTGTACAGATTATCTGAAACTCAACAAAAAATGCTCTTTGATCAGTATACAATCCATCCTGCCAACGGAAAAAATCCTACAGGTATTTTAGAAGTATTTCAAATGAAAAAAGTTGAAAAAGAAGCTGTTAGTTTATTTGAAAAAAAATGGACTTTATGTGTTTTCCTGATTTGTTCCCCACAGGTGAGAGTGGCCGATATTCTGATAGGCCTTTTGGTGACTTAACAGAAGCTGATTATAGAGCTACTAGAATACTGAATAAAGATCAAAGGTTTTCCCTCAATGGACAATACCTTTTTCATTGCTTTTATGAAAGTGAGATAAAATCTATGACCAATTACATTAACTTTATGCTTCGAATGACTGGCAACAAAAGAATGCCAGTCAACTCTCTGATTGATAAATTTGTTGCCAAAGATTCAGAACTGGAAACTGCTTTATCAGTTTTTATGCAAAACATGAGAGGTACACAGGAATATTGGTACAAACGACAAGGAGAATTAAAGACAATGATGCAAAATTTTGGTAGTCCAACATGGTTTGTGACTCTAAGTTGTGCAGAATATGACTGGTTCGAACTGCATGAGCACCTTCGATTGTCATATTCTGATAAAATTGCCCCTAACAGTATTGCAGAGTTGTGTTCCTCAGATCCTGTTGCTGTTTCTCTGCATTACCACAACCGATTTCAAGCTCTTTGGAAACACCTTATTATGAATCAAGAAAATGCCATTCTTGGCAAAGTGGAACATTACTTCTGGAGAGTGGAATATCAAGGAAGAGGGACACCTCATATTCATATGGTACTTTGGATAAAAGATGCGCCAAAAATTGGTAATGCCAGCGATAAAGAAATATTAGCATTTATTCAAAAATATGTCACATGCTCACTTCCTGATAAAATTGAAAGTCCAACTTTGCATGAATATGTTCAGAAGTATCAAATGCACCGATGCAATCCAACTTGTCAAAGAAAATACAAATCTGGAGACAAATTTCTTACCAGATGTCGATTTAAATTTCCAAGAGCAACAGCTACAGTTGCAAAATTAAATGATGTACATTCTAGTATAAGACACCATTTATCTTCCAAGTCAAAAAAGCGGCTTTACATACTTCCCAGAACATCTGCGGAGATGTACATTAATGATTATAATCCATTGCTTTTATATATATGGAAAGCTAATATTGATGTCCAATTTATTGCAGATAAAGAAATAGCAGTGGCTCGTTATATAACATCTTATATTACGAAAAAAGAAAAATCTGACATGGAAGATCTCTGGAATGAATTGGCAAACAAAGATTTGCGCAGTCGTCTTTTTAGTTTTGGCTTAAAAGCCATTTCACATCGAGAGTGTGGTGCTTATGAAGTTGCTGATAGAATTCTTGGACATCATCTTTACGGAAAATCAGAATCTATTCTTTTCATCAACACTATCAAAAAAGAAAAAAGAAAACGTTTATTAAAACCATTTAAAGAGCTCAAAAAACTGAAGGAAACTGACCCTACCAGTGAAGATATTTTTATGGTTCAAATGGTTGATGGTGTATATCCCAATAGACCAGATGAACTTGAAAATATACCCCTGTATGATTTTTCAGCTTTTTATTATCGGGTGCCACAAAAATCAAGTGAAAAAATGCCAAATTATTTACAACTTAAAAATAATATTGGGCTATTAAAGAAAAGATGTAAGCCTTTTCTAATACAGCATACTCGTCATGATCCCGATAAATCTGATACTGAACGGGAAAATTACTATCACAGTCCTTTGATGCTTTTTCTTCCTTGGCGTGATGAAAGTATACTTTTCGGTGACCATGTTAACTATCAGAAATCTTTTGAAAATCATCTTCCAAAACTGAAACAAATGACAGAGTATCATGATAGGCTTAAAATGTTAAAAGAAGGTGAGAAAAAATTACAGGAAGCTCTAAGAAAAAGTACACAATCTGATTGTGAAAATGTCATTTTTCAGGATGATATGCAAAATGCTTTGCAAGGTCATGAGATTATTGAGGCTGGTAATGCCATGGCAGAAGTAACAGCAGCTATGATACAAAATTTAGTTCCCTACTCAACCAATTTAGCCACTCAAGTTTCACAATTACATGCTGATCAGAAAAAAATATTTGATACAGTTCAAAAACATTTTTGTTCTAAATCTGAATCAAGCAAACCACTAACAATGTTTGTTAGCGGATGTGGTGGAACAGGTAAAAGTTTTCTCATTCATGTAATCAAAAATATGATTTCAAATTTTTTCAATAATAGTTTCACTAATGCTGTTGCAGCTCCAACAGGCCTAGCTGCTCTTAATATTGGTGGTGTGACTTTGCATAGACTGTTAATGTTACCTGTAGAGCATGGTAAAACAGCCGAATATCATAAACTTGGGGTGAATAGTGGAGCTATTATGCAAAAGACACTAGCACATCTAAAACTTCTAATAGTGGATGAAATATCTAAGGTATCATCATTAATTTTATCGTATATTCATTTAAGATTAGTTGAAATTACAGGCAAAGATGAACTGTTTGGTGGAATTTCAGTTTTATTTTTTGGAGATCTTCTTCAACTTCAACCAGTAAAAGGAAATCCACCATATTATAAATTAACTCATACTGAAGCACGTAAATTAATTGGATCAGATGGTGCCATTAATATTTGGAAAGAGTATTTTCTTTATGATGAGCGCACTTTAAATAAAAGACAAAAAAATGACTTGGTATATGCAGAACTTCTCAACAGAGTCAGAGTTGGTGAAGTTACTCCTGATGACATCAAAGTACTTGAAACAAGACTTATCCCTAATACTGATAACATTGAAAATGTAGCGGATTATTACTTTGACCTCATGAATCAAAATTTGAATCCAGTATGTTTGTTACCAACAAACAAATTATGCCTGGAAATAAACTCTGTGATGCTACAGAAGGCTAAAAATAATGTTATAGAAATTCATGCTGAAGATACTATTAGTGGTTTTCAGGAAATGCCTTACACAGTAAAGACACAATTGGAAAAACTAAAACAAAAATCATCTGATACAGCTGGTTTAGAGTCAGTGATTTTAATTTGTGAGGGCTGCAGAATTATGTTGCGTAGAAATCTTTCTATAGAAAAAGGTCTGGTCAATGGTTCAATGGGTACTGTTAAAGGCTTTAAAAAAGATTCATCAGGAAAAATTATATCAATATGCATTTTATTTGACAACCATGCTACCGAAAAATACATTGAACGAGTAAATGTCAAATTTGAAATTATGAAAAATGTTTATGTTAAAAGATCCCAATTCCCCATTGTTTTGTCATATGGTATAACTATTCACAAAAGTCAAGGAATGAGCCTTAATTGTGTAATGATTAACTTGGGTCCTAACATTTTTGAAAGTGGCATGTCTTATGTTGCTTTATCCAGAGTCACAAGTTTAGAAGGTTTACATCTTCTTAAATTTGATGCAAGTAAAGTTTATGCCTCACCAAATGCTATTAAGGAATATAATCGTCTTAGAAAGGAATACAGATCTGATTTGCCACAATTAGCTGTATGTTCCAGAAAATACTCTGAGAGTAAAATGGTTGTTTCATCTGACATATCAGTAATTGTCAGTGAAAAAAATAATAAAAACCATATTACTGATTTAAATTACTTTGTCTTTAAAGGCTTTACAAATACAGATCGTTCGTGTTACGCAAATGCTATGTTGCAAACTCTCTTCTGTATCCCAGAATTTGTTAAAAAAATTCAGGAAAGAGTTATTGATCCTGGTCTTACAACAAAAGCTTTGAAACAAATATTCACTACTTTGCAAAATCCACAGATTGAAACCGTAGATACACTTGAAGTCAGAAAAACACTTCATGTAAAGTTTCATGATGGTACTGATCAAGACCCGTTAGAATTTCATGATTACCTACTGGAAAATTTGTCAAAAGAAAATATCAATGCCATAGATCTTTTTCAACTGAAACAAGATCTTTGGGAGAAATGTAGTAATTGCCCAAGTTATCGAGATATATGTATTAGTACAGAACAATTTAATGCCTTTATTGTGAGACTTCCACATGACTTTAATAATAGGGAAGATGCAGTTGATTTCAATGATCTCCTAACACGATGACAGACTGAAAACATTGCCTGTGTTCGTTGCAAAAACAGAACTAAAATGTGTCAAACTGGATTAAATTCTTGTGGAAAATATTTGTTTGTGCAACTAGCCAGATTTTCTTCAACAAATGTCTCTATGGGTCCGAATAGAACTTTTAAAATTACGTGCCCTATAACAGGATTTTCAAACCAAAAGGTTTTAATAAATAATATAAACTTTAAAACAAAATCTTCTATTTTGCATAAAGGAAAGTTCATTGATTCAGGCCATTATATAACAATGGTGCATTCAAATGAAAACGAGATCAATAAATGGACTGTTTGTGACGATATGAAAATAACAGATCGTACACGTTTTGTAAAAAATCTTGCAGATTTAAATTTTGCTTCTACAGAAATGTTAAATTAAGAAATTGTCAATATAAGGTAAAATATTTATTCAGCTACAAAAAGAAATATTTTGCTGAAAATTTCATCCTCCATAACTACACATTTTATAACAAAATCAGAATACAGTTGTTTCATATATACTCATTGTTATTTTAATACTTCTTATGTGTTAAAACAACATAAGATTTTATTAATAGCTTTCACACACGCTTACTAGTGTCTCTTTTCAAAGTGGTTGCAAATGTGTTTCACACGATGGAATAAAGTTATTTGCAAAAATGAACATGATTCGTTTATTATTATCATTATGAAGATGAGAAACAATCCGTTAAAGTCCGTTATATACATTTTTTTTGTTAAAAATTACTTTTATTATTTTAATTGTTTACAGAATAATCAATGTTTGAACTGTATATTTCATATTACCAATACTGATTTTGATATGTGCAGTCTTTTACGTACTTGCCTCGTTTGAATCTTATCTGCTTCATATTAAATTGTTATTAAAAAACTTGAGATATTAAAAAAAAAGAAACTTGCAAAGCAAATTAAAAAAATAAATTTATTTCCAAAATTTTAAGCCCGCGAAGGGACAGATATTAAAATTATTTTATTTAGTCAATGCTAAAATAATGTTGCATTTTTATATTAAATCTTGCTCAGTCTATTTAATCTTAAAAAATTAAATTTAAATTTGAAACATGATATTAAAGCAACTTTAAAACATTTCATTCAGAAATCTAAATAAATCTTCAACTTTTTTTTCAGTTTTACATGCATTATGCAAAATTTGTATTGTAGCAAATTCTAACAGACAAGAAACATGAGAAGTTCAAATAATTTAAAAAGTTGAAGATTTATTTAGATTTCTAAATGAAATGTTTTAAAGTTGCTTTAATATCATGTTTCAAATTTAAATTTAATTTTTCAAGATTAAATAGACTGAGCAAGATTTAATATAAAAATGCAACATTATTGTAGCATTGACTAAATAAAATAATTTTAATATCTGTCCCTTCTCGGGCTTAAAATTTTGGAAATAAATTAATTTTTTTAATTTGCTTTGCAAGTTCCTTTTTTTTTAATTCATTATAATCCGCCGGTGGATGATTGTAATAATAACCCCATCCATTGTACGTAATTTTATGTTTCCTAACATAAATTCATTGTATTTTTCACAGGAACATTTACCTCTGCGGCGTCGTTTTATATCGTAGGAAAACCTAACTCCTATTATCAACGATTGATATTGTTGCAATCCTGAACGACAATAATAACACGAGCGTAATTAAAAAACGGAAGCACAAAACCTCTTGAGTCAAAATAATCGTTTTGTGAAAAGGATATATATATATAAACTGTGTTTGTGTCGTCAGGTACCACTTCTCGAATAATCCACAAGACGCCATTTCTTCTGGTCAAGCATCCATTCTTCCTTCTCCCCTATCCCTCATTGAAAGTAAATATCCCGCTCCCGCCCAATGCATCATGGGTTAAACATTTGTACGCATGCGCGCTTTCCCACTGTACCGCTGAATAAATGACCGCTTTTTTTAAGAGGCACACATTTCGCGCCGTGACTCTGATATATTTCGTTCTGTCATCCGTGCCTCTGATAGGTTTTGAGACCTTCATTTGTGACTCTCATTTCTTTGTGCCTTTGATATTTATCAGCTAATCAGAGGCACTTTGTCTGTGTGCCTCTCATATGAGCTGGTGCCTTATATATCAGAGGCACAGTTTTAGGAGTGTACGTATAGAATGCAAAGAAGAGACAGTCCATTTCCATTTCACTTTTATTCGAAACTCAAAAACAAACTGGCTAGGCTTTACTCTTTATGATGTTCAATCCATACGTGCTGATTTTAATACCGTGAAGAATCTTGATGATTTAATTTATTAATTAAGAAGATTTTTGGTTCGTATAGGCAGGTATTTTTTGTTTAATCTATTGGCGGCCAAGGAGAATATTCTATGATCGTGACGTACGTGCCGAGGTTTGCATGCACTATCGCATCCCGGAACAATCTGACTATTTCGCGAGAAAAAACGCCGTATATCATTTCTTGAACGCTCCAGAATACATGTTAACTAAAAAGTCTCTCGACCAATCAGCGCGTTCGGATTAATTCTTCGGCGCTCTTATATTGAAGCGATTTTACCGTGAGCTGGAAAAAGCGCGGCAAACAAATGCTTCGAAAATATTCCCGCAGAATCTAATTCCTTCGAACAAATAAGAAGAGAAGAAAAGAAAAGAAATACATACGTTTAATCGAACATGACAAGATGCCAAGATAAATTTTTATATTGAGATTAAAGTAACTTTCATAATTTGAGAAGTAATACTATTTTGTCAGAAAACATAGGGAAATAAAATAAAATAAATAAAAATATATAGGTTGTTATTTCAAGAGAGTAAAATATTTTTAGCTGGGAGATTGGTGTTTTTAAAGAATTAAATTCTAGGATGCATTTTATTTAATGAAATAAAAGTGCGTAATTTTAATAGAACATCGATCAGCGCCATTTTTTAAAGAGAATGAATTTAGAACAAAGTATTTTAGCACGGTGGAATTTTGACAATCGAAATACTGGAACGAGAAAATAATTTAGAATAATGGGATTTACACAGAATTACAGTTTTAATGAGGCCAAAGGCGAAAAATTTTTAATTTGTCTCATATCCCCCCCCCAAAAAAAAAAAACAAGCTTATTAAAACAGCAGTTCCCTAACAGTAGTTCAGATAAGTGACAAAAAAAATATTTGAGAATTTTCCTAAATTATAAAAATTCTAAAATTTTTAATTTTTAATTTTTAAATCACCAAGAATCACGAACAAAGCACTTGCTTTAAAATTTTGGAAGAATAGAAATTAGAAAAATTTTCTAGAGTAAAGCATAACCTAAAATACATAAATTTTACAACAACACTTACTTTTTGCAAGTGTAAATAAATGAGAATACATCAAGATAAACTAAGAAATAACTAACATAATAAATAATATTAATACCATAATATATAAAGAATTCAATGTAATAAATGAAAAGTTGGAAATTAATTACATTGAAAAACTGAATTACATTGATACTGAAGAATACTAATACTATACATACTACTTGAAAAACTTAATTCTGAAGCTTACTAAATAACAATGATACTGAATATCTGAATACTGAATACGGAAGCTTCAGTTGTCTTAAACAGTCACTGTTTGAACAACAACAGCAGTCAACAACAGTCTCAAACAGTTCTCACTAAATTTCGATCTTGTCTCCATTGTGGTTTGGGATTGACCCCACTCTAATCTGTGGTGCCACTCTTTTTGTGGTCACACTAAAGACCAGAGCTAATTTATTCCATGCGATAGCTATCTTTTGTCACAATCAATAACTTTTTTAAAAATAATAAAATAAATAAATGTCCATATTGCACTTCATGGTATACACACTACTTTGGTATATCACAGCCATGGTACCAAAACTCTAATATTCTATAACTACAATTCATTGTAAGCAGTTTTAATCAATTTGTCAACGTTTTTTTAAATAGAATTCTATTTTGTCTTACTAATACATTTCTCAACATTTTTTCTAATATATTATCTTAATAAATAATAACATTAATAAATCTCTTCAAATAATAAATAATATCAACAAGCTTCAATAACTACTCTAGTAATATATCACAGTAAATATTACATTCCATATAAAACTCTTGGTTGAGGAAAAAAAAATACATAGCAAAATCTGTTTGTTTCCTTACTTGAAAAGATATGGAAATAATTTTTTGCTAGCCGAATTGTGCAAAAAAAATTAACAATATATTATTTTTCCAATACTAAATAATTTAGATGCCCAAATATTTAGATAGGATTCACTCAACCAACAATTGTGAACAATGATATCCCTTTCTGATACTCTTCTTTTAACTACTAAAATCTATGACATAATCGGGTATAGCTAATTACCAAAATTTAAGTGTAGAATCATATACTTCTTTTTACACTTTTTAAGTAATAAGCAAAATAATAATTATAATAACAAAAATAATAATAATAATAGTTGTCAGATAGATAGATGACAGAGAATTGGAATATAAAACTATTATTTTTACACTATTGTAATACTTATTTTTCATATAATCTCTTCAAAACATTTCACTACAGTATCACAATATCAACTTCGACTAATACAGAATATCAGCATTCAAGAATAATTCAAGACCTTTATTGTATTAAACAAAATAAATATAGCTACTGCGAATAATATAAATAATATTTACTAAAAACTGTAATTATATAGAATATTTAATTTTAATTTAACAGACTCAACAAAAATAAGTACCAAAACTAGTTGATCAGGCTAGAAGACACCTAGTTATGTTGAGAAGTTATTGTTTATATTTAAAGTTAATTGAATTACACAAGTAGTATCCCTGTGTATATCCAAGAATATACCTGGTAAAAAAAAAAAAATTATTTTAAATTTTAGAAAGGCTTTTTTTTTTTTCAGTTATTGTAAATAAAAACTTTTGGAAGAAATTAATATATTGTTTTTACTAATGTTTGGTGTTGTGAACCTGTATGTGAAGTTGTTTGTGTTGTTTTTTGTGTATTTTCATGAAATAATTTGAAATCATCTGGAAAATAATATTGTCTCAATTTAGAAACGTGTACAATTAATGAATTGGCTTTAGTTTCATAATTAAATCTGTCTATTTCATAAGTCACTTCTGAAAGTTTGTTTATGTTTTTGTATGGACCTGAAAAAGTGGGTTCCAACTTCCTAGTATTGGGATATTTAAATTCTTCATAAATTACAAAATCATTTACTTTTAAAGGACACTCAACAAATTTTCTATCATATAACCTTTATTTTTTAAATGAAATTCTTTAGTACGCTTTTTAGTAATTTTTAGTGCTTCTTGAACAGGTGGATAATAATTTTGATTTAAAGGAGAGTTATAAGGTAATTTGCCATAAAATAGATATGCTGGTGAGAAATTAGTTATGGAAAGAGGAGTATTATTGTATTCTTGAATGACTTGCTCTAA
This sequence comes from Maratus michaelseni, assembly GCA_963931845.1. Lineage (NCBI taxonomy): Eukaryota > Metazoa > Arthropoda > Arachnida > Araneae > Salticidae > Maratus > Maratus michaelseni. The sequence continues at coordinate 424,726,204 of OZ007588.1, read as the reverse complement.
TAACCGAGTCCATGGAATTTTAGATGAGATTAAGTTTACTTTACATTTTAATCTAGTGGCTATTGTCTGGTTAACCCTTTAAAACTTCCCATTCGTTTGTGGATGATGTGAAGAGGTAAATCTTTGTTTAATGTTATGTGTCTTGAGAAATTTTTTGAATTGAGGTGACCGGAATGCCTTGTGCCGATCACTGAGTATTGATTGGATAACCTGACTACTGAAAATTTGTTTTAAGCAATTAATATATGTGGCTGATGTAACATTTTTAGATGGAAAAGCCCAGACATGTCTTGTGGCATGATCTATTATTATGTGTAAAATTTTCTTTGTTGAGTTATAATAATTAAATCCACCCACAGTATCAATAGAGAGGCACTCAAAAGGTTGATCTGTGGCTGGTAGAGCTTGTAATAAGCCAAATCTTTTTGTTTTGGGTTTTTTATTTTTTTGACAAGTGTCACAATGTTTTACATATTGGGTTATATCTATTGTCATATTAGGCCAATAATAGTTTGGAGAAATTAAATTTTGCATCTTTTGTATACCCAAATGTCCATAATTCTCATGTTTTAATATGTAATAATTTTTTTCTTAAAGCCATTGGTACTACCACTTTTCGAAATCCATGTTTTTTAAGTATGATTATTCCATTCTCTGATCGATATTTCCTATCATTTACATTTTCCTTATTTTGCATCTCTATTATTTCATCTTTATCTAACAATAAATTAATATGTTGGTTGAAAAAAGTTACAGGGTTTCTGGACATGTCAGCTTCGACATTTGTTGACTCTTTTCCATACTTAATTTCATACTCAAACATGCTTAATTTTAAAGACCACCTGAATAATCTTCCTCTAGGATTCTTAACATTTTTTAACCAAACTAGAGATGCATGGTCAGTATGGATGGTAAATCTGATTCCATGAAGGTAATGATAAAATTTATCAAGAGTGTCAATAATCGCTAAACACTCTAACTCTGTAATGAAGTAATTCTGTTCATAACTCTTCAAATTCCTTGAATGGTAAGCAATTGGATGCAGAAACCCCTCTTTATCTGGTTGTTTAAGCACTGCACCTACTGCCATCTGTGAGGCGTCAACAAACATATGAAGTGGTAATTTTGCATCATAAATTTTAAGGATAGGTTTTTGGATTAAAGCATCTTTCAATTTATAAAAAGAATCTTGACATTCTGGAGTCCAATTCCATATTGTATTTTTTCTAAGTAATTTATTAAGGGGTTGTCGAATTTGAGCATATTTATCTATAAATTTATGATAAACATTTATTGATCCTAGGAAACTTTGCAATTGTTTAATATTTGTTGGGGGTTTTAATTTCTTTATAGTTTCAATATTTGCATTTGCAGGAGTTAGAATTCCATCATAAATTTCATATCCTAAAAAGTTAATCTTAGTCTGAGCCAATTTACATTTGGATAATTTGAGTTTAATGTTTTCTAATTGACAAATTTTGAATATTTGATTTAAATGATCAAGATGTTCTTTTAGAGAGGAGGAGAAAATTATAATATCATCGAAATAGTGCCAAGCAAAATCTATTTTGTATTTATTTAGGATTCTTCTAATAGTTCTATTGAAAATCGGGGGTCCCGTTTTTATCCCGAATGGGAGGACTAACCATTCGAATAACCCAGAGCTAGTAGCAAAAGCTAATTTCTCAGTATCTGCGGGGTGTATGGGTATGTGCCAGTAGCCGGATGCTAACTCCAAAGTTGAAAAATACTGAGCACCACTCAATGTATCCAAGATCCCATTAATACGAGGTAATGGCTCGGCATCATTTTTTACTATTGCATTTAATTTTCGATAATCAATACATAATCTAGTCTTTTTGCCTTCCTCTCTTTTCATAGCCAAAGTGACAGGAGCCGAATAAGGACTATTGCTCTCTTTAATTAATCCTGCTTCTAACAAACCTTGAATTTGATTTTGAATTTCTTTTTCCTCAGCTGGTGAAGTTCTATAAGGCCTCAAACATATTGGTAGGTCAGATTTAAGATAAACCCGTTGCGGTTCAATATTAATTCTACCCACATCATATTTATGTTTAGCAAAAATATCCATGTAATTTTGAATTAATTCCCTTAAATCCCCATTTTGAATCAAATTTATCTCCCCCATTAGTTCACAATTAGAATTATTAACTTCGCGAGAAATTTGAGGAGTCATGAGTCTTCTATAATCTGGTTGCACTTCATAGTCATTATTTTCCTCATTTGACTGCATAATTATACTATTACCACAGTTCTCAAAATTTAGTTGTTCCTCATGATAAAAATCCAAATCATTATGCTCTTCATTACTTTCAAAATTGTTATTTACTTGATAAAAATTAAACTTGTTATAATGATCATACTTATTTTCAAAATTACTATTGTCATTTTCAAATTTTATACTTTCATTATTCACTTGTACTTTATTAACATCAACAATATGAAAATGGAGAGCTTTCTCATTTTGTATGGCTACACCTCTATTTACAATTCTTTTCCCCTGTTTGACAATACAATGTTTACAATTAATTGTTAAATCAAATTTTGAACACTCTTTTAACCCCAATATAGCATAATTTAGATCTATATTACATACTAGAAAATCTACCCATTTACTTATTTTCCCAACCCTGATGAGCACTCTACACTTCTGATTAATTTCCATAAACCCTTTTGCCTGACCAATAATAGTAGTAGGTATTTTCTCAATTTTAGCATTAAGTTTTCCTACAAATTTCAATAGTAAAATGGCAATTGTGGAACCACTATCCACAATACAAGGTAAATTATAACTAAGGGTGTACCCATACACTATTAATTGTCATTCATTACCAGGATTACAAGCAAAAGAAGAAGCATTATGAGTATCAGAGGGAGTAGTATTACTTATAAAAACACACTCTCTTTCCCAATGGTAAGCATTTCTGACCCCCTTATTGGTGCAAATTCTGCATGGTCTGCTTGGATAAAGGTTTTGAAAATGATTGTTTTGTACAGGATTCCTATAATTAGGAGATCTCTGATTAAATTGTCGTGCTGGTAGCCAATTCCGAGGAGCATATTCTTGCCTAGGTGGTCGGAAAGGCTGATAATTTTGCCGAAAAGATTGCATTGGGAAACGGGGAGCAGAAAAAATTTGGCTGACGATATGGTTGATTGATTGGTTGTCGGGTATTGAGCGATGGCGAAACTTCCACAAATTGTTTCACAATCTTATACCAGTCAGTGGTATTTTCAGGATGATTTACATTGATGGAATTTTGATATTCTGGTCGTAATCCATCAGTCAATCCTTGTAACAGAATAGTTTCACATAATTTTAACTGCCTACCTATCTCTACCTTTTTTCTAAAATAATCTTCTAAATCACTCAATTTATCCAGTTTAAGTGTAGTAAAATCAGAAAATTTTGGGCATTTTAAGTCAATAAACCTCTCTATTAAAATATTTACAATTTGGTCATAATCATCACAATTTAAACAATCATTAACATACACTTTAAGAGCTTCCCCTTTAAGATATTGAGATATATGATTAAATTTCCATTCCTCATTCTTATTTTCTCTTTTACAAATTTGGTTGAAATATTCTAGCCACTGCTGAATCCCCATTCCCGAATCAGGCTCAAATACAATCATCTTAATTTCATCCATATTCCTATTACTTTTATCAATATAAATATAAGAAGGTACTCTATTATCTTTACAAAGCCCCGATCTTAGTAACATTCAAATAACAATAGAATTTAAATAATCATTAACAATGAAATAAAAACACATAAAAATATTCAAATAGCATAAAATCACAAAATAAAAATTTCAATCATAAAAAACATAACTTACACTGCCGTGTCTTCTTTTTATTTACTTGGCCGCATATCATAGAATAAATTTTTCAATCAGCATCAAAACAGTAAATCATCAAAGTTCCATTTAATTCCATCCGAAGGATTTATAAATCTCACTCAGTGACATAAACATATTCCGATCTGAATTTCCACACTGTCATAATAGCTGAAGTGCATACACCAGCATCATAAGCATCGAACAAAACCGGTCGATCAAAAGCACTTGCATCTGGCATATCCACTGGGCTTTTAAAAATATCTGGCCATCCTGGTGGATTTTAAAAATATCTCGGCAAGGGCTTCTCCGAGGAATTTTACAGTCGAGTACCGAGAACTCGCTTCGTAGTGTACGTATAGAATGCAAAGAAGAAACAGTCCATTTCCATTTCACTTTTATTCGAAACTCAAAAACAAACTGGCTAGGCTTTACTCTTTATGATGTTCAATCCGTACGTGCTGATTTTAATACCGTGAAGAATCTTGATGATTTAATTTATTAATTAAGAAGACTTTTGGTTCGTATAGGCAGGTATTTTTTTCCGTCTCTATCGGCGGCCAAGGAGAATGTTCTATGATCGTGACGTACGCGCCGAGGTTTGCATGCACCATCGCATCCCGGAACAATCTGACTATTTCGCGGGAAAAACGCCGTATATCATTTCTTGAACGCTCCAGAATACATGTTAACTAAAAAGTCTCTCGACCAATCAGCGCGTTCGGATTAATTCTTCGGCGCTCTTATATTGAAGCGATTTTACAGTGAGCTGGAAAAAGCGCGGCAAACAAATGCTTCGAGAATATTCCCGAAGAATCTAATTCCTTCGAATAAATAAGAAGAGAAGAAAAGAAAATAAATACATGCGTTTAATCGAGCATGGCAAGATGCCAAGATAAATTTTTATATTGAGATTAAAGTAACTTTCATAATTTGAGAAGTAATATTATTTTGTCAGAAAACATAGGGAAATAAAATAAAATAAATAAAAATATATAGGTTGTTATTTCAAGAGAGTAAAATATTTTTAGCTGGGAGATTGATGTTTTTAAAGAATTAAATTCTAGGATGCATTTTATATAATGAAATAAAAGTGCGTAATTTTAATAGAACATCGATCAGCGCCATTTTTTTAAGAGAATGATTTTAGAACAAAGTATTTTAGCACGGTAGAATTTTGACAATCGAAATACTGGAACGAGAAAATAATTTAGAATAATGGGATTTACACAGAATTACAGTTTAAATGAGGCCAAAGGCGAAAACATTTTAATTTGTTTCATATATATATATATATATATATATATATATATATCCGAAACAAGATTTCACACTTCTTGGAATCAACGTCATCAGACTATGAATCTGTCAATTTGTATGTGACGCAAATTTAGTAGGCGCTCTAACTTACGAACTACTTCGTAGAATAAAATGAAATTTCATATGAAGTTTTATCTTTATGCAAACTGTCGCTGATTAGATTTTGGGCCAATTTCCACAAGAGGGGGGTGCCGCAAATGAATGATTTGTTCGATTAATTTGAAGCTTCTATGGTTAGATTAAATGCACACAATTTAACGAAATTCTACGCTTAGTATCCTGAATATGGGAATGCATTGACATTAAAATTTGGTTGCAGGCATATAAGAGGGGTGCCGAAAAAAACCTATTTGCTAAATCGATGTAATTTCTTGCAGTATTTAAATCATTTAATTGATGTGATGTATATCGAATAAAGGGTTGTGATAGCCACAACATACTAGTTTTTTATTGAGCCATAAGGGCATGGACTATATAATATCCCTCATTTACATCTCTTTTAATCATCCATTTACTTCTGGGATTAAGCATTTATTTTTTTTGTATGAAATTTATAGTGCAGGTGATTTCTCCTGATTTGGCGGTGAATTATTCACCAAAGGTGCAGCTGGCCGTGTATTTTCGTTTTATGCTTTAAAAAAAAGCAATTTGCATGTAGTACTTATAAACTTATTTAGTGCTCATAAATCTAAAAAAAGTTATTTTCTTTGTTTACTGAACACTTTTTTCCAGGAAATGTTCCAATTATAATGTAGGAAAATAAAAAATAGAACGAGAGAAAATTTGCTCGAAGAGCTGTCTTAGGGCTCTCTGAAATACCTAAAGGAAACGTCTCGTCCTATCGTTCGTCTCGTACATACAGACATATATATATATATCAAACGTTAAAGTTACCGAAAGTTTTGATTCATTAAATGACTAAAATAATAACTTTTCGGAATACAGAAAATTTATATTTTGTCACATTCTGTTACTTTTCTTCTTTTAATTTAGTCAATATGCTGGTTTTTATTTTATTTCATTTATTTGATACTTTACATTTTTCTCCTTGGAGAACTAGATGTGGAGTTTCAATTAATAATATAGTTTATCCCCCCCCTCCTCCCCGTAAAATTGCAAAATATTTTAAATGTTAATATTTTCTGTATTAATATTTTAAAATATGTTTTGAGATTTGTGTTTTTATTCCATTATGATTTCGTTTTTTATTCCATTTATTGAATAAATATTACAAACTTTCTTTGTTTCATATAACCGGAAATAGCTTTCGAGATAAAAAAAAAAGTACGTATTTTAAATTCTTCATTTTTTCACTTTCGTAATATAAATCTTTTCTGAATGATATATTTTTTCTTTAAATTGCCGCAAATGAACCTAAAAATAAATTGCTACAATTTCTTTTGTTACAAAATATTTTCAAGTTTCTTCTACTTCTTTCGGCTGAATTGTAATTCAGACTGTAATTTTTTTCCCTGTTATAATTTACATTCTCAGAAAATGAGCTTGATCTTTTTTGCGGGTAAATTAATATTTGAAGTTATAATAGAATTGGAAGCACTCCCTTTTTTCTTCTTTTTTTCTGCTGCTAACAACTAACTACTCGCAATAAAACAGTTTATGGAATAATTGTTTAAGACTTTTATTTCAACAATTTTTTCGTCTTACTTCATTACTATTATCATTGTGCATTTATTTTTTAACATTTTGGTTAATATTATTTGCATTTTAAATAACAAAGCGTGCTTCAAAAAAATGTGAACGATTTCAAATCATTTGTTTTCATAAATTGTCAAAATTCATACACATTTAATATGAAAATCGAAGCTTAACCCTCTAGGGTATGAATGTTTTTCTTCAATTTCGGGGGAAAACTCCGTTTACGTTAATAACATTAAATGTACTTTATCCAAATCACAAAAATAAGATTTACTGAAATTCAACAAATATGTCATTTACTGAAATCTTACTAATATAGTTATTTTGTGTACTATCGATATGGCAATAGGTTAATGGAAGAATTCTTGATGATGCTTGGGAAATGTCGTATTGTATCAGTATTAAACAAATATAACAACTTTCTTCTACTTTTTATGTTTTTATCACAAATTATTTGTTCGGAAACGTAGCTCATATTTAAAATTTAAAGGGTGAAACATATGTATAAAAATAAAAGAATACCCAACGATGCAAAGAGAATTAAGCAAACTTTTATTATTATTATCATTATTAATAAATGATGAAACACATATGAGGTAATAATAATAAATGTTTAGACATGTACCATCTTTACTACGTGCACACTTTCAAAATAAGTTTCGCCCAAACCTAAAATGTAGAGGTAGTTTCCGGAACACACCTGTAATTGGAACAGACTTTTCTGCTATTTGAAAAATTTTTCGTCTTTTGACTAGAAAATTTCAGGAAGTTTTCATCTTAGGTTTGCGAATTTTTCGTGTTCTGACGGGGAAAATGACATGCTGGAAAATTCCATTTCTCATATGAAATAGTACTAATCAGCACAGTTGCCGAAAATCCCCTCTGATTTGACGAAAATGCGGCTATTGATTGGAGGATTTCAATCAATTTTTACGTTAGATTAGGGAATATTTTGGGATATAAAGGGAAAAACAAAGCGGGCAATTTTGTGTTTTTAACGAAATATAATTAGCGGAAAAATTCATTCTGTTCACGAATTTTCACGAGCGTGTTAGAAATAATTGTTAAAACAAAATAATAAATAAAAAGTCATGCCCTATTAGTAGAGCGACAGACCCCCAAATGGGTTTACTGCCCATAATCTCAAAGTTAAATCAGAAATTTTACTTTTATTTTACTTTTATGTAATTTTCAATGGGCATACCTGTCGTTATTCAGCACTTGTCAACTCCATCCAGGATCTTTCCATCAGTTTTCTCATAAATGGTTGAATCGCAGGAAATTTAGTTATAGAAAAAAGGAACATAGAGCTGATATAAAGTTTTGTAGAAAATCACAGTCCTGGGAAGATTATATAATGAAGAAACCATCCAAATAAATTTCAATGATAGTATAATATTTTTTCTTTCCAATCTATACTATACATCCGTTATAAGGGAAACTACAGAGATTGTAATACGTAAAAATTAAATATGTAAAATGCAGCATCATTTAACTTACCAAAATTATGTCTTGAGTTACTCCATGGTTAACGAATATGGAATAATTTTTTTTTATAGTTTATAATTTTTTTTTATTTTACACCTTTTAGCAATTAAAAGAAGTATATCGACTTTTCAAAAATCTATACAGGGTGTTATAATTTGTTACATATTCATGAAATTGATTTCTTTAAAAAAAACTTCGTTAGAAGGCAACTTTCTGGTTTAGAAGTAAAGCGGCATCGTTCTGAAGCTGTATTTCCTGTCTAGAGAATAAATGTTTTTTCACAAATAATTAATTTATTTTCATGCCATATTTGAAATTGCCTTGAAGTTTAAACTTTTCAAAAATATAATTTTACTTCTGTATACATAGTTTCAACAGTTTAGTTCTTTAGATCAATGGTTTAATTGCTTGTCTAAAGTTTATGGCAAGAACTCAAATAAAAGAAATGTTTATTTAAAAATAAAAATGATAAAATTCAAAGAGGGCGTTCGACCATCACGTGTGCCATTTTCGTATAGTGGAGTATATAATCTCAGGTTCGAAAACATTTTTTCACTGGCAGAAAAGGTCGATATTTTAAAAATGAATTAATTCTATTCCGTGCTTGACAAAATCTTTATTTTTCAGGCAAAGTTGAAGTAATAAAATACAGATGAGTTACAAGTCAAAGGATTAGCAGCAAAAATATTTAAAAGGACATAATTGCTTTTCATTTAATCGACACTAAGGAGAGCGCATGACCTCATGTCACGGTAACAGTTACATAACTAAATTTTTATCTAAACAATATCGCCAACATAAATACTGGCGAAAAAAAATAGATTCCCAACTAAACGTACGGGTAAAAGACGTTAGATAGAAAATAAATGGAAAATTTTAAATTGAGTGAACAGAAAGTGAAAACAAACATCGCCCTTGGCGAAACGAACATGCCAAGTACGACAACCCTATAAGGAGCCACTTAGTCTAGCGACACCACTGTGCTATTACTTAAAATACCGTTTTTATTTAAATAAAAACAGATAACCGAAATAAAAATGAATATCAAAGGGGAAGAAGTATAAAATTTAATTGTTAAACTGTAACGGAAAAAAATAGAAAATAAATGATATTTTTAAAGTAGTATATTAATTATGTCTTATTATTAAGTTTTATTTATTACAAATTTAGGAAGACGCACTCAATAAAGAAATAAAAATAAATGCTTTTTTTCTTTTATTTTTTTAAATACAGTTTAAATGGGGAAAAATTAATTTTGAAGCATTTTAAAATGAAAAAGGAAATAAAATATGTGACTGCATCACAGCGGGTTTTAACACTTTCCAACATAGTTGAAAAGTGTTTATGAATTCGGTTTGGCTACGTCTGTCTGCCGTATGTCTGTCTGTATGCAGTCTGCCTGTCTGCTATCTATCTGTCCATAATCTAACTGTCGTAAATATACTCGGATTGACATAAAATTTATATGTGTTATTGAGGTTTACTGTAAGAATGTTCGCAATTCAAAAAGTAAAATAATTCCGTTACATTACGGTCTATGGGGAAAATTGTTTGCGGTACATTTTATTGATGTTACGATACTTCAAACGTAATGAGATTGGTATACATCATTGAGACTACCACATGCTTTCTCACGAGTATAGATTAACCTGTAGCTTACGGGAAATGAATACTTTAAATATCCTCCGATTACGGGAAAAACTTGACCGTTTCATCCCCCTTTCTTCAGAAGCATCACACCCCAGGTGATGGTAGAACATCTGGATATCATTAGGCGCGTCCGCTAACGACTTTCAATCGTGAGAAATTTCGGGATTTACTTTTCCCTAAAGGAAACCTTTTCATCTGTTAAAAGTAATAGCTTATCGTTATAAATGAGGTTTAAATGTTATACGGACATGAAAATTGCCCTTTTTCTGTGAAGTCATTAAATTCAAGTGATTAGTTTTTGAAATAATTGAGTGATGTCTCTTAAAAATAAGCAGAAAAACACTTACAATGAACGTTTAAATAGTGGTTTATATTTTGAAAAGGAGAATATAAAAGAAAATGTTATAAAAAAAGAATTTTTTATGCTAATATAAAATACTTTATTTAAAAATAGCTTTAAACTTTCAGATACTTTAAAAAATTAAATAAGCAAATAAAAAATAATTTCCTTAAATAAACATTTATTTTCTTTTTATCATGATTCAGATTATAAGAAAAAATAAATTCCATGATAAGAAAAATGTAAAAATAAATGTATGGGTATCGCAACAAAAACAGTAAGGAAAAATAAAGTTTTATCCAACTGGATTAGTGTTCCCAGTAAGGCATTAACTTTTTTCATTCAGAAATAAACTTACACTTCCAGTGTTTTATAATTTATTTTGTACTTAAATTAGCGAAAATTCAGAAATAGTGACAGAAATCTGAATAAAAACAATTAAACTAATGTGATAAGCAAAACATTTACATACTCATTTTATAACACAAACAACTAGGCACAATACTAATTAAAAATAGCTGTAAACTTTCAGATACACTTAAAAATTAAATAAGTAATACAAAAATAATTTATTTAAAAAAAAGTTTTTTTTTTTTCCCGTTACAATTTAGATTATAACTAAAAAAAAAAAAAAAAATTAGAAGAAAAAGGTAGAAATAAATACATAGAAATCGGTATAAACAGTAAAGAAGAATAAAGTTATATGCAACGGGTTTGGTGTTAACAGTTGAGCATTTACTTTTTAAATTAAAAAATAAACCGCTATTTCCAAATTGTATTATAATTTATGTTGTACTTAAATTAGTCGAATATTACTATACAGAAATAGTAGTAGAAATCTGAATAAAAATATTAAGCAAATGTTATAAGTAAAATAAGAAAAAAAAATGTATGCTAATACAAAAATACTTTATGCAATAATAGCTCCAAGCATTCAGATACATTTAAAAATTAAATAAGTTTAATAAAAATAATTTCCTTAAATAAGCATTTTTTTTCAATGTGCAAAAGATGAGAGAATATAACTAAAAAATACCTAGCTCCTCTAAACTGATGGTCGGTTGGTTAGTTGATTTATGACGGCCGATTATTTACACAAGGGATATAGGCCCTAGGGGGTGATGGCATCAGTAGGGGTCTTTCTAAGGGATCATAACTCGTATTTACGGCAAGGTTCGAAGAAAACCACGGAAAACTCCGAACGGTTAGGTCGACGAGCGTGACAGGGGTTTGAACCCAGGACCTCCCGTCTACCAGCTTTGAGAGCAGAACATGTATATATATATAGATATATATATAGATATATATATATATATATATATATATATATATAACTTTTAAGGATAAAAAAAAAAAAAAACTAAACATGTGCATTTCACGTGTGTGCTGTGTATTTTCTAACAACTCAATACTATATTTCCCGTACGTGGAATTTAAAACCGCTGTATTGAAATTAAATTATGCCTTGCTAATTTATGAAATGTACTTTTTTGATTTTGAGTCTCTCTAATTTTAATGCCCCCTCCCCACCCAAACAACCTTAGAATAATAATACTAACGCAAACAATAACAATAGAGAAATCATATAGAAAATAGCTGGGAGTAAAGTTAATTTTTCTCGAGAATTACTGAAACGATTTAAAAGAAATTCCTTTTCATATTTTTGACGTTTATTAAACAATAAATGGTCATTCGGCAATAAATGAAATTAAAAAGTGCAATAGGTGTACGATTTCACAAACTAAACATTCTACTTTATTTTGAATGTGGTTCTCAAATGTCCTGCTGAACAACGCAAAACTTTCTGACGCATTTTTAAACGCAAAATCATAAAATTTGCAGGCCTGACTGTTGAAGCAATTTGGAATCGAAATGAGTTTTCAATTTTTTGATAAATAAATTAGTTGTCGTGTTATAAGCTATTCGTGTCACGTGACAACAGGTTTTTCTCCTTTCGTGCGATGAAGAATCAGGAATTCGGTTCAAAACGCGGACTTTGACAGTGTTTTATAAAAGATCTTCTGCCTTTACCAAAAAATGGAAAACGTGTTTCGATTGCAAAGTTTCTGAATAACAACATCTGCCTGTTTCATGCGTTTTTGAACAAAAATGAATTTAAAAATGTATCTGATAGTAGGCCCTTTGTATTTGAGAACAGCGTTAATTAACTTTGTTGAAAATGAATGAATTTTGAGAGACAATCCTTATTTATATATAAGTATAATACAAAGTTTAATAAACATAATACTAATTATATAATAAGTATAATACCTAAGTATAATACAAAATAAAAATAAAATAAAGTATTGAATTAGCTTCAGAAGTTTCCGAGAAAAAAGTACGGCAATAACAATTGTTTTCCGAAACGATTTTGGAACAGCTATTGCCTCTTTGAACATAGCAGAAAAATGCTTAGGACTTACATTTGTACGACATTTATATTTGTTTATAATCATATGTTTAAAAAATATATAAAGAACAATTAATGAAACTTGTATTATTTTTTGCATAACTTCAATTACTTTTTTTTGAATCAGATGATTGCGGAGTAAATTAATTGTAAATATCGTTAGAATTTCATTACTTATTAATATCATTCTGAAACAGACAAAGTTCAATTCCATGCAAAGAATATAAAACATGATTATTAAGTTGTGTGTGAGCATAAAACTAACTATTTTCTACTGTGTAAAAGTAATTAATTTTACTAAAAAATTTATACATAAAAAATTTTACAAAATTAACTGTATTTTTGTTAGATAGTAATATATAATAATTTCATTTTTGTTGAGTTCAATAAATAAAGTTACGTATATTATTTTAAGATATCTAGTGTACTATTGTCGAAATAAAAAAACCCCGCAATACTTAACATTCTAAGAAGAAAAACTTAATCAAAATCAGCGATACTAAAATAATAAAACAATTTACTGAAAATAATCTATTCTCTTCATATTAATATCACAAGCAAAAATTATCTTCCACTGATTTGGAGGAAGTGAGGTAGAAACAGCTTCAAATCGTGTGCTTGAACAATGTTTACTTTCTTTGCTGCATAAGTTTTCCCTGTATTTCCCTATGATAACTAATATATTCCCTATAGAATTTCCCTTCTCCAATACCCAATGAGACCCCCGTTGAGCCAAACGCTATTAAGGATTTCCTGCACTCCATCTTTGAGGGGTGGAAATTTTCGGGATGACGATAATCCCAACCCCGTATTTTTCAACAGTCTTTCTCTTGGGACTACGGTAATCCCACCGTAAGCAAAAGGTTAAGTGGCATTTATAGTTTGATAGTTCGGATTGACATGGACGAACCGAAGGATTCCATTGCATTATGATGTATGAGGAAAATTCGTTTGCTGTGCTTTTTAATCATGTTATAATACTCCAAGCATAACGAAATCACTGAAGTGCACTCTGCATGTTTTCTATACATTTTAGAGTGCATAGCATTTATCGTTCATTTACACAGGCACACAAGACAAATCGGTTAAAAGGACTGACTAGTAAGATAAATATTTCCTGGAAACTGGTTTTCCTCTGTGCTGTAAATTTTAAACTGATCTAATTTTGAGTGTATAAAGTGGTGTGTATGTATTCTATAAATGGTATACAGGGCTACACAAAAAACTTCGCACCCATTACCGGATAAACAGAAATTGATGAAAATGTATTTTTTTTTGTGTTATGTATTTTTTATGTTGCTTATTTAGATATTTAGATATATCGATTCATAAAATGAAATTTCTTATAATATCCTGTTAATTTGGAAAGTTTTCAATAATTTATGCCTGATGCATGATTTTTCGTTCTTGTTTTCTTTGTCCCGGAGTGTACATTATATAATTTTATTATGAAAAAGTCTTCAACTATTATGAATAGTTCAATGTAAAGATAGTTTTCAAATAAAATAAAATAAAATAAAATAATAAATATGTGAATTATGATATATATTTTTAATAGATAATAATAATTTTAAAACAACATTCTAAGAATTTTTATATGTTAAATATATATTTAAAGTGCATTCTCCGCCATCTTGTCTGATCCAACATTTCCCTATTTAAATTTTTGTAGCTTTTTTACGAATTAAAATGGCCTGATATACGATAAATATTTCAAATGTTAAAGCATTTCAAGACATTTATTTTTAAATTGCAGGTAAAGACCAGTTTGAGGTATGTGTGTGTTTTTGTTAAATTTAAAACGCGTATTGATTGCTTTTCGTTAAAAGGTTTACAGCAATTTTCCACGTGTCTCTGTAATTTAGTTGAAGTTTCACTGCAACTTTATCTAATAAAGCTATTAAAAAATCGATGCTTAAAGGAAAAACTAAACAGTCACGAACTGATACTAAAGAAATTTTTTTCTGAAATATGTCATTTGTTTTGATTTTCATTACCCTTTTCATATTTCAAAATACAGAATAAACTATACTAAATTAGAGCGCATATAGGTAGAGTGCGAGGTCTGTCTATGGATTCCTGTTTAACTCGCTTAAACCTTTTAATAATACAATCATTGTTTTACACATATTGTATTTTTACGATTGTATTTTTAAGAAGTTGAGATATTGTATTTTTAAGAAGTTTCACTGCAACTTTATCAAATAAAGCTATTAAAAAATCGATGCTTAAAGGAAAAACTAAACAGTCACGAACTGATATTAAAGAAATTTTTTTCTGAAATAGGTCATTTGTTTTGATTTTCATTACCATTTTCATATTTCAAAATACAGAATAAACTATACTAAATTAGAGCGCATATAGGTAGAGTGCGAGGTCTGTCTATGGCTTCCTGTTTAACTCGCTTAAACCTTTTAATAATACAATCTGTGTTTTACACATATTTATTTTTACGATTGTATTTTTAAGAAGTTGAGATATTGTATTTTTAAGAAGTTTCACTGCAACTTTATCAAATAAAGCTATTAAAAAATCGATGCTTAAAGGAAAAACTAAACAGTCACGAACTGATACTAAAGAAATTTTTTTCTGAAATAGGTCATTTGTTTTGATTTTCATTATCATTTTCATATTTCAAAATACAGAATAAACTATACTAAATTAGAGCGCGTATAGGTAGGGTGCGAAGTCTGTCTATGACTTCCTGTTTAACTCACTTAAACCTTTTAATAATACAATCTGTGTTTTACACATATTGTATTTTTAAGATTTTTAACTATACTTCGCACATTTTTAAATATGTATTTTATATACTTTATCTATGTTTTACATATAATTTTAACGTAGTCAGTGATTATCTTGTTTTGGATAAATAGTTTTATCGAGACTGAAATTTCATCTAGATTTTAAAAAGGTTGATTACTGTAAAATTTTCGAAATTTCAAATAACTATATACAGGGTTCGTACAGCTCCTGGAATACTGAAACCAAGAGATTCTTCGGTACCAGTATTTTTTTTTTTTTTGCAGAAAATCTCTCCTTAAAAGAAAATGAAGTTTCGTTAGTTTAACCTAGATTTCCTTTTCTATAAAAAAAAATACTGGTGAAACTCCTGGAAAAATCCCTGATCCGCACGAATCCTGTATATACACTGCTCAAAACAATTAGGGGAGCACATGGTTTTAACGAAATTACATAAATACTTACACCAATAAGTAACTTAAATTAAAACATCCATAATTTAAAGCATAGCAGGAAACAGAAAAATAAAACTTCATATGCATATCAAAGTTCATGACGTCAAAAACCAGAAAAAGGAGATAAGTGAAGAAATCAGGATTTTGCAGAAATGTCTGTTTCACTGTCTCACTTGCGAAATTCAATTGCTCAGCTTTTGTTTTGAGAAAAAGGTGATTTGAAAATGTCACAACAACATGATTTACCGGAATCCATGGCTTGGCGTATTAGAGACAGATTTGAATCCGGACAAGCACAACGAAGAGTAGCGGAAGCTGTTGGAGTTGCAAGAAATGTCCTTGCAAGGCTGTGGAATCGATTCCAAGAAACAGGAAATGTTAGATGTCGGACCAGGGCAAGGTCGACCACGTGCACCACAGTAACTGATGACCGATATGTCCTGTTAACAGCTCGTCGAGAAAGAAAAGGAAATGATACTCAGTTGCAAAAACGGTAGCTCTTGGCAACAGTACGAAAGGTGTCCAACCAAACAGTGCAAAATATGCTTCATCAGGGTGGTATCTATGCACGTAGGCCAATGATCTGTATTCCGTTCACCATAAGCCACTGTGCGGCTCGAAGAAGTTGGGCTGCTCAACATCAAGATTGAAGGCAACGGATTGGAGTCAAATGCTGCTTCCCTATTCAGTCTGGAATGTGACACTCGACGTATTTTTGTATGTAGGGAAAGGGACATTCGAAATAACCCCACATTCGTTCGTGGAAGATCACATTATAGACAAGGTGGGTTGGTGGTATGAGCTGGAATCAGCATAGGTGGACGTACGAACCTGCATATCATTTAGAATGACACTTTGACGGCCCAAAGGTATACAGACGAGATACTGAGACTTCATATCATACCTTACGTTGAACCCATGGTGATTCCTTTATTTTCATGCATGATAATGCCTGACCGGATACAGCTCGTCTGTTGGAGAACGGAGAACATGGTTGAAACTGAAACAATACAGCATATGTAATTGCTGTAGCTGAATCAGATCGAGCATGTTTGGGACACACTCGGACGATGCATTGCAGCAAGACGAAAGCTTTCGTTTATTGTCTGGGACAAGGAGAGTGCAATTCATGAAGGTTGGAATAGTATTTCTCAAAGTCTTATCGATAACCTCATCACATACATGGAAAACAGGTGTGCAGCAGTCTTAGCTGTTAGAGGGGACCACACGCCGTATTAAACAACTTGCATCATTACTAAACAATACTTTTTTTTGTAATTTACATGTAACCAAATTGTTGCCCTAAACCATCTTTTCGTGTTCTTTCCATCCTTTCAAAGAATTAATGCGCTTACATTTTTTTGCGTCTTATTTTCTGTATTGCGCATTGATACAAGTGTACTCTCCATTTTATACCCATTCATGGCTGTCTCGCAAGGTTTTCTTCTTTTATTTGCTTGCTCCCCATAATACGGCGCACTGTGTTTTATTCGCATATCATTTACCACAAAATCACAGCAAAGACGTCATTAGACTCGAGATAATGTCTTCTCTGAGAATATGAATGCAATTTTTGAAATAGTTGTACGTATTAAAAAGTGAACAAACTTTCATTTTACAAATGGCAACACTTTTGACACTTTTTTGAGTTCTTCAGATCAAAGCACCACGGATAAATACACAGTTTATATATGTTTTTTTTTTCAAATTTTCAGAAAAGTGAAATCAAAATTTGAGGATGGTAATATTAAATCCAAGCGACAAACTTTATTTCATATCTTCTCATAAATTTATTCGATAAAAATGGTTCTTTTTCTTTTACAAAATACAATGAAGGAGAGCCAAAGATAATACAGACATTTTTAGATCGAAAAACATATTTTTAATTATGAAATTTATTGATAAAATCATTAAAAATAGGAATTGTGAAATACATTAATTTTAACGCGAACGGTTGTCAAAAACATATCTATGTGATTTTACAGTACATTTCTACTATTAGTTTTCGAGATATGGAGAAATTTATTTTTGGAAAGTTTAAAAGACTATCTCTTAAGATATGCAACTCCTTCGTTTACATTTAAAAAGAAATCATAGAAAATACTCAGGAAAATCGTATAGAATTTTCTTTAAGAAAATTCAGTTTATCTTACTTTTAAAATGTCAACATCCAAAAAATGCAGGTTGTTCAGAATAAAATTTTAAGAGGCATCAGAAAGCCCCCTGTTAATTCAGAAATCAAACCATTCATAATGACCTTAAAATAAATCCTATTCGAAAAATTATTAAAAATAATGCAATAAACTTTTTTGACAAAATTCATTCTTTTCTTAATCCTGCAATGTTAAATCTATCTGATTATGATGAACGGAGAAGTTATAGGCGGCTTCATGCTGTCCTCCACATCCTGGAAATTATTATGCCCTAACTTCATTTTCTTGTTTCTTCCGCTAGCTATTGCTAAAGTAGGGTACCTACGTGGGCTTTCATATATTTATATATAGTTTTTGTATATAGCATTTTTCTTTCCGATTTATTTTTATCTGTAAATAGTTTGTAGGCTTATTTTACAATTTTTATTTATATATCATTAATTTAATATAATTTGTACTATATGTATTTCTCGCCGAAAGCGGTCTTTTTGTGGTTTATTTTTCTTTTTGATCTTCCTGGGCCCATTTAGTCTTTTCCATTGTAATTGTTGTTCTGGACTTCAGCTAATGTCATAAATCTAAGATCTTTATTGCTCGTACTAGAAATACGGAGATATTGGCTCCAGGCACTCTGATTAATGAACTCTTTCCAAGTTCCAAGTTTTATAATTTGAATAAAATTTTCTGGTTGCTAGTTCAACGTTCTCGGTACTTTTTGCAAAATCGTAACATTATTTTTTAAATTTATTGGTGTACCCTTAAAATATCCTGAGTCTCCCTAACTCAATAAGATTTCAGAAAAATGCATAAACTATATACATTTACGAGCTCATTTGATGAATGCAATTGAAATACGATTATCACACTAAAATTTTTAAGATACGGCAAAAGAGTGCAAATTAAACGTATGAACTCTTGGGATTGTTCAAAGTTGCTCCCTACAAAATCAATGTGCTTTTGTAGGAGAATTTTTCAAAGGTTAAATGCTTCAAGCCACTCATTTCTTGGAATAGATAAAAACAATATGTTTTTACAGCCTAATCAATTTCATCTTCGGAATGAAAATGACGCCCACGTAATTTGTTTATAGATTAGAAAACAGCCAAAAGACACACATAGCAAGAAAAGGAGAATAATGTGAATGTCCTATCACATTGATGTTTTTTGTTCAAGAAATTTGACTATAATCCTTGTTAAATGAGAAGATGCATTGTCATGGTGAATCGTGAGTTAGCGAACATTCATCTCTTGAAGAATTTCTGGAAAACACTTAGTGGTGTACCAGCTAGCTTTAACTGTCTTCCCTCCCTCCAGCTTTATTGCTTTGATCAGCCTTGTACTTCTGAAGAACACGGCATACATTACTTTTCTTTCATTGCTCACTGCCTTTGCACCATTGCTGTTTTGGGTTCTTCAAAGACCAATATTTTGCTTTCTTAACGTGTTGGGACGTCAAAAAAGATATGTGTCTTATTACCAGTTAGGGCTTTAAAAAAATTACGGTGGCCACCATCATTAAGTAATTTTAAAGTTTATTTACTGATTTTGACACGAGCCGCTATTTGATATTTTGTTAAATTATGGGTGACTCAATGGCAAACTAAGTTTTTGATATTTTTTCATGCATAATTTTATGTGTAGCTTCGAATCCAATGTTTAGCTTCTTCTGCATCATTTGGTAGATACAGCGATTATCATCGGTTAACTGGTTTTATACGGCTGACATATTTCCTATGGCTACAGCTAACAAAGGTATTCATGTGTGTTTTTCATCCAGTAGATAATTTCGACCGCTCCTAAATTCTGTAAACCCTTCTGAATACAGTGGTATGAGATGGATTTCTATTTATCCTCTTAAGACCCAAGCTCATATTTTTTGAGCAAATTTTACAATGTTTGAGATTTATGTTTCTTTTGAGTCTAGAAAGCAATACATATTTTCATTTATTTAAAACAATTTTAAATACTTTGTTTTTTAGCGTGTCCAACAGAATGGACATTGGGTCTTAGTCCTGTAAAAAACTTGCTATTGAATTAGATGAATCCAAATGTAAAATTCTTAATATTTGAGAAAAATAATGCCACAAAATTGAATTCTAGATAAAACAATGATACAAAATTTAATTAGACACCAAATAATATTAATAAGAGTTTTAAAAAGTTCATTACCCGTAAAAAATAAATAGATCAACCTGAAATTCAGTAGTTTATAAACGTGCTTCTGCAAGTCAATTATTAATTATAGTTAAACGAATATACGAATACAAGTTGCATTTCATGCGCACAACCTTATTTTATATTATAATACTTATGAAGTAAAATGATAAGTATTATAATATAAAATAAGGTTGTGCGCATGCGCACATAGGTAAGATCGCTACATAGGCTTAAAAAACAGAATTCTAAACAAAACACTCAAAAAACAGCATCAAGTTCTTATTTCTACAAACTTTTGTATCATCAGAAGTGTGTTTTTATCGTTTATACGTCACTTTTAAATATCGCATAAATTCAATTTTTGCATCATTAAATAGAAAAAGTGTACTTTAAGTACGAAACGTGTTGATCAGTGTACTAATTTTCAAAATAATAATAATAATAATAATAATAATATCTTATTTTGTTTTTTAACTCTCTCAACACCAGTCATTTGTTTGTTAGAATAATAATAATTAGTAGCACAGCTATCACAATTGACAGGTAAATGCCAAGAAGAAATGTAAAAGAAATCAAAATGAGCTTATTTATAATCTTATACTGTTATATTTAAATAGATTGTCTTTAAAATTTTGTTGTTATTTAAATGTTATTAAATTTTTTAATTAAATTATGAATAGCATAGTAACAGAAAAATAATACCAAAAATAATACCAAAATAAGACTTAATAAAAGCTTAATTCTAAGTATCTGCATTTACCAAAAGCTGCAAAAAAAAAATCTTTTACTAAATATTTTTTATTTATTTATTTAAGAAAATATATTATCTATTTCTGTATCTATTATTTATTTCAATACTGTCTTGATTTTTAAGTAAAAACTAATGTCATTCTTCAGTATACAACAAGAGTCTAATATGAATAAAAACAACTCATTAAGACCAAACGTCCAATAGAATGGACATTAAAATTTTTTTGGTTCATTCTCTAAATTATACATTAAATTACTTAAACTGCGATGTCATTTCATTGATACAACATTTAAAATTAGATTTGTGTAGCATTAATATCAAAATACTTTTAAAATATATATAAAATTAGAGTTAAAACTGTCTGCTTACCTTCAACAGTCGGTTTCTTGTTCTCTGCCACTTTCAAATGATTAAAATACATATTTAGCTGCATTTTTTTTATTATTTCGGTGCACAGATAGAATCACTAGACTATCTAGTATAATGGACAGCAAGTATTTACAAGTTCGAACTGAAATTAATTATTTTTTATAAAAAATAAAAATATCCAATAGAATGAACTCACAAGAGGCTAAATTTGCTAATTGAAGACGTAGAAGGCATTCTTTTTTTTTATTTAGCCTGGCTTTAAAATCATAGAAAATCACAGACCGATAATGCTCTCACGTCAACTACATTTTCTTTTCTTTCAAAATTTGTTCTATGATAGCTAAGTTGCAATTGTTGCCACAAATTATCGCCTGCGGACATAAAAGCGTTCAAATTTAAATATCCAACCAATAATTTTTTTGGCGCATATGTTATGCCCCTGTCTCAATTTTTTCAGTTTTACCCACGTATATTGTCAAAAGTAGGTGCTACAATATTGAAAAACTGAGAGTTGTTACTACATTTAATATGTAGAACATCCCTATTTAAAAAATTACATTCATGTTCGGAAAGTAAACATTAGTTGAAGCCTAGGGACACTTTTATTGCGATTTTATTGGAAATGACCTGTGACTAAAGGAGGGGAGTGTGCTTCCTTTTCCTGTACATTTTAACAAAGTTTCAGTATTCGTACTTTTATTACAATGCCAGCTACCAATATTAATACATACATTAGCCAATTGTTTACAGAATGAAAAAACAGAAATTTTATAAATAGTTTTTACAATACTATTTTTTCACATGTAAGAGATTTAAAAATCAAATATCGGATATATTTGGAAAGCATATAAAAGATGCAAATTAGCAAGGTTTACTATTATGTAACATTTATATTTACAGATCAGATTGCATAAAATACTCATTCTGTGTGTTCATTATGGTAAAAATATCACATCTCATTAGTAAAGTAATAAATACTTTTACTATGGTCGCCTGTTATATAATTAGAGAATATATCATATTTTATTATTTTACTTAAAACGATTATATGGAGGTATTTTTATTGTTAAAAAATTCTTGATTGCATCCCGTAGACTAATAATTTTATTGAATTATTAGAATGGAGGTATGACTGGTATAGTAAAATGATACTTCTATATAAGGATATGCGATTTTTCTTATATTCACATCTTCGAAAGGTATAAAGTTACTATTAACTAAATTAGAGGTACTTTTCAATTAGCCGGGCGCCAGTGATATATATACATGTATATATAGACACACACACACACACATATATATATATACATATCTACATATACATACATACGCATATATATATATATATACATATATGTATGAATAGAGTATATATATATGTATATGTATATACATATGTATTTATATATGTACATATATGACTGGCGCCCGGCTAACCGAAAAGTACCAAATTAGATAAATCAAATTTATACATGAATGTCAAATGTCAATTACCATTATATACATTTTGATACATTGAAATACTCAATTTGAAAACCGAAAACGCCAATAAAATATATATACATATGAAATGCGATATTTAAATCTTTACAAGAAGAACATTTGAATGAACTTGACTGAACAAAATGAAGAAACGCTGTTTGAAAACAATCTTAAAACATAGCTAAGACTTGCAACATATAATTATTATATTAGTATTTAACTAGATGTACAACTGAGCGTGTTTAAAGGAATTGTTGTAATTCTAATTCCTGGAATTGTTGTTAAAATCTATATATTAATCTAAATACATATTAAATCAAGCATTAGAGATCCCATCTCTCAGTTAATTACTTGCATCACATTTCTTCCCGTTTGAATAAACAGAGACTACTGAAGCACACTGTGTGTTATCAGTGGGATTTAAACTCGAAGCTGTAGCTGGCTGATTCCAAATATTTATTTTATCATTGCGTTAATAAGATATATATGGACACATAAATTGACATATTGCTTAGACTAAATTTTGCTAACGAAGATACACAAAATTATTAACAAAATCCAACATTCTCTATATTCATTTATTAGTGTTTAAACTTAATTAGTGAGCCAGACGAAGAATATTTTTTAAAGGTTTCCTTTTTTAACGTTATCCAAAATAGTTAAAAAGTGCGTATAAATCGGTTTGTCCAGCCATCTCCATCTGGTCGTCTGGTTGTTACTCGTGCTATAATTCACGTAAATATTATGGGATTGTTATATATTTGATACACGTTCTTGAGATTTACTACGGCATATCCGGGATTGAAAATAAAGGTATAGCATTTATAGTTCGTTTATAAGGACTCTCAAAAGAATTACGTTTCATTATATTCTACTTTGAAAAATCGTTTTCAATGCATTTTATTGATGTTACAATGCTTGAAGCATAAAGAAATTAATATGCAGCACGGAGTTGCTCTACAAGAGGCTTACTGTAAAATATGATGTGTACAGATTTTATAATTCAGTTACAGGGACACACAAATAATTCAATTACAGTACTGTCAATGAGTGATAATTGATATAAGTGCTTTGTCAATTGTGATATGCGTTTTTATATCTAAATATTTGTTTTTCACTTTACTTGGTGTGTCGATGGATATACTGGACTGTATAATACAATTCCAATATATTTTCTTTTATTCACGGACATTGCTGAATGGGAATTTTCAACTGTGGTATGTATTTCCTAACTGAACTTAATTTCAGCAATTTATGTAATATAATACAAATCTGTAGATCATATACATACAGGGTTTCGAATACTTTTTCGAATATTGGTAGTAATTGCTGAAATTGGATTTTCAAATGTGCTACTTGTTTTCCAAATTGTTTACTTAGATATCATCTCTTTCACCTTATTAAGCGGTGAAGTTTTATTACAGTATGCTACATGTGATGGAAAGTTTTTCATAACCTATGCTTGACGAATGATTTTTCGTTTTAATCTAAGATCTGATATGCAGCGTTCTATCTGAGAAGATGAACAAAACGTTTGTGCAAACACGTTATTTCGATTACATGTTCAGGAATTACGTGTTGTGTCCATATTTTCAGACGTTATGACTACATATTTATAGGGAGACATGTTCTTTGTACTTATAAGAAAACTAGTCGGATGTGCCAATCCCAAAAATTTCTTCTATGTCGTACATGATAATAGCTCAAAAAGCGTAATTTCAAAAACAAGGGGAGGAAAAAAAATTCGTAATTAATTTCAATCAAAGGTACATCAACAGACGGGAAAATTTTTTCGTATTACAAATATGCAAATGAAATTTAGATTGGAGAAATAGGTGATTCAGTATGATTTTTTTTAACAGCTACCGCGCCGTCCCGAAATCGAACAAAATTCCCTATCAAAGAGCCATCTTCCGGCCGATTTCTTCCAAATTTTTATAAAAAAAACTCGTATTGTTAGATTACATCTAAATATAAAAGTTCCCAAAAAATATTCATAAATTCTTCATTTAAACTGCAAAAAAATGAAAAATTGCACAAAATCGCTATTATAGCGCCCCTTTCCGGAGAAATAACCCCATTTTCAACTGGAACCTGACGTTCATAGTCAAAAACATATCTATGAAGTTTGGTCTAATTCTATCAATAACTTCATACACTTTCCGACGATACAAAAGAAAAATCGCACCTAAATTCACTATTACAGCGCCACCTTCAGGCCGATTTTTTCCAAAATTTTATACAAACGTAGGTATTTGACATTACATGTGAGTACATATTTTCGTCGAATGATATTCATACATTCTTTACTAAAATTGCAAAAATTTGAGAAATCGCACAAAATTCGCTATCACAGCGCACCCTTCCAGAGGAATATCCCCTATTTCAACGGGGACCTTCTGGCTATTGTCAAAAACAGATATATGAAGTTTGGTCCAATTCTATGCATAATTTCTTACAATTTCTGAAGCTACAAGAAGGAAAATGGAACAAAAATCGTTATCACAGCGCCTCCTTTCGGCGAAATATCCCCTATTTCAACTGGGACCTGCAGGCCATAGTCAAAAACATATATATGAAGTTTGGTTCAGTTTTAAGTTTAATATTATGCATGTTTCGATACTACAAAGAGGACACACAGACACACGGACACACAGACATTCTCTAAAAACGTGTTTTTCGGGACCTCTGACCTTTAAAACGCGTAAATCTGTCGAAAATCACGAAGTTGAACAAAAATTGCATTATAATCATATATATATTATTTCTCCTGTCAACATCACTCTTTCTAAGAAAATATGAAACGCAGAACAACGAATGAGATACCATATGAAAGGTTTTAGAACCGGCTAATGACATAGCCCACTTAACAATTCGTTAAAACATGTTTTTGATTAAAATTTGCTGAAAATTAAAAATTTAATCCTCATTGTTTTCATGAAAGAAATGAAAGGTTTTCCTGAAATTATTGTTGCCAAAAAAATAAAATACCACATTTTATGATGCTCATAGCAATTATTATAAAAAACACCGCACGGGTTTATTTTATACTTATGATTAAAAAGCGAAATTGAAATGTTTACATTTATGTTTCTAAGTCCCATGGTTTTCCCGAAGCGGATGACGTCATCCTCTAATGGAGTCAAAATACGATTGTTAATTTTATTTCTCGCTCGTGCCTTTAGCAATCTTGGATCAGTTTTTACTCTAACTTTGATGGAATAAATTAGATGATATTCTGGCTTGACTAACAACTAAATGTTGTTTGCATATATATTTATCCTTGCTTTTTCTTTAGAAGTTTAAACCTGCATCTAATAAATATTACATATTGATAAAAAATGATACTTCTCTATTATCCCTCCGACCACTTTTCATAACAAAAAACTATCGCCAAATAAACGGGAGAACGTTGCCATTGGAATATCAAAATAAATAAATAAATAAAATATAAGAATTTAAGGACACAATTGTTATTTTAATTAATAAAATAACTACTAAATCAGTAAAACATAATGAAAAATACACGCAAATGTCGAATGTAAAACCACTAGATGACGTAACAAACACGCAAAATGATTCTCACATCAAGTAAATGGGACTGCATTTTTGGCGTTTAATCTTACAGTTTGGCGGTAGTTTTTTGTTATGAAAAGCGGTCGACGGGATAATAGAGAAGTACCTAAAAAATATTAGATTTCTGTGCGAATCTTCGCACGGGCCCTATGGTTTCTTATTTTATAGATAGTAAACATAGAAAAGTAAAAATTATTTTAAAAAGAGAAAAATAAGTTGTAAAACCACAAATCCTAAATTGAAAATTTCACTGGAGATAATAACATTAACAGATGCCAAAAATCAAATTCACACATGCACCACAGTTTTATTTTATTTTTTACATTGTTTGATTTATGCCGTCTCTAAAGGAAAAAAATTGTTCAAAGTTAATAAGTTAATAGCAATTAACTAAATAAAATAATAATTCCGTTACACTTCCACAAGTTCATACCACGTGTCATAAGATGACATTGTAAAATTCTAACAATGTAAGCCCATCAGAAATGAAGGGATTTTGAATATCTGAACATTTATATATAGATGCATAAAAATCACTTTTAATTAACCTTTTGTGACTCAACAACTCCGATTTGAAAAAACATTTACTCAGATTGTTAGATAGAATATATCATTTTAGACATGTAAAAAATCATTTAAAAAATTTATATTGTAAAAATATATATATATTGACTAAAATATATTTTTTTTACATCAGCAATAAACAGAAATTTACATACTTCTCATAAATATTGTTAATTGTCTAATATAAAATTTTTAAAGTATACCAACTTAAATTTGTAAAACACAATATTTTTGGACGTCTCTAGCATTTTTAATTCTACAAAATTTACGAAATTTATTTTAGCTGTAACGATGTGAAACTGCTAAAATGATAAGTAATACTTTGGAATGAAAAATTAAATCAGTAGAAACGTAAGTTGAGAATTATATGAACAATTTATATTAACTGCTGTGTTGGAAAGTAGCTGCAAAAAAATCGCCTTTTAAAGCCCACTGGATAAGTAACGTTGGCTTTTGGGTGTGTTGCATATATGCAATGCAGCAATATAAAGAGTTAATTGAACAATATATATTAATTCTTGATTCATATGTAACGTAAAAATCGCAAGAATAAATGCCACTTTTCCATCAAATGTTATACACTAAATGTAACACGTTTAGAAAAAAGTTTTTAAAACTAATTTTTGTGATTACTCTTGAAACAACTGATTACTTATGTTTTTTTTCTTTTTTTAACTATTAAAACAATTGAGTAGAGAATGCTGAATAAAATAATTTTAAAATTAAAAAACTACAGAAAAAAAATAATCACGTTCCTTGAGTTTATACAGGTTGTCACTGAAATAAATTATGATGGAATTGGAAAATGCTTACAATGAAGTACCATTAGCAATGTCACATCCAGATGTCACGTGAAATATATCAACACTTAATGCCTGAAATATGAAGTAGTATTGTAACACGACATGGAAAATTTTGAAAGGTATTTCACAATACAACTGCTTCGTTACAGTTTTATCCCTTTTGAAAACTGCACCTCCTTTTCAATGCTTGAAATGTGAAATAAAACGAAACATCGAGTCAAAATAATTTTGCGCTGATATATTTCAATGTTCATTTTAATGTTTATGTTTAAGTATAGCATAAAAGGTGTAATTAAGTATAGCATAAAAGATGGAAAATATTATGTAATACTTTTTAAGATAATTTCAGAATTTAAAAATAGTTTAAGTTAATATTCTAAAAGTAATCCATATACATATTTCGTAAATCAGCCCTTTTCCCATCCATAATTTATTCCAAACATTAAGGACAAAGATAGAACCACGAGTGCTATGTTTTAAATTTATATCACATGTTTGGAATTCCTTTAAGTTAGTTTTTATCTGTAACATAATCATTGTAATACCAGTGTTTGGTTTTATCTTTTCCAATCATAATGCCTTGGGCATAGGTCCCTACCCTTCCGAAACCACCAGGGTAGTCTATTTTCTGTTGTATTTTTCTTTTTACGTTCACGAGTTTTAAATTTATCTTAAACGGGGGCTCAGGGGAGTAGAATCCACCCCTCCCTCATTTAAAAAATATAATTTTTCATTACTCTGTTTTGAAAAATGCCAGTTTCTCAGTTGTTACATTTTTTTTTATTTTTTTAATATTAATATGTTTTAAGATGGAAAGAGGTAGGAGGGAATCGGGACAAAAAGTTCATAGTTAAGCTTATTTCATTATTGTAATCTCCAAGACCTCTGACCGGCGAGCAAAAGGGCAAAACTGTTATGTTGTTTTCTCTGTAATTATTTTAAAATGTTAAAAAAAAAAAAAAAAAAAAAAAAACATGATATAAAAATTTAATTACGTTTATGAATACTATTTCATCCAACCCGGGCTTCCTGGGATAGAGAATGTATGTGAAAATCATTTTTTTTAAATTGAAAACTCTAATAGATTTTTTACATTTAATAACTTTTTTACTGTCCCTTAACAACACCAAAGAGGATTTTTATATGAAATATGTCAATTATAGCTTCAAATTAAATTTTGAAATTTATTTAAAGCAGTACGTAATTTCGTGCTGGCTTCGTGCCAGAAGCTAATAGCCGAAGAAGTCGCTAAAAATTTCGTTATCAACAACAGTTTTTTTTATTTCTGATAATTTAAGCGGTTTTAAGTGCTTATTTCAACTACATGTCTGTAAAATTTGTGTCTTATTTATACATTTTTATTTATTGATTAATGATGTTTTAATTTTTTTTGTTGAATATTAGCTGGAAACAAGTGTAGAACTTTTTATATTGTTTAAAGTGCAAACGGATTAATATTTTGCAATCGTCTGCCAGCGATACAGGTAAATAAAAAAAATGCTTGAAATTAATTTAAATGCTATTAGTAAATGAGTAAACTGCGATACATATTTTTTTTAAATTGCATTCGAAAATAGATTTTTTCCCAGTATAACGGTGTCAAAATTAAAAATGTGCGATGTATAGAAATTTAAAAAAATGCAGTAGCAAAAATCGCAAAACGGAAATTTCATTGTCAAGTGTTGCCATTCGCAAAATGACGTCATCGTTACTCACGGACACGTTTGTCCTTTATAATCGAGAAATTCCTTGAGACTATTAATAATTACTTATGTTCTAAAACTACATTATATTTGAAAAATTACATTAATTTGAATTCTGCTAATACTGCAGTGAAATCTATAGCATAGTGAACGGATAAATCAGTTCACGGCGGTGAGAAGGTTAAAATGTGTCTTAGGCTTCTGGATACAGGCACATGTGTTCTAAATTCTTATCTGAAACCACCCTGGATTTCGTTCTGATGGCAATTATGGTTGTAGGAGATACATTTAACTTTAATCTTTATATTCCCCTTTTGATCTGATTCAAAACATATAGGAATAATCTTGATTAAATATATTTTAAAGTGAATTGTATTATTTTTAGTTGAAAAATGTTTCTAATGATTTAGGAATTAACAAAGTACTTCTAAATATTGTAGTGGAAACATGTCATGTGAAAACAAGCGCAAAGAAAAGCACAACTAAAACGACATACACTTATTTCAAAGTTTTATAAAATCAGCGGGTTCTTTATTGCAAAATGAAGAAAAAACTGAATGGCATTATCAATAGAAAAATAAATAAATAAATATCGTAGTTCAGCGCGTATAATGAAAATGAGCACTGAAAATATAAATGTTCTGTGTGTTAGTTTGAAAAACAGTTTAGAATAAATAAGGATTTTTATTTAAAAATAATACCTTCCTCTCTGAATATTGCGATTCCGAGAAAAGTCAAATTTATCAGAAAAAAATTCTATGTAATATATTGTATTTTTAATAATTTGAAACATTTTCCTTCATTTAAAAATCCCGGAAATGAAATTCCCCACCCTTTTCATTGTCTAAATGAGTCTTGATGAATCTTTATCCGGTTCATTTTTTATTTTCATTCTTTGCCCAAATATCATATGAAAAATTTCTTGTTAAGATTATGCTTGAAATCTGGTGACTTTTCATATTACCAAGGAAATCTTCACATTTCAAATTTTTCATGAGATAAGAGGAAGAAAAAGGGAAAAATCTTTAAGGACCCTGACAAATGTGGGAAGCCCGCACCGACTGTCGAAGTTCCTTCCCTACAACTTTTAGATCCTTCAAAAGAAGGAACCATAATCACGTTTCTTCTTGTCCAAGCCACACAGTAGATTACTCCACAGTTTGATTACAAATATTTTAAACTCGTGTCATATTTTGTTTTCAATTAATGTTTTAGTGAAGAATTTTAAATTTTGTTATGAAATATTACCCGGAAAGAAATGCAGAACTATTTTTAAGTACAAACATGTCACTATTCTGCAATCGCGTTAATTTAATCGGGTGAATTTTTAAAAAATCATGTCAGAAAATTATTTTAAAAACTATAAAAAATCAGCAAATTGAGATACACTTATGAAAAAATTGTATTTGAAAGAAATATTTCTTCTTATTTAAAGGCATAAAAATTGAAATTGTGCGATGTTTAAGGAGTTATAAAAATACAGTAAAAGCGAAATATATTAGTCAGGTGTTTTCCAAAGTCAATATAACGCCAGTGTTACGCACGGACGTGCGTTTGCTTTATAATATAGATGTAACATTTTTTTTCTACATGTATAGCAAATCATTTAATCAATTTCCCTAAGAAACAAAGTTTAGAATATTTTTAATGTGTCCATAGTATAAGAAAGTAGGGTTTACAGTAATTTCGATATTTTAAATATATCACAATTTTCGAATATTTTTATATGCCTTATTTAATTTTTGAAAAACCTGAGATTAAATAAAGGAAACAAAACTTTTTGAAAATAGTGATATTCAAATTACCAGTATACAATCTCACACACACCATTCCCCGAGAAAGACATTTTTCATACAGTTGTAAGTTGTATTATATACCCAACGGAAGCTTACTGTAAGTCTACTAAACAATATCAATAATACAAAAATAAGAGAAAAATGAGTGTAAAGACATTGAGACTAAATTAAAATGATAAAATTGTAATAAAAAATATATTTTTTTAATTTGTGAATAAAAAATATCCTTCATTCATTTGATTACTTGAAAATATAAAATCTTGCCTACATAATATATTTTTTATTTCGTATAAAAAAAATTATATAAAAAAGCAGTTTTATTTCATCGGTTATATATAGAATTGTTCTTAGCCTATTTACTGTTAATGTTTATTTTTTAACTCTTTACGAAATATATTTAATATCTTTTATTGTTTGTTATATTTGTTAATTGCTTACTAGCAAACTCTGGAATAAGATGTCAATAATAAAATAATAAAATAATGGGTCTAAAGATGACTAAAAACATTGATCCTTAATTAAAATGATAAAGTTATGCTAAAATATATTTTTTTTAATTCTTGAATAAAACATATTCTACTGCATTCATTGAATTAATTTAAAATATGAAATTTCGACATCAGAATATTTTGTATTCTTTAAACATTGTTTTCTTTTAAAATTCAATTAAAAAATGTGTAACATAAAATTGCTCAAAACAATTTTATTTCAGTAATGATTTATAAAATATTCCTTAACATAGTTAGTGTTAACATTTATTTTTGAACCATTTACTAAAGAAATGGAATATATAATGCTTGTTATTCCTTATAAAATATAAATGTTGAGATGCAGTTAAAAACTAAAAACATTTTATTTACTATTAAAGTTTTTGTCTTGCACTGAAATGCAATTTTAACAAATGTAACAATTTTAAAACAATTTACAAAATCTTTAGGAACAAACTGAAACAATTTTTAAAAACTTAAGTGGGGAGACATTTCAAAATATTTTTCATACGTGAATAAAACGTAAAAAGCGGTAAAATTTCGATTAGATACGAAAGAAATTATTTTTTAAAGTTTTACCTTGCATTTTGAGATACGAGTTTATCTAAAAAATATATTTTTTAAATACTTTGTCTCGGAAACATTTCTAAATATTTTAACTCTGAATCAACTCTAAAGTAAATATTTTTTTGTCTTTTGCGCAATTCTTATCAGCATGCATGAGAAACACTGAATTATTGAAATTTAATAGTATTATCGTTTTGCGCTCTTAAAATATTTTTCCGTTCTAGCGCTTCCTTTATTTCTAAAGTTTCCAAAGTTTTTCCCACTTTTTCTCTCACCCAACTTCTTTCAAAATTGCTCATTGTTCCGCTTTGCTTCATACTTTGGGAGTTGTGCATTTTAATCTTGATTTTTACGCTCTTGTGTTTTACTTAACTTGGCTTTTGTACGGAAAAATGGAATTATTAAATAGATTTTTTATTCAGTCCCTGATTGGCTAGAATTAAAAGACAAATATTTACACAGGTATATTTACAAATCCTCCATTCATTTAATTACTTACAAAATTTGAAATCCTGCCTAAATAATATTTTTTGTCTATAATTTTTTCCTTTAAAAAATAATAATAATATAAAAAATTCCAGAAAGCAGTTTTATTTCAGCGGTTATTTAAAGAATGTTTCTCATCATATTTACCGTTAATGTTTAAATTTTAACTTTTACTGTTGAAATATAATTTTTTTTTATTGTTTCTTATGTTTGTTAAATGTTTACAATAATTCTGGAAAGAAATGTCAATTATAAAATAATTTAAAAAATGGTTGTTAAGATGTCTAAAAACATTGAGCTTTAATTAAAATGATAAATATATCCTAAATAAATCATTAAACCATATTCTACATTCATTAATTAATTTAAAATTTAAAATTTAAAATTTTGACATTGGAATATTATTTTGGCTCAAACCTTTTTTTTTTTTTTTGAAAATTCAAATGAAAAATATGTAATATAAAAATTTTCCAAACAGTTTTATTTCAGTGATTATTTATAAATTTATTTCTTATCATACCTATTGTTAACATTTATTATTTAACCATTTACCAAAGAAATAGAATATTTAATGCATGTATTTTAATACAATTTTTAAAATAATAAAATAATGGGTCTAAAGATGACTAAAAACATTGATCCTTAATTAAAATGATAAAGTTATGCTAAAATATATTTTTTTAATTCTTGAATAAAACATATTCTACTGCATTCATTGAATTAATTTAAAATATGAAATTTCGACATCAGAATATTTTGTATTCTTTAAACATTGTTTTCTTTTAAAATTCAATTAAAAAATGCGTAACATAAAATTGCTCAAAACAATTTTATTTCAGTAATGATTTATAAAATATTCCTTAACATAGTTAGTGTTAACATTTATTTTTGAACCATTTACTAAAGAAATGGAATATATAATGCTTGTTATTCCTTATAAAATATAAATGTTGAGATGCAGTTAAAAACTAAAAACATTTTATTTACTGTTAAAGTTTTTGTCTTGCACTGAAATGCAATTTTAACAAATGTAACAATTTTTAAACAATTTACAAAATCTTTAGGAACAAACTGAAACTATTTTTAAAAACTTAAGTGGGGAGACATTTCAAAATATTTTTCATACGTGAATAAAATGTAAAAAGCGGTAAAATTTCGATTAGATACGGAAGAAATTATTTTTTAAAGTTTTACCTTGCATTTTGAGATACGAGTTTATCTAAAATATATATTTTTTAAATACTTCAAAATACAAATTCTTATACAAATTCTAATACAAATTCTTATCATACTAATACAAATTCTTATCAGCATGCATGAGAAAAACTGAATTATTGTATTTTAATAGGATCATCGTTTTGCGCTGTTAAAATATTTTAACGTTTAAAAAAAAAAAAAAAAAAAAAAAATCATACATGAATAAAACGGAAAAGGGAATTAAACTTCCGTTAGATACAGAAGAAAATAAGTTTTAAAGTTTTATCTTCCCTTTTTAGATACAATGGCTGTATCTAAAATAATTCTTAAACAAGAACGAAAAATCATGCGTCAAGCATAGATTATGTAGCACTTTCCAACGCTTCTAAAATAATTTTACAAATCATTACCGTTTAATAAGCTGAAAGATGACATCTAAGTAAACAATTTGGAAAACGCATAACATATTTAAAAACGTAATTTCAGGAATTTTCAATATATACAATATTCGGAAAAATATCAGAATACTTTTATGTAGCCCTGTATATGATCTATAGATTTGTATATATACATAGGATGCTAAATTTTAGTTTAGTTAGGAAACGCGTAGCACAGTTTAAATTCTCCTTCTGGAGTTTCTGTCAATAAACGGAAATGTGTTCGCGAACTTTTGTGCTGCCCTGTATAGGATCTACAGAATTTATACACACCACGTAATAGACAAAAAGCTAGTTAAGATTAAAATCGCGTTCAGTAACTTAAAACGCACTTCCAGGAATTATTGTTAACAGACAGTAGAGAATTCTTTTGTGTGTCCCTGTAAATGAACGATGACTGCTATACACACACTATTCTGTAGTAAGCCTCTTGTAATGCACCTTAGTAATATACATAAACTTCAATGCGTTTAAAATAGTGGAACATTATTTAAATAAGCCGCAGACGATTTTTCTCCATAGACGTAATGTAACGGAATTATTTTGACTGTCCCTGTAAAGTAACTCTAAGTGCTATACACCTACTATTCCATATTAAGCTTCTTCTAATGCATCTTAGTGATCTATATAAATTTCAATGCGTTTACGATAGTGAAACATTTTTAAAATAAACCGCAAATGATTTTTCCCCATAGACCGCAATGTAACGGAATTCTTTTGAGTGTCCCTGTAAGAAAACTATAAGTGCTACACACTTCAGTTGAAATAGGGAACCTGACATAGATAACGACAATAACATATAAAAATTGCAGAGCAATCCGAGCATATTTACGGGAGTTAGAGCACGGACAGACGGCCAGACGGCCAGACGGCCATACGGCCATCCGGCCAGACAAACCGAAGTCATAAGCACTTTTCAACTAGGTTGGAAAGTGCTAAAAATATTCCGTCTCGGAAACATTCTAAATATTTTAACTCAGAATCAACTTTAAAGTAAATATTTTTTTGTCTTTTTCGCAATTCTTATCAGCATGCATGAGAAAAACTGCGTTATAGAAATTTAATAAGATTATCGTTGCGCTCCTAAAATATTTTTCCGTTCTAGCGCTTCCTTTCTTTCTAATGTTTCCGAAGTTTTCTTCCGGCTTTTTTTATCGCCCAACTACTTTCAAAATTCTATATTACTGGGCTTTGCTACATGCTTTGGTAATTGTGAATTTAATCTTGATTTTTACGTTCTTGTATTTAACTTAACTTGGTTTTTGTATGCAAAAATAGAATTATTAAATAAATTTTTTATTCCCTCCCTGATTGTCTAGAATTTATATATATATATATATATATATATATATATATATATATATATATATTTACACAGTTGTATTTACAAATCCTGCATTCATTTAATTAATTGAAAATTTTAAATCTAAATAATATTTTTTTTTTGCTTATAATTTTTTTCTTAAAAAAATAATGTATAAAAAAGAAAACCGCAAGGCAGTTTTATGTCAGCGGTTATTTATATACTGTTTCTTGTCATATTTACCGTTAGTATTTACTTTTTAACTTTATACTGCTTAAATTTAATATTTTTTTAATTGTTTCTTATGTTTGGTAATTGCTTATTCAGGAAAGCAACGTCAATAATAAAGTAATTTAAAAAAATGTGTGTTAAGATGACTAAAAACAGTGAGACTTAATTAAAATGATAAAGATACCCTAAATTAGTGACTCAACCATATTCTACATTAATTTAATAAATTTAAGATTTAAAACTTTGACATTAGAATATTATTTTGGTTTATACCTTTATTTTCTTTTAAAATTCAAATAAAAAATATGTAATATAAAAATGCTCTAAGTAGTTTTATTTCACTGATTATTTATAAAATATTTTTTATCATACTTATTGTTAACATTTATTATTAACCATTTACCAAAGAAATAGAATGTTTAATGCATGTATCCCTTATAAAATGTAAATGTTCAGATGCATTTAACTTTTACCTGAAAACATTTTATTTAATATGAATGTTTTTGTCTTGCACTGAAGTCCATCAGAAGCATATTTTTAAAAAATTGAACGCAAAATATTTTTCATAAATAAATAAAACGGAAAAAGCAAATTAAACTTCCGTTAGATACAGAAGAAAATATGTTTTAAAGTTTTATCTTGAATTTAGATACAATAGCTTTATCTAAAATAATTCTTAAAAAATATTCCGTCTCGGAAACATTCTAAATATTTTAACTCTGAATCAACTTTAAAGTAAATATTTTTCTGTCTTTTTCGCAATTCTTATCAGCATGCATGAGAAAAAATATGTTATTGAAATTTAATAGGATTATCTTGCGCTCTTAAAATATATTATCGTTCTCGCGCTTCCTTTCTTTCTGAGGTTTCCGAAGTTTTTTCCGCTTTTTCTCTCGCCCAATGTCTTTCAAAATTGCATATTATTCTGCTTTGTTTCATGCTTTTGGAGTAGTGCATATAAATCTTGATTTTTGCGCTCTTGTATTTAACCCTTTCAGCAGCAAGGTACTTCTGTTGCTAAAAAATGTGTAATGACTAAATGGCACCAGGTTTTATAAACAAATTTATTCGAAAATAAGTAAAGTTTTTCTGCATGTAAATTGCCAAAAAAAATTGTTCATTTTTTTTTTTAATTCTGGGCCCATCGTGGCATTTTGGGGATTTAAAATATGTACTTTTTTTTTTTATCTCGAAAGCTATTTTCGGTTATATGAAACAAAGAAAGTCTGTAACATTTATTCAATAAATGGAATAAAAAACGAAATCATAATGGAATAAAAACACAATTCTTAACGAAGACCCGTAAGAAAAAACTCAAAATTTTTACTATTGATTTTTAAGTAATGAATTTTGGTGTACTATTTAAGAATCTTTTTATAAGGAATAATCAGCAAAAAAATCCACTTTTTGTTATAAAGTACATTTTTTATGGGAATTTTTATGATTTTTTTTTGTCGAAATATACACTTTTTAAAATTACTACTCCTCATTCAATTTTTAATATTTTGGTATTACTAAAGTTTCTATAATAGTGTTATGGTATATGGAAAAGACCTAGGGAGAGATATTTTTAATTTTCTTTTTTAATGAGCTTGAAAAAAAAATGAAATCACTCATGGTAAATTTCCTTAAAATCGTTATTATAATTATGTTTACACATTTATGTAAATTTTTCAGA
This sequence comes from Maratus michaelseni, assembly GCA_963931845.1. Classification (NCBI taxonomy): domain Eukaryota; kingdom Metazoa; phylum Arthropoda; class Arachnida; order Araneae; family Salticidae; genus Maratus; species Maratus michaelseni. Next base: position 424,688,539 of record OZ007588.1, on the reverse strand, counting down.
AATATTTAAAAAATATATCTCTACTTACTTTTGTTGCAATTTTTTTAAGATTTTAAAAATATAAACACGTTGTTTCTAAATTATTTTACCACTGAGCCTTAGTACTTTGAACTTAGGCAAAATATGAAAAAAGTCATTTTCAGGAAAACGCATTTAAAGTATAAAATACAAGAGAATGTAGTAAAAAAAACTTCTTTCATGTTGAAACTATTTTTTATATTAATTTCTAATATATCAAGACTATATTTTAAGAAAAACTTTTTATATTGAACTCAATAGAAAAAACTTGTAGCCAGTTTTGTCTTCGAAGAAAACTCCTCGGTTTTCATCGAAGAAAATTACGCTTTTTAAAAATACTACTCCTCATTCAATTTTCAATATTTTAGTACAATTAATATTTCTTAAATAGTGTTATGGTATATGTTACAGACCTAGGGAGATATATTTTTTTAATTATCTTGGGGAAAAATTTAATTAAACATCGTAAATTTTCTTAAAATCGTTATAATTTTGATGTTTACCAATATATATACAATTTTCAGAAACATTAAAAAAATATATCTCTCATTACGTTTGTTGCAAATTTTTTCAAGATTCTAAAAATATAAACACTTTGTTTCTTAATTATTTTACCATTGAACCTTAGTACATTGAACTTAGGCAAAATTATAGAAAAAAAAACAAATTCAGAAAAAAAACGAATTATAAAATACAAAAGAAATTAGTAAAACAAAACTTATTTCGTGTTGAAACTATTTTTTATATTAATTTCTAATATACCAAGACTATTTTTATGTTGAACACAAAAATTTTTGCCGCCGATTTCGTTGTCGAAGAAAAATTTCCGCTTTTACAAAATATTATAAATTTTTGTATTATTTGTAATTTTTTTTATTATTATGTATTCTTCTTTGATTAATCATACTAAAATTAAAATGTTATTAACTGTACCTAACTTTGTAATAGTGTAATATAAAAGTAAACAAAGATGTATGAACTTTTTAAATGGCCGTTAGCCCTTTAAACTCTAGTGAATACAATTAAAAAAGCTCATTTACTACCTGTTCCAAGTGTCCCCAAGTACTGAAATTTTGCATGGACATTCGCAAATATGTAATATTATCGTTTTCTGAGATTTAAAAAAAATTTGAACTTTTGATGATTTTTTGCTGAAAATGGGGTTCGGTTCTTCCCTTAAAATTAAATAGTATATAAAACATACATTACCGGCGCCCTTCAAGGGGTAACCTTAACTTAGTTTTTAGGGTTCCGTATTTAAAAAGTAAAAACGGAACCATTGTAATATCACTTCGCGTGTCTGTCTGTCCGTCTGTCACAGCAGTTTTCCTCAAAATCTATGGAACGTGGAAAGCTCAAATTTAGGAGAGTTATAAAGGCTCATAGACCCATCTATTTATCGATTATTTGCCATTCACAAATATTTTTGGGGAAAATTTTGGAGGGCTAATTATATTACATGAAAGAATATATGTATATACATTTATATATTACACATCGTGTAGGGTATCGTTCGAATGATCTCGTAACACCGAACTCAAAAATATATTTGTTTTAATTTTAGGTATTATATTTTCAGAGATATCGTCAAAAATGCAGAGCAAAAATATGTTCCCCATTTCCTTATTTCCGAATTTACTGAAACTAAAATTATGAAAAAATTCGGGGTAGTAGGAGTTTATTTAAACCTTGTAGAAAACTATAGAGATTATTCTAGGTCAGATAGTTTTTGAGAAATTTGCTTTTTTCCTTTACACACAAATTTTACTTTGCGGGCGCTCAGTGGGGAGAGTTGGGATGCGCTCCAGGTACCTATCAACGCAGAATCATCCAAGGACTGTTGATAATGATGCTAAAAAAATATATATCGGTAATTAGCTTAGATATCCATTAGAAACCTATCTATAAAAAACTGAACGGACCAAAGCGACGTTGCAATTTTGCGCCCTCCTATCGATGTGCCAAACAATGAGAAGTTCAAACTTTGTGCAAGGCTTTTGTTTTAGGTAAGGGGAATCATAGTGATAAATAGTCAACGTTTTTCATTCCTATTGAATATAATTATTGGGAAAAATTCCGAAATCATTGATTGCCGCTGGAAAAAGATGTTAGAAGAAAGGGAGAAAAAGTTGGAATGGAATACCGATAAAGGGAATTCTCCAACCCCTAGTCGGATATGTAGTGAAGAATCAGATGCTTGAGAGTTAACAACTGATGATGCTCTAGACAGAGTGAAAGTGTTTTTGTGCAATGGTGATAGTTTTTATTTGAAACTTTTTTACATTTTTGAAAATGCGGGACGTTTTTAATGGAACTTTTAACCATGTTTTTAGATAATGTCTGAGTGTAAATTTGTAATATGGAGAATAAATCGAAATAGATAGTTTAAATAATAATGTTTGTTTCTGGGAATTCTCCATAATCGAGGCCCACGTCATATATGCGTAGTCTAACGGAATTGTTTTGGAACAACATTTATGACAGTGATAAAATAATGCGTGATCTCTAAGTTACACAATAAATGCTTATAAAAGAGTGTTTCTTGATACTTATTCAGATTTTAAATTATTTATACCTATTTTTCCAAGGTTTTTTTTTCGATTATATCATTTTTTTATGAGGAATTAAATATTTGTTCATTGAAACAATTAATGTTTTCCTTTTTAAAACTATGTTAATAGATATGTAACATTTGGAAAATAAGTTAAACAGAAAAATTAACCATAATAGGAAAACATATTACACACAAATCCTATTTTTTCGCCTTAAAGCAAAAAGTGGTAAAAAACACGATTATAATTGCGTGTGAAAATTATCAGCAGTATTTTTAAAATCATTTTTATGTATTCATAAAAATTCTAATTTACCGCTTCTAGAAGACTTTAAATGTCATACATAGAAAGTCTAATTAATCTCTTCCGAAGCAAGTCATATTCTTCCATTTTCTTTAGCGATTGAAGATAAATTATGTCACGATATTGCTCTTTATTTTTATAATCTATCTACATTAAACTGACACTTTCTTAGATTTCACTATGTTACTGCATCTTTACTATATGAAGTTATGTTTTTAAATTTAAGATAATTAATTTCCATTTATTAAAAATTCATGTTAATTTTTTTTATTCATTTAAAATCGACACTAAAAATAAATTTCTTATTGAACTTATGTCTTCGTTAAAAAATAAATTAGCGACCACTTAATCGTATACAGTATTTACCCCTTTCATTATATACATTTTTATAACAAGTATTGCTATTTTTCCACTACGTAAAATTTAATTTAGAAAATTATATAAAAGATTTTAGCTAAATTTCAATTCATCAAGATAATGACAAACTGTTCTTAACTTCCGTATATATTTCCGTTTATTAGTTAATCAAACCATACACTCATAAAAATATATGAAGTGACGAATTTATTCTCAGTAAAATCAATTATTGGTGAATTCAATCCGATTTGTTGGACCGCATAGAATTTTCAAAATCCAAATTTCTTAATAAAAATGCATTTACTCTCACAAAAATATAAAAAGAATTAGACAAATGAATTAATATAAAGTGACATGCTCTTTCTTATTGGACTTGGAGAAAAATTTGCTAATTTAATTGTAAAAGGATAGACCGATTTTCAGTCGTCTTCTATTTAAATTTTTTGGAACAGAAAAACGAAATATCACTCTTCAGAAACTTTTTCTGAAGGCCCGACATTTTTTTTTCGACGTCCTGTGCAAGATCGCGAACACAGCAGTAACCAATCTTCCATCAAAAGGGGTCTTTACACTCAGAGTTTGTACATTTGGCGGCTTTTTATTCATAAATCCTGAATTTATATCAGAAAATTTTGAATAGTAAATTTCATTTATTTTATTTATGGAATATCTATCATTATATAAATTAAAATTCACTAATCAAGCTTTTTGTTAATAATTGAAAATTCCTTAACAAAAAATCCGTCAGATGTCGCAACAATGTCCACACTACTGTTTTCACTTGTTGATGTTCGAGTGGGTTCCAGCTTAGCTGAAAGTTGGTCCAATGTATTTTGTAACCATTGAAAATGAAATATCATTAACTTTTTCCGAAGATAAATTACCTTTAAACACAACTTCCATGCATTCTAATTTATTCCGTAAAAAGGAATTGTCTTATGCAACAAAATGAGTCTAAAACCATTTGATTGAAAATATACTTAATGAACTAAAAGTTTTGGCAAAGTTTTATATATCTTATTTTATTAATTTGTAAAAAGATTTTGGTAAAACAATAACAAATATAAAATTGATTATCAAAACAAATAAATAAAATATTTTTGTCATAAATCATAAGTTATTTGGCAATTAGTTGCACGATTAAAACTGGTAACAGTAAAACAATTTGGTCCACACGTGGATATTTGACATTAAGATTAGCTTCTACATATTCATATATACTGTACTTTTTAAATTATTTTAATACAATAAAATATAAATATTGTTTTTCTATTGAAAAAACTGCGAAACAATAAAAAATTTAAAATTAACTTAATGTTTATTTACAGTGTCCATTTAAATTCATCAAAGCAAAGTCCAGAAAAAATTTAAATGAAGAATTGTACAATATTTAGTATTAAAAGGGGAAAAAAATTATTTTTAGGATGAATTCACAATAGTTTTAACTTCTTCACAGTACTTAAGAAAAAGAGGAAATTTTGACATATCTTTGATAAAATATCTTACTTCTAGAGCCAATCGACTGTGAGAAAATTCCCTTTATCTACTTTTTCACTTCACAGAAAATATTTGGCGCATAATAAGGCTGGGGTGCGGGAGTTAATATTTTCAAATAAAGGAATATCAAAAGAAATATCGTAATAAAGAAATTTATAGAAAAAACGGGAAGATTTTTATTATATATTTTATTATACAGGGTGTCCCAAAAGTCTCCGTACAACTTCAAAAATTTATTACAAAACAAATAATAGACCTACAGCAAAAATAATTACAACAGTACATAGAGTAACTTAAAAAGTTTTTTGTCTGTTCATAAATGGTGCTGCACAAGAAAAAGAATTTTCAATAACGTCATTCATTCAAAATGGCTGATCCCGTGAAGAAAGTGCAATGTGTCGCGTGCTTCATCGAAACGAAATCTGATACTCAAACGCCGAACAAAAGTGAACAGTCTCGTGGAATTGAAACAAAACATCAAAACAGTTGTAACTAATATTGATGTTAGCATGCTGAAACGCACGTGGATGGAACTGGAATATCGACTTGATATTCTTCGTGCAACGAAAGGATCTCATGTAGAAGTATACTAAGGTAGCAGAAAAAAAAACTTTTTAAGTTACTCTATGTACTGTTGAAATTATTTTTGCTGTAGGCCTATTATTTTTTTTTGTAATAAATTTTTGAAGTTGTGCGAAGACTTTCGGGACACCCTGTATTTTACGTTTGCAGCAAAGTAATTATGGCTTCTAAAATGTCTATTAACATATTAATTTCAATGGTTTATTATAAATATTTAATTTTGTCTTCAATTTGACTAAACGAAATTCATTACAACTACAAAGTTTATATCAATGCAGTAGCTGAACGCGAATTTTATTAATTTATCAAGAAATAGTAAATAAAGAAATATCATGTTGATTACGTACATTGTTGTGAAAAAAAGTTTTGTGAAACGCTGGGTTTGTGCGAGAGGAATAGCAATCTGGAAGATTTCCCTATTTACAGTAAGGAATTGAAAATTTTTGAAAATTTTGAGGCCAAAAGTTAGTTTTCCCCAATGTGTTAAAGCTACACATCATTGTTCAACACCTCCTTTGAACCTGGTCTGATGTCTTTGTTGGCCAGGAAGCATAAAGACAACAACAACAAAGTATACTTTGCATCGCAAACAAAACAATTACAGACATTTTAACATATACGATCATCCCGTAAATCGCGATAACCGAGAGCTCTACAACACACTAAAATGAAAGTATTGATGGGATATACTGTTAAAAATTTGGTATTAGGTTGAACCAACTTTTGATGTTGCAGTAGCTGCAACCATAGTATAGTGAAATCATGTTCCAACATTTCGTGCTCTGGTTAAATCATGAATTTTGTGAAATGTTAGACCGGGAATTGGCAAAATGTTGAACCAAGAACAGGTAAAATATTATACAACAGGTAAAATATTGAATCATAAAGTCGCTACAAGTATTCTTGTAGTGTGTTGTTAAGAAAATGTAATTATTTCGTGTAATGAAATAATATATATGTAAATGAATAGTTCCTTTGTCTATGACCTGTACTTTTAACAACGTTACTAAAATTAATTTAATATTGCCTGAACGACCTGTATACAGTCTTTTTAACACTTCTTCATTCAGTTGACTACCGGAGGGATGGGTTTAGTCCTCAACCAATGGGAAATCGGTCCATTGTTCCTCCATGTTTCCCTTCATTATTAGTTGGAGATTACGCGTTGAGTTTACGAACCGTAGGCGCTTTCGCAAGCCCAGTTGTTGACTTGACTACGGGTATTCTTTATAAACAAATGCTAATCAGAAAGTAAAGTCTTTTTAAAGGGAATTCTGACACACTGTCAAATGCAATCCTAAATCTCGATTCAAACCCAACCCATGTATCTGGGCCTGTAGCATGTGTTCTAACCACTAGAAAATAAAGCGGATATTTTGATGCTTTAAAGCAGTATACTTATAGTGGATTAACTGTTGAACAATTGTATTGTTTAGCAATATAATAAATTATAACACCTTGTAATAATATATTTATTTTAAATGCTAAAAGGTGTAAATTAACAACATAATAAATACACAGTAAAATTACTTTTATTAAGTTATTTGGCATGTTTTGGCTTTCCGAGCCATTTTCAAAAAGAAATGGGACTATTCCGTAATTGCACGATCTTTGAAGTTAATTGTAATTATGGAATATTTTGATTTGTTTTTGAAAATAGCTCGGAGTGAGCCGAAACATGTCAAACAACCTAATAAAAGTTATTTTACTGTGTATTTATTATGTTGTTAATTTACATTTTTTAGCATTTAAAAGAAATCTAGTTGTATTGTTTGTTGAAATTTTAAGTACTTTTAAATGATAAACCACGAAGGAGACTCTTTGAATGTTAAGAATTGTGGTATTTTGGTTACTTTATACAATAGAATGTTTCATCTTTGAACTAAAGTTTTACCAGTGTAAGTACTATTAGGACGCTAAAAGCTTGTTTATTTTTTATTTATTTTTTAAGAGTATTAAGTGTTGAAAAAAAAACACAATAGTAGAATAAAGCAATAATATGTTATCAAAAATTATTTAAAACCCTATTTTATTCTTGTTTGCTAAATTTATCATATTATTTGAAATGAACTTTGTGTGCAAGGTTCAGCAAGAAAGTTAAAATCTAATTTCTAAAATTTTAATTCTCTTTCCACACTAAAGAATGATTTTTTAATCCAATTTATAACATTCATTAAACGAATTATCTTATCTCCTGAAGATATTTCTGCTTTTCCTCACAAGAATTAGATTTCACTAGAATTAGAATATTTGTCTTGGTGTATATTTCAAGCTTATGTGGTTAATATGATATTCAGTAGAAAATAATTCACGAAGATAATTATTGAAACATGCACCATATTTTAAAATGTAATATAAAGTTTAGTTTATTTATATTCCTAAATTTCAGTTTTGCACATGTATTAAATTTTTGTAAAAACTTTCTGAAAATTGTATTTAAGTCAATTCTCTTTTATGAGTTTTATGTTTGATAATATTCCATGATATATTTTGATAAAATTACTCTAAGAAAACAAGTGTAATTATTGTATTCAAATTGTTATATTTTCTTAGTGAAAATGTAAAGTTTCGTTTTATTTAATAAAAAGTAACCGTTTGGAAATCATTCGCTGCATTTTAAGCTCCGTTTTTCGTTAAAGACCTTTTTAAGTAAATATAGTGTGAAGTTTTTTCAATGTTTTATGTGCAGTCATCATTCACATGAATTATTTCCATCTCATATTTCATATTTTGAGACTGTTACGTTTTGGCTCCAAACATTGCGGAAAAGGCGTAAAATGCGGTTGAAACAGTGAATATAATTCATGAATAAGTATCGTTTATTGCATCTAATATCAATACAATGAAATTCAAAATTGGGTATAGAAGCTTTACTTTAAATGTTTTGTGGTTTTGTTAAAGTCAAATCATCATTTTATCTGAGAGATATTTTTAACACTTTCCAACATAGTTGAAAAGTGTTTATGAATTCGGTTTTTCTGTCTGTCCTTGCTCTAACTCCCTTACATATACTCGGATTGCCATGCAATAGATATGTGTTATTGAGGTTTACCATGACATTTTCGGTATTCGAAATGAAGTGTATAGCATTTATAATTCGTTTGCAGGAACACTCAAAATATTCCGTTACATTACGGTCTATGGGGGAGGGGGGGGGACTGTCTGTGTTGTATTTTAATAGTGTTACACCACTTCAAAAATATTGAAATTGATATATATAGATGCACTACAAAAATCTTACGATAGAATATAGTGCGCATAGCATTCATCGTTCATATACAAGGTCACGCAAAATAATTCGGTTATAGTACTGTCTATTAAGAATAATTGTTAAAAGTGTGTTTTCAGTTGTGGTAAGCGTTTTTAAATTTAAGTAATTTTTTGCGTATTACTTGGTGTGTATAAATTCTATAGTTCTTTTACAGAGCAGCACAAATGCCGAGTACATTTCCGTTTATTGGCGGAAGTTGCTCAAGGGGAATTTTTAATTGGGCTAAGCGTTTCCTAACGGAACTAAATTTTATCATACAATGTAGTATATATACAAATCTATAGATCATATACAGGGCTGCACAAAATAATCCGGATATTTTTCCGAGTAGTGATGGTAATTGTTGAAATTGGGTATTCAATTGAGTTATGTGTTTCCCTTGACCTTGTTTATTTAGACATAATCTTCCACCTTACTAAACGGAGAAATTTTGTGAACGTATTCTGGAAATGTTGGACAGTGTTTCATAATCTATGCTCGACTCACGATTTTTTGTTCTTGTATTCGCTCTGAGTGGAAAAATTAAAGAAACAAATATACACACTCATGTAACTCGAATATTTTTGCAGCTAAAAACGTTTAACTTGCACAAGATATTTATTTTGTCATGCCTGACATGTCTTCAAAATGCAGAATATCTTATTTCTGGAAAACAAAATAAGAAGAATTTAGGAAATGGATATACATTGGGATATTTAAAATTTTCTTATCGTTTATAACTTTAGATATACGTCGAGAAACTTTATAAGGTGTATGGGAGATGTATGGGTACTCTTAACCAAAATTCAAACTTTCCAATTTTGAATGTTTATAATCCTCTTACCATTCTTCTAATTGCTTGCCATTTCTCACAATCTTGGAAATGCCGTCTCAGCGACACACTTTAAAAATGACAAATGTTTCTAAATCTACGAAGATATAATGTAACCATGGACTAAAATATATAATGTGTAAATATATTTTCCATTTGAAAAATGTTTGGAAATAATATTATTTGCGCTTCTTTAAAGTTTGGCAACAGTACGAAAAAAATGACAGTTTCGAAATATGAAATAAATCTCTGTTCCGATAATGAAATTTTGAATAAAAAATTGGAAACAAAATTAAAAATTAGACAAATTTGAATAATGGTTGGACGCAACACACCGCAATCTAGTCCCGTATGTGCCTACAAAAGATGATTAGATTGCTATGTCTGGTTTTTGATCCTATAAAACGTTTTTAACTGAAATGTTTTGTCAGATTTCAACATTAAACAGTGCTTGTTTGATTTAAAAACTGTTTGCTTCAGCGTGTTTATCATATATTTCTCTGTAAATCTACTACTTTTCATATTTTTATATGCAATAGTTTTTGTCTATATATATATATATATATATATATATATATATATAAGACGAGAAAGAGCAACCGTCACAATAAATTCGATTACGGTAGTGACAGCAACAGCGTTAATTACCTTTATTTTGAATAGAGAGAAACATTTTTCTGTAATTCGAAAATAATGCATTAGCGAATTTATTTTGAAGGAACCATCTTTTAAATGATTGAAAAAAACATTAAATTGTTCTGGTAGATTCTTTTTTCTTAATTTGTGTTAATAAAATAAAATTAATAATTGTTAATAAATTAATTAAATTTGTGTAATGAAATTTAATTAGTGTAAAATAAAATCACCAGCAAACTTTAATAGAAATATGACAAAATATTTTTTTTAATAAATAATAAAAAAAATTTTATTCACTTAATATATTAAAAATTGTACAAGATTGTTATAGCCCTAGATAGTTAACAGTTTAGATAAAGTCCTAAAAATTTATTCAAAATGATATGACTGTCAAATGCTTGTTCCAAACACAGTGGAGAAAAGTGCTTTCACTAAAATAAATATAATTTTGTCTAGGGCACATTAAAATATGGTTTAGAAAAGGTAAAACAGACTTGAAATAATATGTTAAACTGCATTGAAACAAAGTAGACTATGTGTTTTGACCCCTGGAAACATAAAAAGATTTATGCTTACATTAAAAAGTTTTTAAAAGGAAAAAATTCTAAAATTTCCTTGAGGCTACATTTCTAAAATAAAGGCATTAATGTTTCTTGTGGGATTTATAAACTTTGGGATTAAGCGATTCATTTGAGTTTTTTATAGTTTGCTATTAGCATGGGAAAAACAGGCATTATTCTTATAGCTTCTAAATGACTATAATTTTCATTTAAGGAGAAAAATATGTGTTTGAATATCATACTAAGTTGGTTATTTATTTTAACTTTTTGTGTGTGTGCAGATAAAGTTTACAAACGGATCTTGTGAAATAATATATTAATCATAAATTAGTCAGTAAAAAGATAATAGCTTTATAAGTCATATTCTAACTCTTGTGAAAAAATATATTAATCACAAATTAGTAAATTAGTAATAACAAATATTAATCATAAATTTTGGTCCTATGTGCCAGATACTCTAGATAAACGAAGTTTCAGGTTTTTGGGAAACAAGTACAAAAATATGGGGAGGGGGAGTGTCCTGAGTTGCTTCCAAAAAAGGATGCTTACGGCTGTGCTTTCTCGACTTGGCGGGGACACTACCGTGCCTCCAAATATCTTTTTCTTGGATTTATTCATTCTGTATTACTTTTACTGGTTATTTTAAATTAAATATAACAGTTTAGATTCAAATAATAATTATAAAAAATGATTACTTTATTCAAAACTTGTAATTACATATCATTCTCTTACATAAGCAAATTTTAACTATTATTTTAGTTAACATTTATTCTACGAGATTAGAGTTTCATTTATTTAGCATTATCTGTATGCAATAGTAGAGTTCATTAACAAATTTATATTTTGTACGTTTATGTTGATAGTGAAAATACAACTCGAAATACTGAAATATTATAACTAATAAAAACATACATTTTGTGAGATATTTATAATGGAAGATTCAAAATAGATGTAATGGCAATTATCTTTTAATTACTAAAATCATTGAAATGAAGTAGAGCCTTTAGTTATTCTATTAATTTTATAAGATGCTAATTACATATTGAAATACTAAATTTATATATTTTTTATACAGCCGTCTTTTCCCATAACTATATATTTAGAAAAATGTTGTCCTGCGTCTAAGATTGATATTAAAACAATTTCATTCTTTTACGACCAAAACTTATTGAGTTATGATACTTTGAATTTTGTGAATTATCTGTCTTTTCTAACACAAGAAAACTCGTTTTTCCGTTTTTAGTAAGATTAAAAATAGTTTAAATCATTTTTTTTAAATCTTCAACCATAAGCTGTTTCTAAAGAAATGGGGGGGGGGGTACCAGGTTTTACTCCTTTAATATCACGATCTTCGTGAAATGAAGACGTGATATTTTAAATGTTTATAGATTTCTTCGAATCTAAACAATCAGTATCATAAAATAAAACACGCAAAGAGTATTTTAAATGTAAATCTCCTAGAATAATGTTTTTTCGATGAAAAAAACAACCAAAATTATTTCAAATATTTTTGAAAAATATAATTATATCGTTAATAAATAATTATCGAGGAGGTAGTTTTTCTTTAGATCTATTTTTTTATAAAACGCCGTTTTCTAGAGCTTCTTTGGGAAGTGTTAAAAACATTCATAAAATTTTAAAGGGATATGTTCACGAATGTAGGTAATATTAATATAATGTATTAATTTTGAAATTTGTTTTTCTTAAATTATTTTATTATAAAATTAATGTAACAACGTGCTATTAAGGAAAAGAATATAAATTTTATGGTTCTTGAAACAAATCTAAATGTGCATTCTTGGACTATCAAACACTAATAATTATTTAATATGCATTGTTAGTTTTGAAGAAAAACAATTATATCATTTTTTTTGTATGTCTGTGGCAGTTAAAATAATTAAACTTATTGCATGATTTTTAATTTTAAGCGAATTTTTTTCATGCATGGTGTTATTCTTGTATGTTGTATTATTACGTCTTTCTATTTTTATTTATTTATAAATATTATATGTAAAGAACAAATAAACTTTATTGTTTCATTTATTCCTCTGTATCATTTGTAGTTAATTTTTAACTCTGTAATTTTTCAAACTGATATTATAAATAACAAGAACGAAAAATCATGCGTTAAGCATAGATTATGAAACTTTCCAACACAGTCAGAAAACTGTAACGAAACTTCACCGTTAAATAAGGTAAAAAAGATATTTAAGTAAACAGTTTAGAAAACATATACCACACTGAAAAATGCCATTTTCGAAATTACCTTCCAGTGTCAAAAATGTAGTCGAATTATTGTGTGCAGCCCTGTATATGATCAATAGATGTAGATATATACCATGATAAAATTTAGTTCTATTAGAATATTCACATTTAGCAATCTTCGCTAATCAATGGACATACACTCGAAATCTGTTGTACAGCCCTGTATATTATCTGAAGACTGTTGTACACACCACATATTAAGCTAAAAGGCAACTTAAAACTCACTCGCATCAATTACCAATCTTAAACGACAGTGTATCTTTTTCTTTGCGTAACCCTGTATATGAATTTATTTATATTCCACAAACTTCTATTAGTCTACTAAATATAGTTCAACAGGAAAATGCGTAACACAATTAAAAACTACCCTTATAAGCACTTCACTCCCATAGTCTGTGATACTTACGGATTCCCTTGTGTAGCCCTGTATATGAACAACTAAGTTTATAAACACACACGTACTATGAAAAAATTTAGTTAAACTTAAAAACGCAAGCCAAAGTTGAAAACGCACTTATCACACAGACTGTAAATACCGCACATAAATTGTAACCGATATGTGTTGTGTGTCCCTGTAAATAAACACAATGCACGCCACACTTTAAAGAGAGCAATTTATAGTGCACCTCAGTAATGCATATATTTTTTCATTATGTTTGAAATAGTGAAATATCGCTCAATTGCACTGTAAACGATTGTTCTCCATAGAACAATGTGTAACAGAATTCTTTTGTTTGACCCTGTAAATGAATAATTAATGCTTTGCATCCCATATTCTACAAAAAGCATGTTTTAGTGGTCTTTATAATTATATATCAATTCCGTCAAGTTTCAAATGGCGTATCATCATCAAAATGCACTTGAAACGATTTTTTCTCATTGACTGTAATGTAACGGAATACTTTTGACTGCCCCTGTAAAAAAAACTATAAGTGCTACACACTTACGTTGAAATAGGGAACATGCTATAGTAAACGACAGTAAAATGCAAAAATTTCAGGACTATTCGAGCATATTTATGCAAGTTAGAGCACGGCCAGACAAACCGAAGTCATAAACACTTTTCTACTAGGTTGGAAAGTGTAAAAAAAAATGTCCATGAGTAATGTTGACATCATATTGACGGTGGCAAAATCTAACCAATAAATTTCACTTTTACGAAATTTTTTTTTAACTTTTAAACATCGCACAATTTTATTTTTTACACCGTCGAATAGCGAAAAAATGTTCTTTCAAACGACATTTATTTTAAAATTTTATTAATTTGCTGATATTTTTATGGTTTTCAAAACAATTTTTAGACAAGAAGTTTTTAAAATCTATCTCTATCGCATGCATCCCGATTATGAAATATTAACGTAAAACAATACGATTTGTTATACAGTTAAAAAACAACACAAACATTTCCTCTTGTAATTTTCTTAAATTACACAAATATGCGAAAGTAATTCAACAAAATGCACATATATGGTATATAAAGAGATACTTACGTATTACAAGCTAAATAATTGTTTTAAATAATTTGCTTAAACAAACTCTAATAATCACTTTCTATTTATTTTCGCAATACGCTTTTATTTTAGTTGAAGAAAAACTCTTTGAAATAAGTGGATATTGTGGTTTTATAGGAACGTAGTTGTCAACACAGTGACACAGAAAAGAAATGTGAAAAGTCGATGGATATAAAAGTTTCTTGAGAATAAAAAATTAAGTTCTTTGTTTCAAAAGGAGGATATCTTTTTTACAGAATTCTCAGTTGAATCCTAATGAATATGTTTAAAACGACAGACTTTACTAAAATTAAAAATGAATGTAAAGAAACATTAAATATTTTACTTAATATTTTTCTCAAATTTTGATGTATAAGAAAGAATTATCATTATGTTAGTATATTCAAAATTATGACCCTATATACTATACTTAACCCCTTGACTACCAATTTTTTTTGTGGGATATTTTAAATCAAGTTTAGCACAGTGCCATCTACCGAAAAAACGGTTAACTACGATCCCAAATGAATGTGAGATCCAGTGGGACAAGCAGACATGGTTTTCCAAGCGTTTCAGGGACTGCTGTGTGGTAATTTTTGAAGTTGTACTGGGACATAGTGTCCCACTGGGAGTCTAAGGGTTAATTTTACCTTGCTACATAGAAAACAACACCCACATTTTTGGGAGGGCAGGCTTTAATAAAATTAAATCAACACCTGTTGATTATTTTGTCAGTATAATTTTTTTAACACATTCCAACATAGTTGAAAAGTGTTTATGAATTCGGATTGACTGTGTGTCTGCCGTCTGTCCGACCGTGTTTTAACTCCCGTAAACATACTCCGATTCTCATGACATTTATAAGTATTTTTGAGGTTTACTATAGAATGTTTGATATTGAAAATGAAGAGTGTAGCATTTACAGTTCGTTTGCAGGAAACCGCAAAAGAAATCCTTTACATTATGATCTATGGGGAAAAATCGTTTTCAATGCATTTTATTGATGTTTCGATATTTCAAACAATGAAATTGGTATGCAACACTGAGCTGGACAACAACATCCTATCTCAGAAGTATACAGTAAGTAGGATTTAAAGTTCGTTTACAGGAACGCATAAAAGAATTTCTTTACATTATGATCTATGGGGAAAAATCGTTTTCAATGCATTTTATTTATGTTTCAGTATTTCAAACAATGAAATTGGTATGTAATACTGAACTGGACAACAACATGCTTTCTCAGAAGTATACAGTAAGTAGCTTTTACAGATCGTTTACAGGGACGCACAAAAGAATTCCTTTACATTATGGTCTATGGACAAAACCCATTTTCAATGCATTTTATTGATGTTTCTATATTTCAAACAATGAAATTGGTATGCAATACTGAGTTGGACAACAACATGCTTTCTCAGAAGTATACAGTAAGTAGCATTTATAGTTCGTTTACAGGGACGCACAAAATAATTCCATAACATTATGATATGTGGGGGAAAATCTTTTGCTGTGAATTTTAATGAAGTCAGGATACTTCAAACATCGCAAAATCCCTCAAGTGAGTTACAACATGTTTTTTATAGATCATGGAGTGCACATAATTTATTCGTTTATTTACAAAGACACACTAAAGAATTCGGTTGCAGGAATGAATATGATCGATAGTTGCTGGAAGTGCTTTTCCGCTGTGGTATGCATTTTTAAACTTGTCTAATTTTGTGTGCATTAAGTAATGCGTATAAATTCTATAGATAACATACAGGGCTACACAAACAAATTTTCATAGATTGACATAGACAGCAATTGCTGGAAATGGATTTTTACTATGTTATGTCTTTTTTATGCTGCTTATTTAGATATTTAGATATATCATTTCATAAAATAAAATTTAACAGATTAACATAGACAGAAATTGCTGAAAATGGATTTTTACTATGTTATGTGTTTTGCTTTTTTTATGCTGCTTATTTAGATATTTAGATATATCATTTCATAAAATAAAATTTCACAGATTAACATAGACAGCAATTGCTGAAAATAGAGTTTTACTATGTTATGTTTTTTTTTTTTTTATGCTGCTTGCTGCTTATTCAGATATTTAGATATATCATTTCATGAAATAAAATTTCCAAGATTAACATAGACAGCAATTGCTGAAAATGGAATTTTTATTATGTTATGGGTTTTTTATGCTTCTTATTTAGATATTTAGATATATCATTTCATTAAATAAAATTTCACAGATTAACATAGATAGCAATTGTTGGAAATTGATTTTTACTATGCTATATGTTTTTTATGCTGCTTATTTAGATACATCATTTCATAAAATGAAATTTTTTATAATAGCCTGTTAGTGTTGGAAAATGTTTCATAATGTATTTCTGATGCATGATGTTTCATTCTTGTTGTATTTACAATGTAAAAAAAACTTTTTTAAAGAGTTTTTTTTTAAACAAACACTAAAAATCACTTTCTATTTATTTTCCCAAAAAGCTTTTATTTTAGTTGAAGAAAAATTCTTACAAAGAAGTGGAATTTGTGGTTATATGTGAATGTAGTTGTCAACACAAAAAGGAATGTGAAAATTCGATGGCTATAAAAGTTTCGTAAGAATAAAAACTTAGAGTTTTTGTTTCAGTTGAAGGACATTCCATTTACAGACTTCTCTCTTCATTCTCTAGGATTAGCTATCAACTGTCAGATTTTCTGAGAGTTAAAATAAACGTAAAGAAATGTTGGATAATTTATTTTATTTTGCAATGTTTTTTTAAGTATTGATGTATAATAAAAAATATTAAAGTTTTGTTTGTAATATAATAAATTCTGATCTTGACTCTTCTTTAAATTATTTTTTTATTACCATGCGCACAGAAAATTATTCATGCTTTCTTTAGTAAATACGTTTTTTATAGTTTTATAAAAGAAACTATCATGCTTTCTATAGTTTTATAGAAGAAACTATCATGCTTTCTATAACTTTATTAAAGAAACTATCATGTTTTCTATAGTTTTATAAAAGAAACTATCATGCTTTCTATAGTTTTATAAAGAACATTAACACAGGCTCAGCATTTTGCGAATTGTATTATATTTATGGTGTAATATTTTGCATTCTAAAGACCAATAGAATACAAACCATTGGTTTTATTTGTAAATTCTTGGACTATAATGACAATACTGCAGAAAATATTGTCATTGAAACTACATCATTGATACTACTACTGAAACTACATCATTATAAATTTATTCATATTTTTTTTTTCAAGTTATTGATAAATACGATAACATGGTAATATGTCAAATATGATACTGGGTATTTCTTCAAAATGATGCCTGTATTGGATATTTGTTTATCGATAATGTTGGCTATTTCCAAATGTTAAATACTCAATATTAGAGTAATTGTGTAAAAAATTAACCCGATGTAGGATTAATCCTGAAATTCCACCAGTGATCAAAGAGAACAAAAAATTGCATAAAATGACATCATTATGACCTGGCTGACTAATTCTCAGATATACGAAGCTATTCCTTTAAGTTAATCCCTTTGCTCCCAGGAGGAAAAATTCTATGTAACATGTATTCAATAGTGGATATTCTGAGAACGAAGGGATTAATAATAAAAGGAAGATTATAAAACAGCGTGTTTCGCACCAGAGCTTTTTATCTTGTATTTTTATCTTAATTTCAGTAACATTTAGCGTACCGTCATCAGTGTTTTATTGCTCAAATATATGGATGAGAAGCGGATTCAATGGATAAATTCTTTTGACCAATAGAATTAAGGAAATTACAGGAAACAGCCAATAGGAAAATTGTATAGAGAATGGAACTGGTAATGAAAAAAATTCGAGTAAACATTTAAGGCAAAATAAGTTTTTATATAATATTTCCAACAATCTGATAATGGGGAAGTAACAAAGTTACAATTGACAATATTTTTATGATTTTTTATAGATATGGAGTGCTTCAAGAAAGTTAAGTTCAATTACAGAAGTGGTTTTACTAAATTTAGCTGAGTTGAAGTCAAAGGGGTGGTTCATCTCCCAACAATGTTTTGCAGTGGCTATTTATTAGTTTCTTGTTTTTCAATATATTGCCTGTATTCTTCAATTAACATTTCAAACCACGTTGCGATTGTCTAATATAGGAAACACTGCACTGACAATTTATGGTATAGATATCCCATGAATTATATAATTCAATAGAATCGATCAAATTGGAGAGCGTACGTTTATTGGCGCAGAGAAAATTATTTTGAAATCGTATTGTATAAGAGTCTTAGCAATGGGAAATCTAGATTTAGGAAAGTAAGGTAAAAATTGTAAATTTTAATTCTTTATTTCAACTGTAATAATAAATACATTTTTTAAATTCATGTTTCGATTGCTTAAAAACAGTTATAGATATTTGTACGAAGGTTTTAAGGCGAATGGCATTGAAAAATTAGATAATAAAGTAAAATTTGATATTTTATCCTCAGCCTGTCTAATTTTCCGAGAAATGAAGTAATGTGAAGATTTTCTCTCTTGTTGAAAATAATTGAAATACTTAATGTATTTTTTTCAATATGGTATTTTGGTTTTTTTTATGACAAATAGTCTAGTTAAACCTTTGACTACGGCCACTTATGTGGTTCAAAATACGCAGGATTCGTGCGGTTCTTTATTTTGAATATCATTATTTCTGAATAGAAACTTTTTTCTTATATAATGGCAGAAACTCTGCTATTAAATATCCAAAGGTTTCTTTAAAAAAAGAAAAAGCTCTAAAAGTTGAAAAATGAACGTTCCTTGACATATGGGTTTCAACGGCGCTGAAGTGTAGCAGTTAATACAAACTATTTATAAGTAAAATGATCACAATAAACTGCAAAAATACATAAATTATATTTGAATCAAGGAAAATATAATATAACCACGAACGGAAATATACAATAACCTCTTCCGAGTAACCCATGATACCGAAAAGCGTTCTTTATCTTTAAAAACCTCGGAAACCAATGTATTTTCGCATTTATAAAAAATATTCATTAAAACAATGTTTTTTTTTTTGTTTGTTTTTGTTGCCACTGGTTAACGAAACGTTGCGGAGTTTTTTTTTTTTTTTTTTTTTTTTTTTTTTTTTTTTTTTTGTGTATTAATCAGTTTTTTAACCCAGAATATATATTTTTCGGATGATATCCATTCTCAAGTAAACATTTTCATGTTCAATAAACATATTTTATAGACAAACATGATAAATTAACAGCGTTAACATTTACATTAAAATTAATATTATTTTGCAATTCTTGCATCTAAAAATCCAAGATTAAAATGTTTATTTGAGAATTAATAGCACCCCAAAATCCGATATTCCAGTTTGAAAAAACTGATTAATACACTACAAAAACTAATCGGAAACGTTTCCGAAAGTCATTGGCAGCAAAAGATTTCGTTTTTATAAATATTTTTTTAAATCTCGAAAATATATTGGTGATAATGACACAGGACGCTTTTTCGGAATCATGGGCAACTCGGAAGATGTTTATTGTATATTTTCGTTCGTGGTTATGTTACATTTTTGTAGATTAAAAAGCATTTGCCTTTTTTTACAGTGTATAGTATTTCATTGGAATAGTTCTACGTAAAAAATATTTGATGAAATTATTTCAACTATGTATCAAAGAGTTTTTTTTATTTTTTTATAGTGTATTAATCAGTTTTTTTAACCTAGAATATAGATTTTTCGGATGATATCCATTCTCAAGTAAACATTTTCTTGTTCAATAAACATATTTTATAGACAAACATGATAAATTAACAGTGTTAACATTTACATTAAAATTAATATTATTTTGCCATTCTTGCATCTAAAAATACAAGATTAAAATGTTTAATTGAGAATTAATAGCACCCCAAAATCCGATATTCCAGTTTGAAAAAACTGATTAATACACTACAAAAACTAATCGGAAACGTTTCCGAAAGTCATTGGCAGCAAAAGATTTCGTTTTTATAAATGTCTTTTTAAATCTCGAAAATATATTGGTGATACTGACACAGGACGCTTTTTCGGAATCATGGGCAACTCGGAAGATGTTTATTGTATATTTTCGTTCGTGGTTATGTTACATTTTTGTAGATTAAAAAGCATTTGCCTTTTTTTACAGTGTATAGTATTTCATTGGAATACTTCTACGTAAAAAATATTTTATGAAATTATTTCAACTCTGTATCAAAGAGTGTCGAAATACGCAATACACAAACCGTTACTCGATATACGAGACAATTTTTTTTTTCTCACAAAAACTAAATGCAACTTTTAATAGCTCACAATAACTGATATTTCAAACCAGATATTTAGTATTTGAGACGTAGTTTAAAACTATTGAAGAGATTATTTTTATATCAATCATCATCTTTATTAACGTACACTGTTAAAAATCTGCAACAAACTGTCAGTCACTGAACTAGTTTTATAGATAACGGCTACATAACCGTCATTTATCTCTATTCTGAACAATGAGAACTCTTCATAATATGATAAAGTAACTATTTATAAAAACATTTCAATCTTCAATGAGAACTCTTCATAATATGATCAAGTAACTATTTATAAAAACATTTCAATCTTCAATGAGAACGCTTCATAATATGATCAAGTAACTATTTATAAAAACATTTCAATCTTCAATGAGAGCTCTTCATAATATGATCAAGTAACTATTTATAAAAACATTGCAATCTGCAATGAGAACTCTTCATAATATGATCAAGTAACTATTTATAAAAACATTTCAATCTTCAATGAGAACGCTTCATAATATGATCAAGTAACTATTTATAAAAACATTTCAATCTTCAATGAGAACTCTTCATAATATGATCAAGTAACTATTTATAAAAACATTTCAATCTTCAATGAGAACTCTTCATAATATGATCAAGTAACTATTTATAAAAACATTTCAATCTTCAATGAGAACTCTTCATAATATGATCAAGTAACTATTTATAAAAACATGTCAATCTTCAATGAGAACTCTTCATAATATGATCAAGTCAACCTTCCGTTTTTAAAAAAATCAAATAAAGATACCCTGACCCACAAAATTTATTTAGTTAAATTTTGTTGTATGTATGCCATAGTCACTTGACTTCAATTTGATGTCATTCATTAAATACGATTTCTAGCTCAAATATGATTATTTGACCGCAATTTTAGTATTTATGTTAATGTAATTTATTTCATTCCTAAAAACTACATTCAGCTTTATAAAACTTTAACTTTGAAAATTTAATGTTTTACAAGTTAAGAGATAACGTTTTCAATACTTAAGGACAGTAAGCTGAAAAGCCGAGAGTACAGTAACTCATATACAAATGGTTTGATATACTTCTTTTAAGGAAGATATGGTAACAAAAAAGTTAAAAACTACTTTTCGGTAACGGACACACGTAAGTAGAAGTCAAACGCTATTTTATGATGAGCTATTTATATCAACATATTAACCTGATATTAAAATAATTACATTGATTTTTTTTTTTGAGAAAGCATGAATCACATTAGGAGTTGTCACATAGCAAACGATTAATGCTTTATGTACATGTGCACACTTTGAATACCGTAGTGAATCAATGCATTATTTCAGATATTGGATTATACATAGAACAGGCAACATTACAGTACATACTGCTGCATCTAAAATCCGGATATTTAGCATTTGAGAATTAGTTTAAAGCTATTGAAGAAATCATTTTTATATCAATCATCATCTTTATTAACGTACACTGTTAAAAATCTGCAGCAAACTGTCCAGTCACACAACCGCTTTTATAGATAACGGCTACATGACCGTAATTTATTTCTATTCTGACCAATGAGAATGTTTCATAATATGATCAATTAACCGCTTATAAAAACATTTCAAACTTTGGACAGTTTGCTGCAGATTTTCAGCAGTGCATACCTGAAAAAGTTACGTTTTTTAAAAATCAAGTAAACATACTCTGAACCAAAAATTTATTTAGTTAAATTTTGTTGTATGTATGTCATAGTCACTTGATTTCAATTTGATGTCATTTTTTAAATACAATTTCTAGCTCAAATTTGTCCGAAATTTTAGAATTTATGTTAACGTACTTTATTTCATTCAAAAAACTATATTCCTTTTTAAAAAATTTCAACTTCCAAAATTTAATGTTTTTACAAATTAAGAGATAATGTTTTCAATACTTAAGGAAGGAAAGCTGAAAACCAGAAATTATTAATTCATATACAAATGGTTTGATATACTTTTTTAAGGAAAATCTGGTAACCAAAAAGTTAAAAACTACTTTTAGGTAACGGACATACGTAAGTAGAAGGCAAACGCCATTTTATGATGAGCTCTGTATATCAACATGTTAACAGGATATTTTAATAATTACATTGATTTTTTTTTCTTTGAGAAAGCAAGAATTTCATTATGAGTTAACAAATAGCAAACGATTAATGCTTTATGTGCATGTTTACACTTTGAATACCGTAGTGAATCAATACATCATTTCAGATATTGGATTATACATGCAATATTGTAGTATATACTGCAATATTTAAAATGCTGATTTTGTTTTACAGATATGCTTTACATGTAAAACAGTAAAGGCATAAAAAAACTTCTTAATAACACCATAAAAATAAAGAATGCGCTAGGCCTTTCGAAAGAACTTTGTCTTTCTTCGTCAGGCGCAAAGAAGACGCGCAACCACTTTCAAGGCAGGAGCAAGACTGAAAGGAAATGGGAGAAAAGAGGAACAGGTTAAGGGAACAACCAATAGGAATACAGAAGTCATCAGCCAATCACAGAAGATAATTAACTAGAATGCAGAACATAAAGAAATTTATGAAGAAAATTAAAAAAAATAATAAAATGTATAAAAAATGAAAGTAAACTGGGATTAAATATAAACAAACATAAAAGTTAATACAAAAAAAACATTATTATTATTATTATTATAGGTTTGAGCAGAACAAGTTTTTCCAAGCTGCAGAGAGCATGGTGGAATCAGATTTTTCATTAACTGTAATCTCGCGATTAACATAAATAGCTAAATTTTCAAGAAAGTCCAATTCAGAGGGGCTATTGGCATTAAAGATAATTTTATCATTTTGAAAATCAAAACTATGGCCAGAATCCCAAGAATGCTTGGCAATAGAAGATTTAGAAATTTCCTCGTTAGTGACATAACGGGAGTGTTCTTTTAAGCTAGTATCAAGATTTCTTTTAGTTAGAAATCTCATAGTATCACACGAGTTTATTCACTACTTTAATGTGTAAAACAGCAACTAAAAAAAAAATTGTAGTCTTTTAAATTTTTAGTATATTGAATTAGAAACGTAGCGTTGATTTTATATATATATATATATATAACTGTTTTCTTACTTTGTAAACAATACTTTCTTATAAAAAATATAAATATTAGTATTTATATGACACTTTTATGTATAGATAAAAATATATGAAATTTAGAGTGCATCTCCATCAGAAATTCATGTATTCGTTTCTATGTAATATAACGAATATCTATGAAATTTTTACATCAGAAAAAATGTACAATATTCTTATTTCTTATTGAAAAACTTCTTTTAAATACATTTTTTAATATTTTATACTTATCAAATAGTTTATTATAAATCTATGAAATTATATCACTACAATAAATGGGATGAGAAGAATTCTATTTATTAAGATTATTTACTAAAATTGTTCTATTTTCATTAATTTGATTCTGAAAAATTGAATGCATCCGTTCAACTGCAAGTAAATATATTTTTATAAAAGCTTCATTCATTTAAACGTGAGAGACATCATTAAATAATACCCATGAAGCTGCGATACTAAATTAACTTTATGAAATTAACTTTTATTTCATAAGTTTGACGTACATTACAGCTAGTTTCCAGTTATCTTTTAAAATAGAAATGGCAATTTCATTTTTAATTGTATAACTTTAATTTTTTATTTTAAACTACTTACTTCTTTCCATTGTAATTATGAATTATTTTTTTTTATTATTATAAAGAATGAGATTGTCTGTTTGCTTAGTGTATTACTAGGGTTTTCGCATATCTTGTATTTGTTTTATACATATATATATATATATATATGTTGTAAATTCAAGTTCGAATTCGGTGTGAATGGCAGTCGGAAGATCATTGATAAACATGTTTAACTCTGTGCAAGGTTTCCCTTCTCGATCGCACCAGGAGGCCGTGTGGTGTCACCAACAACAAATAACTTCAGTCCGTTTTCAGTAGAAGAAAAAATTTTATTGACATTTTGAAATGTCAAGTCAGGAGGAATGCTCGGTATGATGTAGTTAAATTTATGCAGCAGTACGATCCATTGCGACAGTCAATAATTGTCCCAAATTTAAAGACATTATTTAGGTGAAGGGGTTGAATCCACTGGACACGAAATCCTTCTAAAACTTTACCAAAACTCTCTACATTATTAACTAAAAAGACGATGTTCCGTATTAGAAGACAGTTAAATTTTTACTCTGCTCGTTAACCAACGCTAAACGTCAAACTTCTCCATAGTGGGTTGAGATAGCTAAAAAAACTTCACATCTGGCAACCAATGCGCCACTTTGGATTCAGATAGTATATGGATAGATGAGTCTAAAAAGCCCGGGACACAAATTTTCCTGGCCCTCTAGCGGCGTTGATGACGTAATCAATATGGCCGCCAAAGTTTTGTGACGCGCTTCTATATTTCTCTATATAACTTGGTATAATATTTTGATATTAACCTATATTGTTAGTGATTATTAATCCGGAGAAAACGGACTTTCCAACGGTATATTTGACATCATTGTTTAGGTTCATAATACCACAAGTATTTATAACTTTATTAAACTTTTTTGGTTTTGATTTTGATTTTTTCGAAACATTTTGCTAAATAACTTGGAATCTGTTGCACGTAGCGGAAAACATGTCAAATACTTTTTGTTCGTCAGACAATTACCTTTCGAACGGTATATATGACTTCTATTTTATAACAAACAGTTGCTGAAAATTTGCCAAAGCAATGTAGCGTTGCACTGAGAGTCGTTATGGCAACAATGTAATTTATATGGGTTCTGAAAATTAATACAGATGCTTTATAACTATTTAAGTAGCACATGTTATTATTGTAATTTTGTATGTATATGTAAATATATTCTAGGGTTTTAAGGAGAAATTTTTAAAATCATAGCCCCCTCGAAATTTAAATTTTGGGAGGTCAACTTAAAAAATGTAATAATAAATAAAATTGATTAAATAAATAAGATTCGACCAGTGGGACCCGTGCGAGGATTTCGCACTGCAATCCAAATTTTTCAATCGTAGTATTCTTCTTTTATATAGATTTAAACTTCTAAAGAAACATTACGAATAAAAATATCTGTAAACTACATTGGTACAGATGTCGCAAACGCACCGGGATTTCTTTTTGGCGCCAAAATTGCGATTTTTTGCCTGGCGGAGTAACATGGTGACTTTTGCTTTGTATGGCAACTTGGTATTTTATAATAAAATGAAATGTGCATGTAAATAAATCGAATCAGGATGTGAGAGAGTTTTCACCTAGCTAGCGTAAGAACACAAAACACGTCACGTGACCGACTTTCATCAAATCACAAGGTTTTTTAAAGAACTCTATTAGCATTTCCGGTGGAATTATCTTGTCGAAAAACGGTTTCCTTAGCGCGAAAAATGTTCTACGCTTTTCTAGAATATTCGATAATCTCGTACCAGACGCCTGCCATATCAACAAACGAATTTATCTACTTTGAGGCTGTAGTTAAACTTCGAATTTAATATGTAATAAAAAGAAAAGAAAATTAATCTTTGAGGTAGAAGAAAAAAAATATGAAAGCTTTTCGGAAATATTTTATAATAGAGTAACTTTACGGGAATAGGATTTTCTGAGCAGAATAATTTAAGAGATGAGATATTTTAGCATTTAAATAAAGAAGTTCTAGCAATTTGATTATACGGGAATAATAATAATAAATTTTAATAATGGATTAAAATAAAGATGTTCTATTTAAAGAATGAATTTAAAAAGCTATCGCCCTTTTTAGATCTAACTACTTTCGAATAAATATTATTAAGTGGATTAGGATAAACTGGCTTTACATATGGATAGTAAAAGACTATTTTAAGAATAAGAATTATTTTAATAAGCTGGGGTTATATACAGAACATCATTAAATGGAAAAAAATATAGAATAATTTAGCAGATTGCGGAAAAAATTAAATTTTGTAATATATATATATATATATATATATATATATATATATATTACAAAATATATATATATATTATTATTTTGATAAATTTAATAATATTATTATTACATATATATATTATTTTGTAATATATATATATATATATATATATATATATATATATATATATTTAATATAGTCGCACATTAAATTTAGAAGTTTTAGAATACCTTCCGCAGTAAGAAATTTTAAAATGGCGAGGTAAGTTCTCCTCTATGTAAAAAATTTAAAAAATGTGTATCGGACATATTAGACACAATTCCCAATTTATGTATTAAAGTGGTGGCGCGAGGCAGCTCCATACTTAAGTTTTACTCAATTAAAACAACTTTTCAACGAAGAGTTTATGAATTAATTAATAATCGTAATCTTTCTTTCAGCAATGGTACATATTCAGTAACTAATTGTGCATATAAATTATTGTATATGCATATATGTAACCCATATTATTGTGTTTTTCTAAAAGTGTTTGTTTACCGATTTCCTGGAAAATAGACCATAAAGTGGTTTAAATTCAGTAAAAATTAAGGATGGGCCTATTTCACGCCTTCATAAAGTATTTGTATAATTTATACATCTAGAAATACATCGATGAAAAGAAATAAATAAACAGCGATTTACGAAATTCATAAACACATTTCAACAATAAATATAAAATTATTTATATCCAATTTAATGCTGACAGTCAAAATATTCAGTGGCCAATAAAATAGTTGAAACAATCAGTGACGATTAAACTTGATGTACTATAAATAAGTCCCAAAATGTTGCAATATAATATTTAGCGACTCTGAAGTATAATAACAATTATAAATGTTTATGTACAGTCTCGTAAAGAAAAGTGAAAAACATTTACTAAACCAGCTACGCATAGTAGTAAAAGAGTGATATTGGTGCGGATCGCAAGTAAATAACGTTTAATATTAAGTTCTATTTTCGAAATACGTTTAAGAAAGTCTCCATGTTAAATTAACCAATACTTTACATTTTTCATACATTAATACACAATTTTGACACAAAAGAGTCTGTACTTTTCTGTTTGCTTTAATGCTAATTCACGCGGTATTCTTACTATTATTTTTCTAACATTTCTATGTATTTGGAAAACTGAAAATTGAAATGCGATTTCTGATGACATTAAATCCAGTGATATATTAGGCATTGCCGAGCACCCTTTCTTTTAAAGCCGAATTGCAAAATTGTAATGATAGATAACAATAACAATACATGTTTCACATTCAGATAAACAATACTTTCATTGAAAACTTAAATAGCACATAGCATAGAATCACGTTATGCTCTATGATATTTATATATATTCCTAATTGAATGCAACTTACAAAATTTCATGAAAGTATTTTGAATTTATTTAGAAATTAGCAGAGAAAACGAAAATTTAATAAATTACATGATTATTTAGAAAAGAATGTAAAAATCGTTGGTTTAAGTATTATAGTTCTCAATCTTTCTAATTACAAGATCTTTTATAAACTGATGCTTTATGTAAAATTGAATACATATTATACCGCATCTTCTAAAATGTTTATCAATAAACTCCACCCACGAGTGTTATTGTGGCATGTTGCATTAATCTACAAAAACCAATACCCATACGCGTGTTATAGATATCCAAAAGACGTATTTTTACATAACCAATGCAATATGTGTTAAATTAAGGTTTATCAGAAACGAGAACGTTATTAGTTATTGCTCAGTTTAGGCTATGTTATATTGCCTGTGATGAAGTCTACAAGAAAATCATAAAAATGATAAAGAGTAATACTTTTCGGTAGTTAAAATCCTTAATGAGTCCTATTTTGTTTAAATAAGTTAGGCAAAAGTTAATAAGCATCATCTAGTTTGCAGAATGAAAAAGTAACGAAAAAAAGGTTCCTTGTACAGTTTTTTAGTTGTATATCTGAGATGAGCGATTTTTTACCGAAAATCGAAGATTTAACACCATTCTGCGGTATATCTCTGATGATTTGGGGAGCTATTTGCTTTTAATGGCTAAACCTTGTTGCCGTTTTTCTCCGTGGGAGAAAAAGTTCAACAATGAATAACGAAGAACTAGAGTAATATTTTGTATGGTTTGGCAAACTTTCAAGAAGAGAATAGAAGTGTTAATTAGCAATTTCTACATCACAATCCTTCGATCCGTAACTCACATGGTACTAAACTGCGCATTTCATACGAAAAATTGCCATGTTTTCGATTGGCTAGCTAAAACACTGACTAGATTATTCCTGGTCTTAACTCGTGAAATTCACAAAATTTTAAACAATATGAATCCACAAAGAACTCCACGTCACCATAAAGGATTGTCTCCGTGGTATTCTCTGGTAACTATAACAATGTAAAACACTGATCAGTTCAAAGGAAAGATCCCTATTTGAAGTTTACGAAAGCAGAGATATAAAATTAATGAATAGAAGCATATGTAAGTCTTATATGCACTTTTATGTCCATTGTGCATGGACTTTTAAGACACTGTATAATTCTGAATTTTTATTAGTTTTTAATCAAAATAACGATAATGTAAGTATTTACTCAGTTTTATGTGATTTTTGTAAACGATTTCTCGAAATCAAATTAATAAATATTATACTTTTGTTTTATTTTTTATTGTTATTTAATAAATGAAATTTTATGGTTTTACTTAATTTTTTTAAACTTTGTGTGTTATATGTAGGTAAATTTCCAAGATTATTTTAGAATAAATTAAAATATCTTTGGTTATATTTAAAATTTCCTGGGAAATTATCTATAAAATGTGTATATAAAAATTTATGATAAAAATGTTGATTTTTTTCTACTGTTTGAAATTAACATAATATTATACTTTAATGATAATTTAAACTTTATAATATTTAGTGCTAGAACATTTAAAGAAAAAGGAGCATTTTAATAATTAATATTATACTTTAATGATAATTTAAACTTTATAATACTTAGTGCTAGAACATTTAATGAAAACGAAGCATTATAATAATTGAGTCAAATTCTAAACATATTGTTTTTGCCATCAGAATCAATTCTAAACATTGGAGAGTTCTTTTGAAAGATTTTTACCAACATTTCATAAAGTATATTTTACTGTTAGATGATGAAAGTAATTTAAAAGAATCAAGAATTAATTTAATATACAAGAGTAATCAATAACCTCTATAGGAAAGTTCTATATTCCCATGCCATTTACATTCACTTTTGTTTCAAAATTGGTGGAATATTGGCCAACACATTGGAGCATTTCGGATATAAGGTAGACATATCTATAGATTTTTAAACGAAGTAAATACAGAAATTAAATTTACCAATATTCTACTATTATATTTTATAAATAGCTATGAAAGCTTAAACACTTCCTTCCAAAAATTCATACGTTACCAACAGGCCACCCCGATTGTGGTTCTCAATGCATTCTTTTCGATATAAAACTCAGCTGCGCCACCAGGCCCCTACAGGTGCAAGTCAGGCACGTCAACCGCGTACCTAAGTTCTAAGGAACTTTTAATGAGAAAGACCAGGAGAGTCCTGGGTGCTCTACGAAGAGTGGGGGCGCCGCCACTTGCTGACCACCCCCATTCTCCCAAGAGATGGACAGCATATGTCGCTGCGATTCTCGGTGGAGACCACCCTCTCGGGACACCACCATTTCACACTTGGGGAGTCCCCCAACAGCTTTCGGAACTAGACACCCATACGGGAGCTGTACCGTAGGCCTTAGTCAGGTTTTCCTGACCCGCACTTAATGTACCAACGCCTTCAATCATGGAACACCTACAAAGGATACCACTAGTTCGTCATCTATGGTGGAGACGGAGTTTTTTCTCGCAAGCCCGAGAGATTGAGGAAACTTTCTCCCTGGACGCATAGACACGTCCCTGCTCAGGTAAAAAGGTTCATGATCGGGCCCTTCCGGCCCCCAGCCTTCGATCTTCAACACACATAACTCCCGACGACCTGGTTGCTAGGCTCCGGAGAGCCCTCAAACCGTGCAGGGCAACCGGTACGGGAAACCTTAGACGCCACCCACGGTTTGAGAATGGCGTGGAAGACTCCCTCTCAAGCGCTAAAGAAGCGCCCCTTCTCAGGGTTTAGTCGTGTAAAAGTTAGTTGCTAGACTCCTGCTAATCCAACCGTCAGGCACAGAAAGATCCGACTGCGCAAAGACACGCTGGACTAGTTTTCGACCCGAGGGTGTTACTTTGGTCCAATCGCCGCCGCGTTAATCGGCGATCCTCCTGCCCAGTTCCTCGCAGTTGGCACGTCGAGGAGAAGAAAACTAACTACCACCTCCCAGAGAAGCGATACGTGCCACAAAACATAGATCGGGTCGTCCTCCGTGGGCATGAACCACGCTTTGTCAAACAGGGCAACTCTCGTTCCTACTGAGATGAGTTCGGCATACAACAACTCCTGCGGAAGCGGGAGCCGCAAATGATGTGCAAGACCATGCGTGTATGCCCGCATGCTGTTGTTTACGCTCTGCCGCTTGCCAGTGCCGATGGCCGCGTCCTGCCGTCTCGCGTACTGACCAGGCGTCACAGCAGAGCCAATGCAGTCTGTGCTCTTCAGAGTATGATCTCGCCTGCATCATCGCGGCAGATAAATCATGGAAGTGATCCTATCACATTAGCTAGACATTTTCCAGATTGACCAACCCGACAGAGAAGTGGCTAAGTCGGTCAGCTGTGATTGGCCTACTGGGTGCTTTCCGCCGATTAGCAAAGTTATGCTTCCGCATCATAGGCCTCGTCCCCTTGCCGTCGAGCACCGACGCAAAAGGTGGAGAGGCCCAGAACTGTCCACACACCTGTCCGGTACCTCCGGCTCATCAGACACCCCTTTCCCCACAGGTCACCAATTGGGGTTTGTGATTCGTCCACTTATCTTCCGCCGTCGTGTCGACGCTATTGCGCCCAATTCTGGGCTTCCGTTCATCCTCCCCACTTAAGGCGCCGATTCGGAACTACCAGGGGCGACCAATGCATTCTTTTCAGTATATCTATTCTAACTCTCTTCCTATATACAATCATCTTGAATTAAACTGTACATTAACTAAAAAAGAAATAGTAATGATTTTAGTAACAATAAATATCTAATTAGGAAAAATAAGGAAAATCCATAAAGCATTAATCTTTATATATATATTATTTTTGATCGATTAACTATGTTTTACTTTATATGTATGTATATGTATGTATATATAAATATATATCTACCCTATATATAAAATCCTAATGAAACGAATTTGTGAAACGATTTTATGAAACGAGTTTATGAAACGATTTTATGAAACGACTGATTAAACGACTGATTATGTTTCAGGGCTATTTTTAATAAAATATTAAACGCTTGATGGTGAAATTAATACCAATTGTCTATAAAAATCCGCGGATGTCAAAACTGGTAACAGAATTTTGAAATTGGAAATAGTTTTCGAGATATTAATTTTTTTCTAATTTTAATGACATTTCTGTAATGATGGCAACTAATTACTCAGTTTTTTTTTGTGACAAAAAAGGGGAAAAAATTGAAAAGGATCCCGATAGGGATTATTGATTTCTTTTTATTCGTCATTTTCAAATTGAAATTGAAATTATCTTTTATTTCAATCGATATTGATGACAAGATTGTGATTAAATTATGTTTTTCAGGAAAATTTGAAAAAAAATCACATTTCTATTGTCAGGAATCGTCTCTCAGTCAGCATTTAATTTAATTTATAAACTGAAAATATTTTGAAGAAATTCGTCCAAATGACGTCATTTATGCAAACGCAAAAGAAAGGTGGGAAAAAAATTAATAGTAATTTTTATTTATTGATATCATTTTGTTATTTTTTTTTTGTAAAATTTAATTAAACGAATTTATAAAATCACTAATTCGGATATTTGAAACGAATATATAAAATAATAATTGCCCAACTGAACGGAAGGAGAATAAAATATCCTGCTTGGTTTTTTACGCCAAACTTTTTAAAAAAGCGTCAAGACCCCTATAATAGAAAAGCACCATCAAAGCAAAGTTCATTGAGTTTGTTTTCATAACTTTTAGCAACAAATCTATGTATATTAACGAATCTATCCCTTTTTGAAGCTCGAACTACGCCAAACCTAAAAGCAAAGGATCCTATACTGGAAAAGTACCCGTTTTTCTTATGGACAATATTCAAGTGACATAACATGGTGTAAAATTATCGCGGATAGCAAATTTGTTTAAATATCTCATCAATTGATGCCGAATAAATGCAGGCATGCATGCACAAAATATTTAATTTATTTTGTATGATAAATAATTATTAGAAAATTCGTATATACATATTAATTAAAAAAAATAATTTACATATTTAAAATAACATGAAAATATGCATGAGGGTGCACTAAAATAGAGAGAAAATTAAAACCTGTTACTGAAAATGTCTATAACATAATTCTTTTCAATACCGTGGTTCTTAATGTTATTCACAAGCAGATGGATTTTTTCTCAACCTTAAACGCAAAGGAAGAATAGAATACAGATCGTTGTTATAAAAGTCCGAGAGGTAGCCACAATTTAAACCTAACCATTTTATACAAGCTGGTTTTCAAGGTGTAATTGATTTTACTTATCAATCCCGAAAACAGTCGTCAGTTGTCGCAACAGCTGTGTATGAGGCCATGATAATAAAAAAAAATGCCCCATTAAAACGTTAAAAGGATGGCAACCCAATTACAGATTTAGCAATATTTTTAAAACAAAGCACGCTGTCATGTTTTTAGAGGATTCGAAGTCTGAGCGGGGGTTGGCGAGCGTAGCTCGTAGGGGGTAGGCCCCCTAGTGTATGTATAATAAAATACCATATATATCTGTTTGAATTTTGAATTGTATTAGAAATTGCTGTATATTATAGATTATTGAATTGCATTACTCAAGTGCTTTAATGTATAATTTATTGGTATAGTATTGCAAATATAGATTTAACTTGTTGTATTGTGTAGTAACATGCTAAATAACACAGTTGTAAATGTGGATTCGTATGAATCTTAGATTATGGTTTTTAGTAACGAAATTCCTCCCTAACTTTAAGGCTCTGGTAGGTTTCAGGTTAGGTATCCCCGGTAGTTCTGTCTATTAACACTATTAACAAAAAATAGAAAATAAATTTTTAATAAAAGTAAACATTTCCTTAATTTATTGTCTGAGTGCAACGAAGACTCATACACAGCGTAGTATTACTTTGCCCCATATATAGCTACGATGGATATTAAAACTTTTCGTCAGGCATAACTCAAAAAATATTTAACGGATTTCGTTCAAATTTTTACAGCAGGTACCTATAAAGGTGACAACGTCGTCTATTTATTACCAAGAATAAGTGTCAAACCGTTTGGAAGTTATATTAAAAAAATAGATAAAAAAGCACAATTAAAGTACATACGTCACTAAATTTTGTGCGTACGTCATTTTCACCGGCGGGAGATTTTCGTAGACAATCGGAATTGAAAAGTTCATGGAATACATAGAGCAAAAAAATATGCAAGCACTAATATTCAGCACAATAAAATATATTTCAATTTAATAAAAATGGAAAGTTAATCTGGAATTTTTTTCTGTTTGAAAAGTATTAGAGATTAGTAAGAGTAGTATTAGTATTAGAGATTTGGCGTAAATCACACCATTAGCAGCTTTTTTATTTCGCGTGTGTATGTTAGGAACAATTCTTTGATGTTTAAATAAAAGGTTTCGATTTGTGGCATTATTTCTTATTTTCTTTTCCTTTTTAGTATTTTAAATGGAATTAGTGAAAGGCGTGTATTTTAAATTAAATGAGTGAAAGACGTGTATTTTTAATGTATGTATTTCAAATGAAATCAGTGAAAGATTTATATTTAAATGAAATGAATGCAATATGAAGATGTTATGAGAAAAATATTTGGCGATTTATCAACTGCGCCAAGTTAACATAAAAGTACCAATACATATGTGGGTACTTCTCTATTATCCTGTCGACCACTTTTCATAACAAAAAACTATCGCCAAATAAACGGGAGAACGTTGTCATTGAAATATCAAAATACATAAATAAATAAAATATAAGAATTTAAGGACACAATTGTTATTTTAATGAATGAAATAACTAATAAATCAGTAAAACATAATGAAAAATACACGCAAATGTCGCGTTAAAAACCACTTGATGACGTAACAAACACGTATAATGCTTCTGATATCAAGTAAATGGGACTGCATTTTTGGCGTTTAATCTAACAGTTTGGCGATAGTTTTTTGTTATGAAAAGTGGTCGACGGGATAATAGAGCAGTACCTCTATGTGAAATGAAACAAGGCACAGATGTCATATACGCACCACGTTGGCGCGATTTTTCCCTCCACCAGCTTGGGGAAAACTTTGTTTTTGAATATTAGTTACAAATAGTGTGACAAATAGTACACGTGATTTTTTATTTCAATATAAAAATAAAATAACGTAATAAATGAAACAGCTTCTATTATTTTTAAAAAGGAAATAAAAATAAATAAATAATAGTTTGATATAAATAAAGGCGCGGATGTCATATACGCACCACATTGGCGCAATTGCAACAAAATGGCAATTTTATGCCTCACATGGTAACCCGGTTATTTTGTTTCAATTGTCGTTTATTAACTTTTATTTTTTATTTTAATTCTATAAATTGTTTTTATTATATATATCAATATTTATTTATATCAAACTATCATTTATTTATTTTTATTTCCCATTTTTGAATAATAGGAGCTATTTCATTTATTACGTTATTTTATTTTTATATTGAAATAAAAAATTACATGCTATTATTGTCTGGTATTTGTAACTAATATTCAAAAACAAAGTTTTCGCCAAATTGGCGGGGGAAAAATCGCGCCAATCTGGTGCGTATATGACATCTGTGCCTAAATTAAGATTGATATACATATAAAAATAATCTATAGAACTAAAATAAAAAATAAAAGTAAACAAACACAACAAACAGTTTTCGCCAAAGGGGCGGGGGAAAAATCGCGCCAACGTGGTGAGTATATGGCATCTGTGCCGGGATTTTTACCCTTTTATCTGTGCTTTCGGAAATATAAAAAAATTAAAAAATTCTTATATCAGGTGTATAATGTTTTGCATTTTTATACGGACCACTTCTCCATTTTAAGATTTTAAATGCTATTTATATCAGATATTTCTTTCTTGAGATTCCCACAAGTTTTTTCCGGTAATTTTTTTAGTTCGCTTATTAATTGTTTGCAATTTGCCCCCCTGGCAATAACAATTATTTATCACAAGAAATGGGTACTTCTCTATTATCCCGTCGACCACTTTTCATAACAAAAAACTATCGCCAAACTGTAACGCTAAATAAACGGGAGAACGTTGCCATTGAAATATCAAAATAAATAAAATATAAGAATTTAAGGACACAATTGTTACTTTAATGAATGAAATAACTAATAAATCAGTAAAACATAATGAAAAATACACGCAAATGTCGAATTTAAAACCACTTGATGGCATAACAAATACGTATAATGCTTCTGGCATCAAGTAAATGGGACTGTATTTTTGGCGTTTAATCTTAGTTTGGCAATAGTTTTTTGTTATGAAAAGTGGTCGACGGGATAATAGAGAAGTACCCAAAAATGGCTTAGTTTTGTTAAATTTGTTTGTTATGTATTTTCATTTCTTATTAAAATATCGAAAATGGCAATAAAATTTTATTTTAGCACCGTACTTAATTTTTTAAAATGGCTCAAAAACATGGTTTAATAAACGTATATTTGTAAATATTTTAAAAAACATGTTTTTCCGCTCTCTAGAAAAATTTGTAAGATTCTACAACTGCCTTTGGCACCAACCAGTACATGATACGGAACTTTTCCCTATTTAGATACACAGAAGAGGTTGGTCACAAACAAGAGTAATGCTAACAACAATATTGTTTTAACTCTATAAGAGTTAGAAACAATAATGATATTAAATTCCCCGATTAGCTTAGGGCCCGATTACGGAACTTTCTCCAAGAAAAAAAAACTGTAGAAGTCTTTTACTTTTGTTTCGAATGAAGCTCGATCAACAAAGTATTAATTGATAATACAAACAACACTAATATTAACATGGGGGCAAAAGTTTGAATTTAAGTGTATATATTTGGAACCCCCCCCCCAACCACCCACCAAAAAAAGAAAAAGAAAGTTACAGAAATGAATTTAAAATGGCGTGAAGCCACCTTTTCTGACATAAGAAATTGGCTGCGAATCCGATTATGAAACTTTCACTTAACTTAATAACATGTATCTAATAGCCCTGAGGACAATTCCCCTTCCCAGTTATACGGACCTTGGGGCTTTTTTAAAAAGCTTGACGCAGTTCGGGTTGAAGAAGTTGAGATTTACTGTCAAATGACATAAACTACTATGAAAATAAAACTGGTAAATTAAAATGCTGGTTTATGTATGTATTTAAAAAAATTGCATCTGATTACACTCTTTAGATAAATTACTCCTGTTTGCATTTAATAGCAGATAAACGGCTTCCGTTTACTAAATTGTTTAAATAATGGGAAGAGTTGGCGAGAGATAGATAGACGTGTAAACAAACGGGTAGACAGACGGGTAGAGAGACGGATAGCGACAGAGATAAGCTAACGGGTAGCGAGGCAGGTGCAAAAAAGGGTTGACAGAGGGGTAGTGAGATGGGTAGGGAGACGGGTAGCGTGGTGGATAGAGAGACGAGTACAGAGACGACTTGACAGACGGGTAGAGAGAGGGGTATATAGACAGACAGACGTGTTGATAGACGAGTAGTGTAACGGGAAGCGAGACAGGTAGAGACACGATTAAAGAGTCGGGTAGAAAGACAGACGGATACTGAGACGGGTATACAGAAGAGTAGAGAGACAGTAGACAGATGAGTTCGGAGAGAGACACAGCTAAGTCATGCGAGTAGTTAGACTGGTAGACACGTTTGTAGCAAAGCATGTTATCAATGTGGTTTGAAGTATACGAGTTTCTATAAATAGTTATACAAATAAACAAAGGAAATTTTTTTAATTCAAATATTAAATATTTGATTTAATATTTCAATATTTAATATTTTATTTTTTAATATTTTATTTAGATATTTGTCACAAAGAAAATGTTGCAAAAATTAAATTAAATTTGCGTTAAACTACGCTTGCTAAAATACGCTATTGGCTGCAAATCTGATTATGTGACTTTAAAAATATCGTTTTAAAAGATCCGGCGGTTTTTTTTTTTAAGTTTTGAGCAATTCCCGCTTAAGAAAATGAGATTATTTGCCAAATGTTATAAAAAAATGCATATGAAAACGTAACAATATATGAATTTATATATGATATTTTGTAATTATATCATTTAATTTGCTATTTTTCATATGTTGTATCTTTATGTATCTCTTGTCTATCATATGCTGTATATTGACTTAGATTCTTGTTGATATCTTCTTTATATCGTAATTGTTAACTTTATGTTCTCAGCAATATCACTCAGACTAATCCCTTTGAGGGAAGTCCTAGTTAAAGTAAAATTATTCTTTCATGTAAGTTTTAGAGATACACATATTTCTGATTTTCAATATATTAAAAAGTCTTTAAAAATAATAGTGTTAAATAACCAAAATTCCTTCAGCTTGGAATTAATGAAACTGCACCTTCAGATTAACAGAAAAATATTTTTAAGATATGCCTGAAACATATTAACATTCATTAAAGAGAAAATGCAAAAAGAAACATAATGAAATATTACATTCACTAATGAGAAATATATAAAATTTATAATGAACTAGCAAGCTTCGCCCGCTACGCTGGTCGGTTTCTCCAAACGAATTTTGAATCAAACTAAATATACCGGTGAATTGCATTCATCCAACAATGTACGCTTTTGGTCAGACAGCTACAGGAAAATATGAAAAGAGATCGCATATCAAATTATTGCCTTGGACTACTAAGTATTTTTCTGATTAATTCTTTAATTATGATCCTCATATTGATTATTTCAGGAATAAGGCTGTTGATCTCGGATCTCGGTTACCCTGCTCCTGGTGCCGTGCCTTGAAGTGGCAGGATGAGACTCCCTGTTTATGTTGCAGTGGCGGTAGTAAAGAAGATATAGTAGTGATGCATTTTTAGATATTATAACTTGTAATGTTAGAAATATTGATGAGTTGGCGCCAAAGGAATCACCAAATTATAGAAAATGTGCAATATCGAAACCGTTACAGACCCTCGAAACTTTACTTCAGCAAGCATATTTTATTTAAAAATCAAAATTACATAAATATCCGTAAGAATAATAGGTACTTTTATATTGCTGGGCGCCAGTAAAAACTCACCAAATCTTGTTTCAATTGGCATCATTTGAATTGGAACATTTTGCTTGACATTTTATTTGTATTGATAATGTTTTAGTTTATGTATTTTATTATAATTATAGTTTAGTTATTTTAAATAAGTTTTTTAAGATATTATATCGCAATGTTAAAGTAATGGCTAGTTGTTATTAGCTAACGTTAAAAGATTAGCAAAAAAAAAAAAAAAGGATTGGCGAGATAAAAAAATTTTTTAGCGATCACTGGCACCCAGCTAACATAATAATACCGAATAATATTCAATTTTAAATTCCCGAAGCAAATAAAAGTTAAAACAAAGAGCCCGAAAACTGGCATTATTGAGATTTCATCTAATCAAAATATCAGGTAATTTTTTTCTCATCCAGTATCTTATAAATCGCCAAGTATCGTTTGATCTTTAACAATGACGAATGTATTTTAGAAAATATCACTTGGCGATCAATGCAATAAATTTTAAGGTTTTCTCGCCAAAGGCAACGCCAAATTCGAAAATGTGCAATATCTCATGAATTGTTGGAGTTAGAATATTTTTATTTGGTACCAGTCGATTCAGCATGCAAAAATACATTGAAATATGTTATCGTTTGACAAATAAATATAAAACCCGATTTTTAAGAAATTTTGTTATTGTTTGTTCCCATTTTAATCCCTTTAGGGATGGAATTTTAGGAAAACTTTCTTATTGCGCCTCTACCTCCTAAGAAGTATTTTCCCCGCAATTTTCGTGTTTGTAGCTTCAGTAGTTTGGAGTGTGCGTTGATGATCTCCCAAGTCAGGACTTTATTTTACATAATATAGAATTTTATATACAGATGAAATTAACCATTATTATTACCTAGCAGGCCTTGCTCGCTACGCTGGTCGGTTTCTCCAAAAAAAACTTGAATCAAACGAAATATATCGGTGAATTTGATTGTGTGTTTTAAAGAAACATGAACTTTTACCTTCATGTCCTTCCGCACTGGTGTAAAACGATACGAAAGCCATTACGCTGTTATATTTTCTAATGTGTTACACGAAATTTAGGCTATTAAAGGCCAACTCGTTTATTTAATCATTTACAGTATGATTTTCTAAAGAACGATATAACGATATGCAATATACTAAAACTATCCCTGGAAAATTAAGAATGCAAGTTCCATAGAAATCCATTCAGCAGAATCTTTAAAAAAGTCTAATGTTTCATAATTGGGTTCAACTGATTATAGAAATGCCCCTCACCCCACTAATTCTTTAACTTCCTCCCGTGGCTCTATAAATAAGCAAAGTAGAACAATGTGCTTTATTTTAAAACCTTTCTAAAACAAATTACCTAACTAACAGTGAAATCATATTAAAATCTGTTCGGTAGAACCTGAGTTTTAACCGATCGGAATGGAATAAGAATTTGCGTTTTATAAATATTATAGATGATTATGATATGATTTTTGAAATTGGATTCTTTGTCAAGCTTTCGTTTCAGAAAACACAACGCAGACAAAAACTTTGCTCCAGAAAAGTACCAACCATCCCCACAAAATTGCCTAACTAACAGTGTAAATCACACCAAAAAATTACACAGCAGAACTCAAATTATAAACGGTCGGAATGAAATATGAATTTGCATTTTAAATACATAGTAGATATATCTTTCATAATTGCATTCCCCTTTCCCAATCACTTTCCAATTAGCTCTATCACTAAGCAACATAGAATGATATGTTATAGGGTCATTAACCATACCTGAAAAATCAATTCCATTAAAATTTGTTCAGTAGAATTTTTT
This sequence comes from Maratus michaelseni, assembly GCA_963931845.1. NCBI lineage: Eukaryota > Metazoa > Arthropoda > Arachnida > Araneae > Salticidae > Maratus > Maratus michaelseni. The sequence continues at coordinate 424,647,748 of OZ007588.1, read as the reverse complement.
TAAAGTAATCTTTAATAATCGGGTTCACATAATTTTAGAGCTTTCCTCTTTAGCTCTATAACAAAGCAATGTAGAATAGCTGTACTCCAAAATCTTTAAAAAAACGTTACATGATTAAAATGTGAATATGCGGTTTATGCTCATAGTAGATGATGATATGATTTTCTGTAACAGGATTCATCATGAAGATTTCGCTTCAAACATAAATGATGCTTTCAACATTGTGGCTAATACGCCAATTTACGAGGTATCCGATTGCGGAAAATTAGCCCGAAATCGTATAAATAACTACCCAAAGAAAAAGAGAAACATGGCTGAAGACTGAAAACAAATAAAGAAGTAATACATAATACTAATCAGACCTTCGACTCTTTATTTGGTACTTCTCCATTATCCCGTCGACCATTTTACATAAAAAAAACTATTGCCAAACTATAAGATTTAACGCCAAAAATGCAGTCCCATTCACTTTACGTCAGAAGTATTAAACGTGTTTGTTATGTCAAGAAGCGGTTTTTAATTAGACATTTACCTGTATTTTTCATTTTGTTTTTCTGATATTTTAGTTATTTCGTTAATTAAAATAAAAATTGCGTCCTTAAAAAACTGTGCCATGACATTAAAAGAGGAAATGCATTGTAAAAATGTTGCGTTTCATAGTTAAGTGCAATAAATCAATTTCAATTGACGTCACAAACATTTATTCACCAGCCGAAAAGGAGAATTAAGAAAAATAATGTAAATAAATAAATATCCAACATTTTATTTTCTATTTTTATTAATATATTGTAATATTTTTGTGTTAAAACTTACTGGACACTTTTGTGAGTGGGGCTTTTCCGAATTTATTTTATTTTATTTATTTATTTTGATGTTCCAATGGCAACATTCTTCTATTTGTTTATTTGAAGTTCATGTTTGGCAATGATTTTTTTTAAATTTTTTTTTATGAAAAGTGGTCGACGGTATAATTGAGATGTACCCTTTATTTTAGCAATCACATTTTATTTTAAATCATGGCCTTTGTAGAAATAATAATAATACACAATTACATAAATATTCGTAAGAATAGTATATTCAATTCCCAATTGAGCAGTTAATGTTTCTATCTGCAAAAATAAACAAAAATATTTAATTTGAATTTCTTCCATTGCTATAGTAACGGACGTATTTTTAGAAATTCTCACTTGTATTGTTAGAATTGTTAGATTTTGACGTCAAATTAGAAAAATGTGCAATATCTCACGAACTATTTGACTTATGAGTATTTAATTGATATCATTCGATTCAGCATACAAAAATACATTAAAATATGTTATCATTTGTCACGTAACTATAATACCCGATTTTTAAGGAATTTTTTTAAAGTTTGTTCCCCTTTTTACCCCCCTTAGGGGTGGAGTTTTTGAAAATCCCGTCTTAGTGCGCCTCTACATACTAAGAAGTATTTTTCCTGCAAGTTTCGTCTTTGTAGGTTCAGTAGTTTTGGCTGTGCGTTGATCATCTAGCCGGAAAGGACTTTCTTTTATATATATAGATTATCATGTGCTTCAAAACTTTTAACGAAAGTTTGCTGCCTTCTAGTGATGTGTAAAATTGGACTACTGCCATTACAAATTGTATGTCAGATTGCAGAATGTAAATCAACATACAGACTGCGTAAATCTCCATTATCTAACTGGAACGATTAAATGGATTTAATTTTCCAAATTGTTCTATTGATAAACATGTTTCCAAAGTTAGAGAGAAGTAATTCTGTAATGAAATGAACTCCCTTTTATGTACGATAGTCTCTATTTAAATGACGTCTGTTTTCTGAATTTAATGGAGAATAAAATTAAGTGCTATTATACATTTGTGATTTAACCAAAATACTAGATACTTTGAAGGTAGAAGTCAAAGATGCACAAATAAATGTTCTTAATAACATGAAAAGTTTCTAAGACAGGATTGAATCTCGCGCCAATGGTATGCCACTGAGTTACCCAGATGGTATCCAGCCTGACACAATTCTCTCACTGGTCGAGTTCTTCAGATCTGCGAACTCAGCAGCTTACTGATGACCATTACATATTTAATCACCATTGCTCTATGAATACTAATTAAAAATATGAATTTTCAACACAAAATACTAGATTATAATGAAGTAAAAGAGTTTTTTTCAATAAGATAAATCATCTTGAAGGTTGAGGTAGAATAGTTGAGGTTTATTACAACAGAGCGAAAAATGCCCAGGCCAGAACCCGAACATGGGTACATGGGCTTGAAGTACCAATGCCCTTCCTACTGAGTTACCCGTACGGTAACTGGCTGATAAAATTCACTGTTATTTGTTGGGCATGGCTGCAAACTGCAGAGCTATTCATCCGAGCTATAACTATAGAATTTACAAAACGAAGGTGTGTGATAACAAAGAAACTCGTTGTTCTGTTGGAATAAACCTTAACTATTCTACCCCAAACTTCAAGATGTTTTATCCAGTTGAAAAAAGTTCCTTCTCTTTATTATGACCTAATTACATAGTATTCAGGAATTTCCGTATTATCACACATTTTCATCATGAAAATGCTATAGATAAAGCTCTGATGAATGAAACTAGCGCTGCATTTCGCAGCTATGTCCAACAAATAAAAATGAATTATGTCAGTCAGGTATCGTTTTCGCTCTGTTGGAATAAACCTCAACTATCCTACCCCAACCTTCAAGATGATTTATCCAGTTGAAAAAATTCCTTCTCTTTATTATAACCTAATTACATGGTATTCAGGAATTTCTGTATTATCACACATTTATAGAAAATAGTAATATTGAAAAATAAGTGAAACATATTTAAGGCTGTAATAAATGAAAAATGCTTAAGATATTTTTACAAATATATTTCTGAGTAACTTTATAATTTAAAATAATAGGGGGAGTCCGACCCCCTGCTCGCTACGCTCTCCAACCCCCCGCGTAATCGCTTCGCGATTCCGTTGGGTATCGCGCAGCAATCCCTATTTTCTAGAAGAAAAGAAAAGCAAAAAAAGCCGGGAAGTTCTATAGTGGGGTAGGATAGCTGAAAATTATACCAAAACATTTCACATCTGGCAACCAATACGCCACTTTGGATTCAGATAGTGCATAGATGGACGAGTCTAAAAAGCCCGGGACACAAATTGTCTTGGCTCTCTAGCGGTGTCGATGACGTAATTAATATGGCTGCCAAAGTTTAGCGATGCGCTTCTACATTTCTGTATATAACTCGGGTTAATATTTTGATATTAACATATATTGTTAGTGATTATTAAATAACTTGGAATTTGTTGCATGTAGCTAAAAACGTATTGTACACTTTTTGTTTGTCAGAAAATTACCTTTTGAACGGTATATATAACTTCTATTTTATCACAAACATTTGCTGAAAATTTGCCAAAACAATATAGCGTTGCACAGAGAGTCGTTATGGCAACAATGTCATTTGTATGGATTCCGAAAATTAATACAGTGGCTTTATAACTGTTTAAATAGCAAATGTAATGATTGTAATTTTTGATGTATATGTAAATAAGTTCTAGATTTTTAGAGCTATGAAACTTTTATTTCTGTTTTAAATTCAATGACATGCGCAACATTTAAGGCAAAACTGTAAGATAAGTTTCAAACATTTATATGTACAAGAATAAGAAACAAAAGAATGTATACTACAATATTATTCTAATTTAATATCCACATTTAATCATATCCTATGTTGTCAAATACTCTAATGTGAACCGTAATATCTAAATAATATAATACCTTGCTGCCATATGCAATAATATCCAAATGATTTATGTAAACTCACTTGTGATTACCGATCACTGCCGGAGCACTGCCCTTCACATACACAAAGTTTCGTACATCGCATTCCCATTTTAACACATTTACAAGATGTGCATCGCTTGCGGCAAATACAGGAGGTAAGTTGTTCACAATGTTTTGACATTTCTTTAATTGTAGTCAACACAGCTTGGTATGATCCTCCTGAAGTTACTATCCATCCCCACTTGGTTGGCGAAGGTATTGTGTAATGTGCAACGAGGCTGTTGTTCCAAATTCTTGCTTAGAGAGTAGCTCGTTTGATGTGTTGTGTGTTGTGTGTTGTTGCTTCTGCTATAAAAGGTATGTTTTTAATGGCTCGATTCTTTCTTGTAAATAACGCTCGTTTGCAGTCATTGATGCTCAGAAGATCTGATGCTTGATCATAAATTAGTATAACAAATCGCTGCAACAGATCATGACATTCATCAGCAATATCAGAGGTGCCTGCACACAGATTATGCCATACACAATCAATTTCCCGAAATGACACCCAGACCTTCCAAGCTGTCTTCTTGCGAGTGCCACAAAATTTAGAAACTGTGTCGCAACCAATTACGGAATGAAAAAACAACAAATTTCTGCAAAAATATCCAGTGAAAGTATGGCACAGATCTCATGAATTGGAATGAGTTTCCTGTATTTTCAACAACCGTACTCAGTACATAGTTCATCAACATCTTGTATTTGTGGGAACAGTGATATTGAAATAACCACTACATCTGAGTCCGTATCGTATTAAGGTGCGAGTTCGTATTAAGGTAAGAGTATGTCCACTTTCTACTGCATGCTTAACTTCGAGAAGTAGGCGGTCATCTGCTTCTTCCTGTGAGACGGGAGAAATGCATGATACATCCATAGATGTTGACGCGAGGACTTGGTCATCATAAGTACAAACAACATGTTTTACTGGATACTCGTCTCCCACCATTTTATTAGCTAGCAATTGGAACAATTGGATCTTGTTTTCGTTGACACATAGGAATTGTTGAACTTTTTTGAAATTGCAGTTGAGTCTGAGACTTTAATACTTATGCCACTTCCTCTTGTTTCTCGGGTATATGTCTTCCAACTGTTACTAATATACCTCTCGAATACAATATCTAGTCGTGAACTGTTCTTCAGTTGATTAATGAAATATGGTTTGAAAACATGTTCATGGTATCCGGAAAATGTTTTCGCAATACCAGGATTAAGCATGTGTATTACGGCTGTTCCATAAAGTATTTTAGCTGTTACATTCGGTTGGCTGTGATTAAAGCTAATGTCATATTTTGTTTGAATGCAGTCAATAGTATCAGACAAGTTGGTTGATTTTCGGAGTTTTCCAGCATTTGAAATAGAGGGTGGGTACATTTGGTTGTCATGCGAAAAGAAATCATCAATGTTGCCATCCCGGATGTTGCCATACAATCTACAGAATAAGTTGGAGTCTTTACGCAAGTAAGCAATCTTGGACTTTGCCTTATCTGTTTTTCTTGTTATAGTCTTGAAGATGTGAATATTGGTTCGAGAAATAATTTCTTGAATTGAATTTTGAACTTGATCGAGACGGGATACGACATAGTCATCATACTATTTTAGTTCTACAGTAAATGCTTCCATAACACACTTGAGAGCTTCGAAACTTGGAATTATTTTGGAGCTCCCTATTGACACTAAAACGGTTTCTTCAACTGGATTTCCTTGTTCGGTTAAGACGTTAATCATTCCTTTGACATGGGCCAAGAACCTTTTCTCATGAGCATTGTTTTCTTTATGATGCTTTGCGCCCACGTTTTTGTCGTCTTTTAAATTTGATTTCTCTTCAAATTACTCAATTAAAGAACTGATCTTAGGGTCTGCTACCATCCACCTAAGCAGAGCGTTTTCACTATCAAGGATTGCAGTAACTTCACCATCACCCTTTATAACTGTGTTATTGTGTTCATGAAGCTAATCATCAGATATTGCAGAAAACGGTGTAACAGTTTTTACTGCTCGTAAAGTTGCCGCAAATAAATTCAGCATGTATATCTAGATGTTTTTCTGGAAGATCATGTAGAGTGTGCATGAATACTGGTAACCTTGGTAATTACTTAAAACCCTAGAATATATTTATTTACATGTACATCAAAAATTACAATAATACCATTTGCTACTTAAACAGTTATAAAGCCACTGCATTGATTTTCGGAAACCATATACATTACAGTGTTGTCATAATGACTTTCTGTGCAACGCTACATTGTTTTGGCAAATTTTCAGCAAATATTTGTGATAAATTAGAAGTCTTATATACCATTCGAAAGGTAATTTTCTGACGAACAAAAAGTATGCGATACGCGTGTCCAGCTACATGCAACAGATTCCATGTTATTTAATAAAATGCTTCGAAAAAAAGATTAATAAAGTTATAAATATTTGTGGTATTATAAACGTAAACAATGATGTCAAATATACCGTTATAAAGCGCGTTTTCTCCGAATTAATAATCACTAACAATATAAGTTAATATCAAAATATTAACCCGAGTTATATAGAAAAATGTAGAAGCGCGTCACAAAACTTTGGCGGCCATATTGATTACGTCATAAATGCCACTAGAGGGCCAGAAAAATTTGTGTCCCGGGCTTTTTAGACTCATCTATCCATATACTAACTGAATCCAAAGTGGCGCATTGGTTGCCAGATGTGAAGTTTTTTTTTAGCTATCACACCCCACTACTACGCAGATTGTCATTGTCCATTCCCAAATCATTCGGCACACTTCCATATCGTTACTTTTTTCAATTTGGAGAGATTTAGTAAAAGGAATTAGTGAAAGTTTGGCTTTAGAAAGATATCCTTTATCAAATTCAGCGTAAAACTAAATGGGTATTAAATTCTAACTTACTTCATTTGAAATAAATGCATGAAATAACATGAATAGCTTCGAAGTTTAAAGAAGTTTATATCATTGTATGACGCAGAAAATGCTTTGTAATATCGAATTTTTCTGATTATTTAAATATTTTTATATAAATAACAAAATTAAGAAAAACATTTTTTTTTCTTAATATTTAATGTTTACCCTGGTTAGTTTACGTCCAGTGCGCAGTTTAAAAATATGTGAAAACATTTCTTAGGTAATATGTATAACATAATAATAATGTTGAACATGTATTAATATTAATTGTTGTTGTTGTTGTTGTTGTTATCATGTCATTATCATTATTATTATTGTTAGAATTGTTCTATTTCTATTATTATTAATTATCGCTAGCGAAGCTTCTGCTGCTCCGCTAATCCGTTTTTCCGAAAAGAACCTTTAAATAATAGCAAGAGCCATCTGGTAATTTGGAGCATGTTCTTAATAAAAGCTGAAAGTTAGTAGTATAGTATTTCTACATTACCTTATCATGAGATTATTGATCTGTGAGCTAGCTGCTGGCTACCTACAGCTAGCGACCTACGCAATTCGCAACTTGCAATTTTTTGACGAAAAAAATGTTCTTGATAAAAGTTACAATTTATATTTATGAAAACATATGTTTTTAAAAATGTTAAAAAATAATTGGCAGACATCTTCGAAGTTTTTAAAAAATAATTGAAAAAAAGTTTTTGATAACAATAGTTGCAAAGAAAATTTTTATTTCGAAAACGTTTTATTATTTTTAAAAAGTCAGTTTTTATTTTTAAAAAAGAACTAGTCGGATGTGTCAATCCCAAAACTTTCTTCTATCTCACACAGGTTTCGCATATACTAAAAATGAATCAGCACCAATTTATATCAATATCTAACTGAAGCTCAAGTTTTATTAAATTCCGTGCATTATTTTTTGAGATATGAATATCGCTAAAATCGTGTAAATCCTTCAAAATGCTGCATAGCAGCGCCACCTGCTGGGTGATTTTTACCAAAAACTAATCAGCACCAATTTATATCAGAGACTAACTGAATCTAAAGTTTTATTTAATTCCGAGCATTAGTTCTTGGGATAGAGCTATTGCGGAAATCGCGAAAAATGCTGCATGGCAGCGCCACCTGCCGGGCGATTTTTACCAAAAACTAATCAGCACCAATCTATATCAGGGACTAACTGAATCTAAAGTTTTATTAAATTCCGAGCATTAGTTCTTGAGATAGAGCTATTGCGGAAATCGCGAAAAATGCTGCTTAGCAGCGCCACCTGCTGGGCGATTTTTACCAAAACCTGATCAGCACCAATTTATATCAGGGGCTAACTGAATCTAAAGTTTTATTAAATTCCGAGCATTAGTTCTTGAGATAGAGCTATTGCGGAAATCGTGAAAAATGCTGCATAGCAGCGCCACCTGCCGGGCGATTTTTATCAAAAACTAATCAGCACCAATTTATATTAGGCACTAACTGAATCTAAAGTTTTATTAAATTCCAAGCATTAGTTCTTGAGATAGAGCGCCCACAAAATTTTTGTCACATACAGACAGACAGACAGACAGAGTCACAGACAGACATTTTCTAAAAATAGTCAAATCTTGTTCAGGACCTTCTAAAACGTATAAATCCGTCAAAAACCGGAAGTCGAAAATTTTCATGAATCCAATACTTTCTTCTTGTAAAGATAGAAGAAAGTAAAAAGCGTAAGAAAGAAAATTCTCTCTCTTATATATTGTTAAAATATTGTTTTCTATTCTGGATTTATTTTTTTAGGATTCTGGGTCTATAATATTATACTGGGCCCAAAATTTCTGTTTCATTTGAATAACTCTTATAAGCTTTAGCAGATCTTTGCCCCGACCACCATGTGGCGCTATTTTTACTATAAATATTTTTTTTAGTTTTATTATCTTCTAATTATCTGATTTTCTTGCAACTTTCATCATTGTATTTGAAATCATTTCCTCCTCCAATTCGTTTTAATTCCAAATTTCTCCACTAAGGGTGTTCTTCCTCTCCTCTTTTTAGGTAGCTTTCAATACTAAAAAGTATAAAGCTACCTATTGCAGCCGTTCGGAGGAAAGCAGTTCCGGAAAATTTCGATATATTTTCACCGATCATGACCCCCAGACCTCAAAACCACCCTCCCCTCAAATGTTGATTTATATATAGAGATATATCCATATATATATATATATATATATATCTGACCTATGTCATACGATAACGCTCGTATTTATAAATCGATGAAACTAATTGTGTGTATTAAGCTCACCAATGTCTCGACCGAGTTCGTTGGCCAGCTTGGTCCGCCATTTTGTTTCAAGATGGCGGCCATTTAAAAATTTAAAACTAAAATAAATATACAAAAAAATTAAAAATTTAAATTTATTTTTTAATTACGTGTTAGGCCTTGATACAAAGATTCCAGAGCATTTTTTGGTTTACCTCTATCTTAAAAAATGACTGAGATAGAGCAGTTTGAAATTTTAGGGTGGCTGACATTTTGAAACAAAACAGCACATTAACGCCATTGCTTGCAAATTATTTTCTTTCATTGTTGTAATAATTTTCCCAATCATACGCATAATAGTATATTCATATCCGTTAGCGCATAAATTGGCGACATTGGCGACAAAATTGGCAAAATTGGCGACATTTGGCGAAATATCGCCAAATTTGGCGACCAAAATAAGTCTTCATAAATGAAGCCAATTTGACTATTGCTTAATAATTTGGCGAATTTCTTATTCAAATTCAGTATTAACGAATCTTTTGTGAACGTTTCTTTGCATTTTAACTTGCTGTTTTCGTGTAACATTAGCTAAAATTTTAAAACGAAGATATAGGAAAGCTACCTTTTCCTCCCGGTACAGGCCGGAAGGACTTTTTTATCATTTTACTGGTAGTATTTGGTTTCCTATTACTACTTCTACTTGCATCTTACGTAATTGATTAAGCATATTTTCCCTATTTCCTTTAGTTCTCATCTTCTCCGCTAGAGGGCGCTCTCATTTTCTTTTTTGCGCTTTTTCTTTTCTTTAAAAAAAAATAAAAACTAATATTTAATAATAATAAAAACAATATTATTATTTTTTTACCTGTTGTTATCAAAAACGTTTTTACAATTATATCTTAACAACTTTGAAGACGTCTGCCATGTATTTAGTATCGGCAAATTCGTATGACAGTCATTTTTTATCGTATAAAAAACATATATTTTCATATATATATATATATATATAAATTGTAACGTTTATCAGGGTTTTTTTTTTCATCAACAAATTACAAGCTGCGAATTGTGCAAGTCGCTAATCCACCTGGGAGATCATTGATTTTATAATGAAGTAAGGTAGAAATAATTTACTACAGACTTTGAGCTTTTGTCAAGTACCTACTCCAAATTATCTACTAGCTCTCCAGCTATAAAGGAATTAGTGGTTTGAATTTCATCTGTATTCTGCAACGAACAGGTATGCCGGTTACGCCCGTCCTCGTCTGGAATGAAACGCAGACTGAACTATTGTGATTTTTTATTTTTGGACGAAAAACTTTCTGAATTAACAATTTGTTAAGGGCACTACTGCCTTCGGTAGCGCACACAAATCATTGTTTTTCATCTTTAGAAAAGCATAATTGTCGTATCTCAAAAGCATGCGGCGATCGCCTCAGATGAAGTTCAAATTTTCAGCATTGTTTTTCGCATAGCTATAGAAATGATTTGGAATTCTTCCACCTTGATTTTAATGTAGACAGTACCATAATTTACCGAAGAGGTTTTTCAGTTTCAGAAAAAAAATGCCCAAAAGTGATCACGAAACGCGAAAACAAAATCACGCTAAAAATCACATAAATAATTTGTGAAAAATTCAAAAATAGTAGCGAAATTTTTTTAAATCTATATTTCTCTTCCTTGGAGCAAAAATAAGGCTGAATTTGTAGTTTGTCGTTTGGCAACAAACGTAGTAACATAAATAAATTTATTTTCTTACATTCCACCAATCAGAAGCGCAATTTCACCACTGAAACTTGTATCATATTTAAAAGAAAATTTTCAATGGTTTTCATAAAATGTAAACCATTTTCATAGAAATGTAAAATGATTACGTTTAATTATGTACTAATCGCGGAAGAGCAGAACACGGATTATTTATTGAGAAATAATATCAAGTAATCTGTGTAAATAAAATAACCGTAAATAATCTCTTATAGTAAGTAATATGTAAAGCAAAATGTTTCCGATGAAGAAAATGACGTCATTCGGAAAACAAAGGTTGCATTTTCATCCATGAATATAAAATATTTTATTGAAATTGTGTCAGTGAGGATCATATTCACTGACCCTTATTACTGCATCTAAATAGACTGAACTCTTGCTATTTATTAAAAGATCCTTGGTGTGCGCAAAATAAAATATTTCTGAAAATTACATAATTCCAATTAATTATAATAAATATTTAATGAAACACGGTAATTTTAAAACAGTTGCTTAAATGACGTTCTAATTTAGGAAGGGATGAATGCTTCTGACGGTGAAAGTGATGTCATATTTGAAAAAAAGGATGCATTCTCATATAGACTCGAAAAGGCTGATGACAACCTGTAGAATTATTTCAAACAACCACCGATATCTGGGTAGGTGTTCCGTTGTGTGAATGCGTTACTTCCAGCAAAAGCATAACAAATGCAAAGCAACGGTTTGTTAGGAACTCCCAAAGACGTCATGACATTTAAAGTCTATATAAAACTGAAATATTTTAGTACCACTTTGTCAATATAGACGTCATATTCACTAGCTTTATTTCTAATTCAGCAAATAAAAATTCAGAGCAGAAGTTCTTTTTAAGCACAGAACAATATTTCGGCCGATGTTATGAATAGTAATGGTCATTGGTACATTTTACGGTCACGTGCTGTTTCAACAAATCAGCTTTTTAATCAAGAGTTTCTTTTATACACAGAAGAAAACGTGTTCTTTACGTTTTGTTAACTTGCCAAGAGTCTGACAGATATTGTATTTTTCACGTCGAACGAACTTTACACAAGGATTTTTTTGTTTATATTGAACTATCTTGCTATCACACAGTATAATAGAGCAATTTCCATATTACACAACCGCCGCAGAATTCGCGGAGCGCGGCGTTTCGAGTGATGGTCCTTGCTATGCCCCTTTTATAGGGAAACACTTGCGGAAGCCAGGAAGGAAAGAAAAGAAATTCTGAAAATTGAAACCGGACAAATTTAAACGGGAATTCATTAAATTAAAGACACCGAATCGCGGGAAGGCTTGGGCTCGGAGCTCTGAAGCAATCGACGACCCCCTGCGGCTTCGAACTCTACGTTCTTTGCAAGAGTTTTTCGAAATGAATGTAAGCCGTGCTATAGAATATTATACTCGCAATTAATTGTGTTTCCAAGGTAATTTTTTCAGCTAATTGTTTTACATTTCAAAGATTTGTAAATTTCATATGTTAAAATGATTTATGATAGTACTTATTCAGGCTAGAGTTGCTGCAAAAAGTGGCGAGTGAGCGAAGAGAGACGGGACCACATAGCGGTCACAATTCACGGGGGTTGGCAAGCGTTAGCGAGCAGGGGGTGGAGCCTACTAGTTTACTATAACTGGATAATGCATTAAATTCTGATTCCTTTTATTAATGTGCAAAAGTCGCCGCAAAACGTGATAAAACGCCAAAAATTGCCTAAAACTACTGAGAAAAATTCAAAAATTACTCACAAAATTTACTATATTAAGTTAAAGGATTGAAACCAGAATATTTTATGAATGTGAAAAAATCGCCAGAAAACGCGAAAAAACATAAAAAATTACATAAACCTCCCGCGAAAAATTCAAAACTAGCTGTATGAATTCCGAATAAATTTTATTGAAACGGTCACGAAATTTACTATATTGGGCTAAAAGATTGAAACCGGATTCCTTTTACTAATGTTGAAAATCGTCGAATAACGCAAAAATACGCTATATATCGCGTAAAAATTAAATACAAAAATACCAAAACTGGCTTGTCAAACATTCTGCCAAATCTTGTAGCTCTGCTCCCAGCGGTCTTTCCAGGAAACTCTGTATACAGACGGACCGACACACACAGAAAAACATCTATCTTTATTAATATTATTATTATTATTATTATTATTATTATTATTATGATAAATATATTTTAAATTGTATAATAAATGAAATAACACATAAAAATTTGCATAAATCCTACTCGCCAAAGTTAATCACAATTTGTATGTACTTAATTTATATTACAGTCATTTTATAGCATTTTAATCTTCACCAGTCCTATTAATATTGTCCAGTCCTTTCAATAACGCCAAATTTCATTACAATACTTTCTTTTAATAATAATTATATACAGTTTTATTTCCTTTTTGTATTCGAACATAACGGCTTTGGGAAATTATCATTATAACAAAAGATATATATCACATTTTACGGTCTCAAGAAATTTTAAAGCTGTTTGAACAATAAGTATACTCTGCATGTAAACATATCAATAAGAAATATTTCCGCCATTAAGTTCATCCATTCTTAATGCACAAATGCGTAAATTATCCTTATTTATAAGTATGCAATTCACTATATACTGCTAATATGTCCGTTTATTGTTTAGGAAGCTTAATAAAATGAAATATTAAATGAATGGCATATGATTTTCCAGAACATTTCACTTATGAAATTGAGTGTAAACTTAATGGAATTTATTCTGAATTCTGTTACTGAAAATAGATTTTTGTAATCATATAAGTAGGGTTGAATTTTAAGTACTCTCATATTATTCAAAGTACCATTTAATGATCTGGAAAATGTTCTTTGCGATTAAATACGGAAGTATTTTGGGAAGAAGAAAATATATCTCTTCTGTTGGATTTTTCGATGAGTCTGAATTTTTCTGGAAGCTCACGCTAACCTGAAAGTTGTATATAATTTAACTTTTATTTTTATAAATATTTAGTGTTTCAGTTAAAAAAAAAATAAACCTTGTAATATTTATTTCAAAATGGTAAAGTTGAACTAGTTATAATAAACAACACATTTTAACATATTTTGGGTCGATCGCGTAAAATGATTGTATATGTATAACTTTAAACATGATATCTTTTGGATATCTATAACTAAGGTTATGGGTGTTATAGATACATAATTAATGCTCGATTATTTCTAAAAATATTTTCTAACTTACTACTTATATTTATGTGATCAGGGTTTATGTAAAGAAACATTACCGTCATTAAATGCATTCATTTTTATTAAAAATATCAATACAAAAATTCATTTTGTTTATTCATGCAGTATACAAGGATAACACACATTGGCGGGGCTTATTGATAAAATATTGAGAATAAGGGACACGAAATGGAGAAAAAAATGAGAACTTTTGAGAAACTATTTCACAATCAAAATATTTCTTAAGTAGAGGAAGGTGGCCTAAAATGATCCTAGCGGCCAAAACGATCCACATATGTTTTCTTCCAGACAGGTCGCGCTATCTACAGGGTAACACGAACTAGTTGTGCCAAGTGAAGAGGAAACAATGGTGATATTCAAGCGATAGCAGTATTACGTGTCTGATTGGAATTCTTTTTAAAATTGGGTTTTATAACATCTTGTTATAAGGTAAGCACTAACTTTCATATTTATTTAGATATACAGTCTTTCATGTACAATTGGTTTGCTTGATGGAGTATGTTTTTAGATGTGAATTACACGTATGTATTGTCATAATTACTTTTATATCTTTTATTTTTCCGATAAAAAACAATTTACAATTATTTTTAAATGAAGGATCATTTTGCCCTTTGGGAAGGGTAAAATGATCTTTTGGACACTTTTTACAAAATTTATTTGTTTCATTACTCAATTTGGTTGTAAAATAGTATTAAAATATGTTTATATGCAAAATATAGTGTAAAACATACGAGCAAAGGACTAAAGTTTTATTTAAGCAGTTATGTTATTTTACACAAGTCTCCCCCTTAAAGGGATCATTTTACTTCCCCTAATAACCATCATAGAATAACTTTGAAAAATAATCAGCTACTTATATCGACAACATTCTATGTAGTATGATTTAATAATTATGATACATAACATTTCAAACATGATAAATGTAATTTCAATATATTAAATTTAGAACAAAAAATGTTGTTAAAAATGTGACCAAAAAAAAATATGGGGTTAAATAATTCCTAAAATGAATATGAATCATTTAATATGAGGAGTGAATTGAAAATCTGATATGATGATTTTATTTAAAGTATTTATACAGAACCATAAGATAAATTTGTATTTCTAACAATCACCAATTTATTTAATTAGAATAAACACAATCCTTAAATAAGCAGTTATCATGTTCACCTATTGATAAAATAGGTGGACATTTTGTTTAGAAAAATAACATAACCGTACAACATTATGCGAATTCGATTAAATGCAGGGTGGTCCAAAATTATTTAATGTATTTCATGTTTGGAAAACAAAAAGAATAAAATGAGGTTGTACATACTTGTTATTTTCTTGGAAACACAATTTAAAACAGTTTTCCACAACAACATTTTAAACATTAGATACGTTTCACATAAGCCGGTAGATGGCGCGACAACATTGCGCAGGGAAAATTTACTGATTGCGCTAAGTCTGCAAATGGATGCCGTCCAGGAAAAAACAATGTGCCTTTTGTGTTTCCATGAAAGTAAATCCGTTGTAACTGTTTAGAGAGGTTTTCGTTTAGAATACTCAAATCGTCTTCCTCCAAGTAAGTTTTTTATAAAAGGTGGGTACCAACAATTTAAGGAAACGGGAAATGCGGAACGTATTTAATGTTTAAAATATTTTTGTGTAAACTGTTTTAAATTGACTTTCCAAGAAAACAATAACCATGTACGTATCTCATTTTTTTTTTCAAACGTGAAATGCCTTTAATAAGTTTCGATGCTCGAATTTGAATTTGTTTAAAAGTTACAAAATTGCGACACTAAAACACCTTTACATATATATATAGATAGATAGATAACAAGATAGATAGATAGATAGATAGATAGATAACGCCTGGTATGTAAGTCACAGGTTTGTAATAAAGGTAATGCAAAGGTTTACAATATTTATGTTTCGGCGATTTACAACCAGATGTTGAGTGTTTCGAGAAATTAATTTTTAGGTAAGTTCGTAATTATATAAATACGTAGCACATATAGTCGTCGTCTAGTCCGTCCGTCTATCTGTCTGTCTGTCCGTCTGTCCGCCTATAACAGCGCAAAAACTACACAACCGAATTGTTTGAAATTTAATACATATAATCGTTGCAGAATTTTGTCGAGTCATTTCAAATTTTATGAAAATCGAATCAAAACTTAAAAAGATATTAATAAAAGTTTTCTTTATTCTACTAAATCTTATAATACGTAATCTAAATGATAAAAACGCAAGTCAGGTGACTGCGGAAAACAAACCACATCTTTTTTCCATTTGCCAAGCAACCATTTTTATTAAAAATTAATTTTTCGAATAAAATTGCATGAAAGTTACATTTTCAGAAAGATCATTCAGAAAAATTGTTTGCTTGAGAGATGAGTTACATTAAAAAATCTATAGATTCTGAGATAACTTCAGTGAAAATTAGGTTAACAGCCGAATATGTCAATCCGTTAAAGGAAATAAAAAAATATTCATTCATCGTGAGTCATAGACATATTAACCATGCAGGTAATCATTCGCAAAGCAAGATTTCTATGGTAAATTTACAGCTCTGACTGGTGTTGAAAAATAATAGCATCTGTAAACATGGCATACGTAATAAGAAACAAATGGGTAAGTGTGATCGAAGATCACTCAAAGGGTTTCGTTTAATATTCCTTTCAAAAAATTTTATCCTTTGTTTAATAAATCCAAATAAAATTTAATTTAACAACAACAAAAAAAAGTCATGTTTTTTATAAAGTAAAAATTACCGGTCTATTTTTTTTTTAATATCTAAACCAGCCCGATAGCGAGCAAGCCCGCTATTATATTCTGTCATAATAATATCTGTCATGCGGACTAAATGCGAAATTTAAAAAAATAATTTCAAAATTAAATATGTTGTACACCTTCAAGATGTTAAAATATGCGAATATTTCCATAATCGGATTTTTATCATGATTCAATATGTTTCTCAAACTCATATATTTACTATTCTCTATTACTCATATTGATACTCGCTTTGTATTATTCTCAAACATTTGAAAAATTCGTGAAATTTCCAATATGACGTCAGATTTTCTTTTTAATTCTCTAATGACGTGATATTAATCTGCTTTGTGTACATACACATACTCATACTACTTGTATTATTGAGAAATCTTTGAAAATTTCCGTTTTATTGCCAAATTATTTATTACATTACTCAAAAAAATTTCGTTACATTATGATCTATGTGAAAAAATCATTTGCGGAGTATTTTATTGTTGTTAGTATATTACAAACATGCTGAAATTCATAAGAAATTCTAAGATGCACTCAAACATTGTCTCTGTAATATAGGGAGTTCAAAGTATTTATCCTTCATTTACGAGGTCACATAAAAGTATTCGGTTACACAGTGCTCTATGATGAAAAACTATTTGCAGCGTATTTCAATTATGTTACTTCAAATATAATGAAATTGATATACGTTACTATGTGCACTATAAGATGCTTGCCGCAGAATATGATGTGCATAGCATTTATTGTTCATTTACAGGGATACTCAAAAATAACGGATAGAGTACCGTCTTTTAGCGATAATTGCTATAAGTGCGTTTTTAAATATAGTATGCGTTTTTAAATGAACTTAATTTTTCCATACTACGTGGTGGTATGTATAAGTTCTATAGTCCCTACACAAAAGAATTGACGTGAACTGTGCACCGACACCAAGCGATGTTACATTTCGAACTATAGATTGCCTACTAGAGAACTTTACACGTAACAAAATGTTACGTACACAACGTAACACTTCACGTTATTTCATGGAAATCAGTATTATATCGTATAAAATAAAATAAATGTACATCTTTCACTAAACAAATTTTTCTGGTACTCCAGAATTTTCTTAAACATTTTATATTTGATTTTAGATTTTAGTTGGAACTCATATTAAAATAAATGAAAGTTATTTTCCAAATAATGCCATTTTTTAAGAATATTTCATATCCATTATCCAGAATGGTTTTTAGTACATTACTAAGAAATATATTTCTGTATCACGAACCTTCAGTTACATTTTTCATTTAAATGCATGTTAATTGTGATTGTTTTCTGCTTATAATTTGTATTACATATATGTGATTTAAGATGATTAAAGGTTAACTTAGATGATTAGAGCCATCTTACAACTAAGTTATGTTTAATATAAATTCTTGGCTACTACATTTAAAAATAGTTACAGTGAAAGGGAGTCTGTACACGGGGGTTTAGGATTTAGAACATAGAGCTGTTTGAGATCCCGTCTAGCCCTGGCAAAAATACAGCTCGCTCTTTCCCGAATAGAATACTTTTTCCACGGATCAGCATTTCTTAATTAGTATCGGCGAATGGCTTTTCCATTATTTCACCACATTGATATTTCTATTTGGACTGCGTTATTATGTTATACTTTAGTCACCGTGTTGCTATTGCAAACAATAATAGGTTTTGAGTAATGTCCATGTAACCTGCACATTACATATATATATATATATATATTATATATCCAATATTTCAATGCCGGATGGGATGTTCTGTATTTGTAAATTTCACTTTGGTGACGAAAAATCGGTCCCCGCAATGCTACATAAATCCCTATTATAAACCCTTTTCCGCAACAAAAGAGTTCGGTTCATTCTGTGTCAGATTACACATGCACAATTCAACTCTTGAATAAAAGTTTGTTTCACCGTCCTCTTGTAATTAATCTTACGCAACTTACGTTCTGCTTTAATTTCTTAAAATAAAATAAAATCTCATATTAATTATATTTTTCACTGTGATGGAACAATCCGAATAAAAATTTAATTACAATCAATCACTGAATTAATAAAATAAATTAAAGAGCCTTTTTCGTTATTTTACTAGTGCATTGTTACTAATTTTATCAGGGTTTGACAGAATATAATAGAGCTTCTATTAATCGGATTAATTGCGGATTCGTTGTATTCAGAAAACCAACACTGCGTATAAATGATTGATACTTAGGATTCAAGAATAATTTGAATCATTGCACATTTTCTGTTGTCATAGAAAATTTACGTGTTTACACGTACTGGGATTCGTTTTCTATTTGAAAATCACATTCTTTAATTAACCCGTAAGCACACGCATCGGGTATTTTTGACCCGACGCTCCCTATCATGCTCAGGATTTTTAGGAATTTCTCAAGATTTGTCCCTGCCACTTCTGATACCTTACTGGTTGGTCTAGTAAGAGGGGATCCTGGGAACAGAAACATGAAACACGAGATTTTTCTATAGTGGGAAGTGTGGATGGGTCAGTTTTACCCACTGCGTGTACTAACGTTTTAGATTAATTTTTTATTATGAATTTGACAGTGTGCGAACGGGAGCAGCAGAGACTGTGGGATCTTCTTGCAAATGTTTCTACAGATAGTGAAATTGATGGAAGTTCAGATTCGAATGAGGCCAGTGGACTTTCTGAAACTGAACACGACTCAGAAAGTTAACAAGTTTGTGTAAAACTGAAATGATTACGTTTTACATTCTGACAAAAGAGGAGTAGATACAGTGGATGAAATGTATGGAACGTGTTCTGTGTCAAGAAAGTGTCGTCTTTGGCCTTTGACAATTTTCTTTGGCTTACTAAATATCACAGTCATAAATTCTTATATCATTTATAAATTTAACAATGAAGCGAATCATTTGTCACTACAAAATTATTTGAAAGAACTTGCTGTTGACTTACTAAAAGAACATCTCTTTAAGAGATCAAAGAACAAAATTTCACCACAAAATATCAGGGAGGATAGGATCCAAAAGAATCCTAAATTTACCAGATGAGAGACCTGCGAAACTACCGAAGAAATCCCTAGTTCGTCGTCGATGTGAAGAATGCCCAAAGAAATCTGATCGAAAGAATTCATCTGATTGTGAATAATGCGATAAATCTTTGTGTAAAACACATTCACTCAATATATGCTCAAATTGTTTTACAAAAAAGAATGATAACAGTTATTTGGATGAATAAAAAAACTATTCTGTGCATAATCAAGAAAAATAAATAAATACAATACCACTGCGTTTGAATGCTGAATAGTGAATCTTTAAACCTTCTTTTCTCAAAATTTTCAAATACAAACATGATTTAAACTACTGATTGTAATGTTATTTAAACACTTCTTTTTTCAAGAAAAATATCGTTAAAATTACGTACTAAATGTTTAAGCGTTTCAAACTGATAGAAAACGAATGAATGCTGAAAAAAGATACAAATTTAAACATTTAGGAAATCTGGCCACATTAATTATAAAGATTATTTTAAAACAGTTACTTTCTAAGAGCATATCTAATTTGCTTCTTAAATAACAGAATTCAAACAAACTTAAGAATCGTTATACAGTGTATTTAACACACATTATTTTTTGACAAGAAATTCTGTCGTATTTTGTAAATCAGAAAAGTTAATTGATACTACAAAACTTTCTACGATTCTGCGAAACTCTCATTAGTAACGTATGTTAACGTACTTAGTGAAAATTTATTGAACATGCATCGTCTGAGTTTCTGCCAATTGTGTGACATGCAAAATTGAAAGTGATTCACTAAGTAAGTTGTGTCCATTTAGAATTTGCAGAAATGTTTAACTGAGAAATGCAGAATAATGTTTTATGAACAATCAATGTTGGCAATCTAATCTTTGAGTTTCATGAAAATAGCTAAAATACCCGATGCGCCAAAAGTACGTTAAAAGGTTAAAAAGTCATTAAAAAGAAACAAATTATGCTAAAAATTGCAGTTTGCAGGACTGAGATTACAGGGAGATTGGATTACTTTTTTAATTAGAGAAAACAAATTGGTTTAAAAATTACCAATAGATGGCGCTGCATGCATAATAAGAAGCAGATTCATGCACATCAGGCTGTCAATAATACCCCTCAATGCACACAGATACTTCATTCGATGTCAGCAGTATGCTATCGCTACCAGATCAAGTACTGTAGATTAAACTATTTTAAAAGAACGGGGAATCAGTAACTGGCGCATTGCGAAAATCCTGCATGGCAAAATGACTAAAGACGAGAAAAGGGCCAGTTTGATGTGCTGGGATACTGAAGCTTGTCAGACGCTTCGCGGAAATAAGTGTTTTAATACAAGCCTAATTTGCATACATCTGCTTTATTTTGGGCATGCCAGTGCCATCTATTTGTCATATTTGAATGACAACTTTTTTGTTATTAAAAAAAATTCGATCTCCTTCTAATCTTATTCCTGCAAACTGCAATTTTTTAGCGTCATTTGTTTCTTGTTAATGAATTGTCAAAGTTTTAACGAACTTTTGTGTACCCGGTATTTTCTATTAATGCAAAATTAAATGTATAATTATAAATAGTTAATTTCATTGTTTTTAGGAAAAGAATTCTCAGTTATTAAACTCTTTTCATGCTTTGCAAATAGCAGAAAAAGAACGACAAATGAAATAGCTGTTATTAATCTAGCAATTTTGTTAAACTACATAGGTAACATTTACAAAGGTACTTTTCCGTTATACGGACACCATGCCAAAATGTATGCTAATGCATAATGTATGTAAATGTATGTATGTAAATGTATGTATGTAAATGAGTGTAAATGTAGGTATTGAATTTATGTAAATGTATGCTTGGCGACAATGGTGTCCGTATAACGGAGAAGTACAGTTACAAACAATCTATTAAAAAAAGAACATTGATATTTCTGAACGTTATAATATGAATCAAATAGCAGTAAATCTGAAATATCACACTGTACTTTGGTTAAGTTCATTTCTTCTTCATATCAAACTCTAACAGTTTTTTATCCCAGAAAGATTTTTCTTAGACTTGAAAACGCCTTCGGAACAGCTGTCGCAGACGTACTGGGTTGGCGAGATTTTTTTGGCGCCAATTTGGCGAAAATCTTGTTTTCAAATACCAGTTGAACATCGCGTGCGAAAATTGCACATTATTTTTACTTTAATATGAAACTAAAATAAAAACATGATTAACTGAACATTTTATATTATTTTAAAAAAGAAAATAGAAATAAATAAACAATAATTTAATTAATAAATGTATAACATTACAATTTATATTATTAAAAATATAAACAAACAATTTTATTAATAAATAAACAACGGAAACAATAAATAAACAGCTATAAAAGAAAATATTACAATAAATAAATATCACTAAATAACAAAATAGACGTGTGCGTTTTATAACAAAACATATGTGTGTGTTTTATATTAAAATTGTGTGTGTTGATAAAATAAATTATCTCATAATAATCATTTATTGCACATAAATCCAGATTTTAACATACCAGAGTCTCTCAGGAAATTAATAAATATTTCTCGTTCATAATAAAGGAAACCATTAACGAGAGCAGGATTTATCACTCCTTTTATATGTCTATCTAAAGATAAACGAATTCTTATACAATATAAAATAATAAACTGGTAGTTTTTAACTACATCTTTAACAGGAAGAAGGTTATATTAACATTAGAAGAACTGATATTTAAAAGCAACATATTACTTTAAATCAATTCTTCAAATTTTATTTAACATATAATTCAATTATTGAAACATTCGAATAAAATAGTAATCAGATAAGAAATATGAAAAACTACCTGAACTCGTGCTGAAAATATTAAAATCCACATTCACGTGCGATATATTGCAGAAACAAAATCAAGAATACAACTGACTCAGCTAATAATTAAAAAAAAAAGAAACTGTTTAGTTAAACTGAGGGCATTGAGCTCACAGCCTATTCATACTAATTGTATATTATACTCTTATTTCAAAAAAATTGAAATAAGCCCCTTGAAAAATAAACAAATCGACAATATATTAAGACGGGCTCATTCCCACGTTCCCCCTTATAATTAACCAACGAACCCCCAAAACTAATCAGGGAAGCACCTTATTACAATGAACATATATACAAAATTTGAAGCAAATCGGATAATTCTGCATGAAAAACCCATTTATCTAAATTTAGGGGGTTAGCCTCCTGTTCCTCCTTTATAATTAACCAATGAACACCCAAAACTAATCAGGGAAGTGCCTTATCACAATGAACCTATAAACAAAATTTGAAGCAAAACAGTTATTTCTATCAAGCGTTATCACGTTACATACATACATACATACATACATACATACGTACGTACAGAAACGGCGGGCACATTATCTCTCAGGCTTTGATATCCTGTGAGCTAAAAAATTAGTAAAAGGCGCATGAGGCACGACCTGAACTGATAAGTTGTCATAAAAAGCAAAGCATCACAAAAATTACCGGGTTACCACCTCAGCCATATAATCGCTAACAAAAAAAATCTCGCCAATCCTGTGCGTCTGCGACAACTGTACCACGTCTTTAATATTACATTGTATTTGTGTATACTACAGGATTTTGCATTTAATAAAAAAAAATGCAAAAAAATACAAAATCCAGATGTTATAGAACTGCTACATTCATATAAATTTATAACCATCCAAATTTCGTTGCCGCAAATAAATAAAAAAAATTCCGAATGAAAAACAGTGAATGAAATTGAAAAAGTGAAAAATGTGTGTGAAAATATAATTTCGCAAGCTTCAGAAAACAAGCTGTGCATATTGTTTCAAATTCCAAACTTTATCTGTTTTCATAAAGTACCAGCTAAGCTAATTTAATCTACATAATTCAACTTTTCTTGTGCAGTTTATTTTGATAATTCTTTTAAAATAAAATTTGCCATTTCTAGTTTCAATTCTACTATATCTTTTGTGATAAAAACAAATTGATCTAATTTATAGTTCTATATTGAAAGCTATTTAAACGAAACTTAGCTTCTGGTACCCATTTCTCCACTATAATAAATAATTATAATCTAAAAGATTTTGTAAAATAAAAATAAATTTCTGAATATTTTTTTTCATTTGATATTCAAATCAATGGATATAGTTTGAAAAAAAATTAACATTAAGGAAATAGTATGCTTTTGAGTAAAAATGTTAAGATTTGTACAATGCAATGAAAATAATAAATATACTTACAGATTTATTAGAAATATTAAAAAAAGTAAATTTAGCATCAGCAAGTTATATGTATAAAGCGATAACAGAATGTTATGATCAAATTATATGTAATTACATAGGTATTACGTTATGTAAATAAATTTCATTTGCTGAAAAAACCCATCAGAGATTGTCAATTCGTCTGAAATTTCAAACATGTATTGGTCTCAGTTGATTAGTTTTAACCTTCCCAATCCAATATTTTATATTAAATTGAAAATAATATATAAATTGTTTACAAAATATTAAGAAAATAATTCTAAAATAACTAAAAATATTTTATACCAGAAGGACCCGTGCGAAGCTTGCGCAGTAGAATCTTTGAGGTTATTTCCTGGTACGTTTTAGCACAAATTTGTGTAATATAATATAAAATAGTATGTAATATAAAATGTAATATAGTGTACTATGTCAGAAACTTGTTCAAAAACTTTTCGAATGATACCTCATTCATCATTGTATGTTTTGTATGTGAATAGTAAAAGGGATGTAGACAACAGAAATCATATATATGATAATTGCTTGTGTATAAAACAATGTGAATAGATTGCCAGAAGATTTGTTGCCAAATATTATTCTCTCGTCAAGGTCATTTCTCTACGTTGCCAAGACCCCTATACTGAAGAAAAAACTGAATTATAAAAAAATTGAACACTGAATCATATGTTTAGTGAATTCATATGAAAGCCTTTCCTCATATTTTGCAAAAATGTTCCAGAAATATTTGGTAAGAGCCTATATTATGTATTAAAATGTATTTATTTCAATAAATTGATTTATCTTCTGTGCCACGTTATCCAAAATCTTATGTAAAATTTATGTAAATGATTATTTTGCGTCATATTATCCACTTGCATACATTTCCCTTTGTTTGGATACTATGACGCAAAATAATCATTTACATAAATTTTACTTATGATTTTGGATAGCGTGGCACAGAAGATAAATCAATTTATTGAAATAAATACATTTCAATACATAATATAGACTCAGTGAAAGTAATATATTTAAAAGTGTATTGAAAAATTAAAAGTATTGTTTGTATGTGTAAATATACTTTAGAAGACAAACCAAAAATTATTTAATTTGAATTTTAAAAGAGTCCTATTACATTCCCGTCAAGGTGTCACTCAAATGTTGATATCATTTCTTTTAAAACCCATATTTTGAATTCATGAGAGATGTGAATGAAAAAGCATCAGCGAATAAATTATATTTTTTTTTCATATTAAGATAATAATTGCACTTGTGAATATAAATAAAACTAAAAAGAAAATTATGATTTAAAAAAAATTATTAACATAGCGTCACTTAAATTTGATATCGTTGCTTTTAAGACCCATATTTAAAATTTATAGAGCCAAAACAAAGTGCTGCGTCACAACTTTTAATCCGTTATGGGTTTTTGTACCGATATCATTACTTTTTTAAGGTTATTGATGAAAATGTCAATTAGTCGAAATTAAGCATAGGGTATAAATTAATCATTAGAATAAAATTTTAAAGAAATGCTAAAAAAGACCCCTTGGACCCCAATAAAAATATGAGGGTGGTGGCCCAGGGAGAGGAATCCAAGACTCAACTTTTAAATTATACAGCGAGAGAGTAACACAATTAGAAGGATGAAAATGCATGGCAAAACCCGATTGTTCCATCTTCCTCCGCCAAAGGGCGCAATCTTTTCAATACAAACATAGCTGAAAATTTTCAGGCTGTCGATTCCGAGTCAAATGAGCCATACCTCGTCGTGCTCGGTCCCATAGAACCCGATAGGAAAGTGCCCCCTGGTGGTAAAACTTGGAACTAAAATCGAAAATTCCTGTCGATGTCGAGTCGAATGAATCAAACTGCATTGTGATGGGAACCATAGAACTCGAGTTAGCTGCAAAATCCGTTAGTTCCATTTTCCACCACCAGGGGGCGCACTCTGTTCTATACAAACATAGCTGAAATCTTTCAGGCTGTCGATTTCAAGTCGAATGAGCCATACCTCGTCGTGATCGGGCCCATAGAACACAAGATAGGAAAGCGCCCCCTGGTGGTGAAACTTGTAACTAAAATCTATATATCCTGTCGATGTCCAGTTGAATAAATCAAACTGCATTGTGATGGGACCCATAGAACTCGAGTTAGCTGCAAAATCCGTTAGTTCCATCTTCCACCACCAGGGGGCGCACTCTGTTCTATACAAACATAGTTGAAATCCTTCAGGCTGTCGATTTCGAGTCGAATGAGCCATACCTCGTCGTGATCGGGCCCATAGAACACAAGATAGGAAAGCGCCCCCTGGTGGTGAAACTTGTAACTAAAATCTATATATCATGTCGATGTCCAGTTGAATAAATCAAACTGCATTGTGATGGGACCCATAGAACTCGAATTAGCTGCAGAATCCGTTAGTTCCATCTTCCACCGCCAGGGGGCGCACTCTCGGACAGGCGGGCATCATTAATTTTGTCAAGTTTGCACATAAAAATCACAAATTTCATCAAACAGGTACATAAAATTCAAGAATTTCGTCGATCGGGTCATAAAAAATTTCGTCAATCCGGCACATAAAAAATATGAATTTTGTCGATGAGGTGCGTAAAAATTGTCGAGTCGAATGAATTAAACTGCATTAGATACCAATTAGTCTCTGAAAAAATTGCAAATTTCATCATTTGGCAGCATAAAAACCAAGAATTTCATTGATGAATGTGCAAAAATCATGAATTTCATCGATCGGCACAGGAAAAACATGAATTTTGTCGATAGGGGGAGAAAAGATCATAAATTTCGTCGAACAGGCGGGTAAAAATCATGAATTTCATTTATCAGCGCATGAAAATCATAAATTTCATCAAACGGTAGCATGAAAATTAAAAAATTCGTTGATCGGGCATGAAAACATCATTAATTTTGTCAAGTTTACACATAAAAATCACAACTTTCATCAAACGAGTGTATAAAAATCAAGAACTTAATCGATCGGGTGATAAAAAAAAAATTCGTCAATCCGGCACGTAAAAAGTATGAATTTTGTTGATGAGGTGCATAAAAATTGTTGCGTCGAATGAATTAAACTGCATTAGATAGCAATTAGTTTCTGTAAAAATTGCAAATTTCATCATTTGGCAGCATATAAAATCAGGAATTTCGTTGATCAATGTGCAAAAATCATGAATTTCATCGATCGACACAGAAAAAACATGAATTTTGTCGATAGGGAGAGAAAAGATCATAAATTTCATCGAACAGGCGGGTAAAAATCATGAATTTCATTTATCAGTGCATAAAAATCGCAAATTTCATCAAACGGTCACATGAAAATTAAAAAATTCGTTGATCGGGCATGAAAACATCATTAATTTTGTCAAGTTTGCACATAAAAATCACAAATTTCATCAAACAGGTGCATAAAATTCAAGAATTTCGTCGATCAGGTCATAAAAAAAATTTCGTCAATACAGCACGTAAAAAGTATGAATTTTGTCGATGAGGTGCGTAAAAATTGTGGAGTCGAATGAATTAAACTGCATTAGATACCAATTAGTCTCTGAAAAAATTGCAAATTTCAGCATTTGGCAGCATAAAACCAAGAATTTCGTTGATCAATGTGCAAAAATCATGAATTTCATTCATCGGCACAGAAAAAACATGAATTTTGTCGATAGGGGGAGAAAAGATCATAAATTTTGTCGAAAAGGC
Organism: Maratus michaelseni; assembly: GCA_963931845.1. Lineage (NCBI taxonomy): Eukaryota > Metazoa > Arthropoda > Arachnida > Araneae > Salticidae > Maratus > Maratus michaelseni. The sequence goes on along the minus strand of OZ007588.1, from coordinate 424,620,068 downwards.
GGGTAAAAATCATGAATTTCATTTATCAGTGCATAGAAATCGCAAATTTCATCAAACGGTCACATGAAAATTAAAAATTCGTTGATCGTGCATGACAACATCATTAATTTTGTCAAGTTTGCACATAAAACTCACAAATTTCATCAAACAGGTGCATAAAATTCAAGAATTTCGTCGATCAGGTCATAAAAAAATTTCGTCAATACAGCACGTAAAAAGTATGAATTTTGTCGATGAGGTGCGTAAAAATTGTGGAGTCGAATGAATTAAACTGCATTAGATACCAATTAGTCTCTGAAAAAATTGCAAATTTCAGCATTTGGCAGCATAAAAACCAAGAATTTCGTTGATCAATGTGCAAAAATCATGAATTTCATTCATCGGCACAGAAAAAACATGAATTTTGTCGATAGGGGGAGAAAAGATCATAAATTTTGTCGAAAAGGCGGGTAAAAATCATGAATTTCATTTATCAGTGCATAGAAATCGCAAATTTCATCAAACGGTCACATGAAAATTAAAAATTCGTTGATCGGGCATGACAACATCATTAATTTTGTCAAGTTTGCACATAAAACTCACAAATTTCATCAAACATGTGCATAAAATTCAAGAATTTCGTCGATCGGGTCATAAAAAAAAATTTCGTCAATCCGGCACGTAAAAAGTATGAATTTTGTCAATGAGGTGCGTAAAAAATGTCGAGTCGAATGAATTAAACTGCATTAGATAGCAATTAGTCTCAGTAAAAATTGCAAATTTCATCATTTGGCAGCATAAAAATCAGGAATTTCGTTGATCAATGTGCAAAAATCATGAATTTCATCGATCGGCACAGAGAAAACATGAATTTTTTCGATAGGGGGAGAAAAAATCATAAATTTCGTCGAACAGGCGGGTAAAAATTATGAATTTCATTTATCAGCGCATGAAAATTAAAAAATTCGGTGATCGGACATTTCGTCTGGATATTTCAATTTACACATACAAACATTTAGCAATTTTTTCCTCCAGATTGTTCTATTTAATAATTTTTAGCTATTTTTTCCTCCTTGCTAAAACTTTGTAAATTGTCACAAAACCGAATAAAATCAATGTTTACTTCGTGAAAAAATGTTCATAGAAACTGTGTAAGTAGTGAATTCTCTGCTACAAAGAACACAGGTCATGATTGGGGAGAATCTAGAGATTTCTGATTTTTTCAAATGCACGAAACTCATTCAAACACCAGTTAGTAATATATATATGTACGCTTTGCGTACATTAACAAAAAAAAATCCTGGATGCATAAAATTCGCCGTGCAGCAATCGCTAGAATGCATGAAATTCATTCAAACAGCGGTTAATAACTTATATATGTACGTACGCTTCGCGTACATTAACTGAAAAAAAAATCCTGGATGCACAAAAGTTGCTATATTCAGCACTCTCTAGAATGCATGAAATCCATTTAAGCTGCGGTCAGTAATGTTCGCACAAAAATCGGTTTACAGCAATCTCTAAAGTGCATAAAATACATCTTATCATATAAAATCAACAAAAATGCACTTACCTTTATTTCTTATCCTTCGTTTTTCTTTAATATTTCACAGGATTTATTCTTTATGACATACAACACATAAACCTCACAAAACACGATTCACAAACATAAATCAACAAATCTGACACACAATAAACCAACCCACAGACAATAGAACTCTATTATAGAATATTCTAATCTGTCAACCAACCAATCAAATCTAATTCCCTCAAAACCAGCTCAATTTTCAGAACCATGCATTCTGCTCATGCTAGAACCGAGCACAGAAGATGTGGAAATAAACCGGTAACAAGAAAACTCATTTATCGCTTAGCTAAATTCAATGACGCCAAGCGTTTCGTTTGTTCTAGGATTTAACCTATTTTTCTTAATTATCCGTCTTAGTTTGTGAATAAATTTTTGTGATGTCAGTTGAAACTGATCTTTCATACATAACGATGCATCACATTTTTTTAATGTTTTTTTTCTACACCATGATGTTGCTATTTAACAACATTATTTTAATTTCAATAAACAAAACAACTAATAAATCAGTAAATATTGACGTTTTGCACTAATGAAGCCCCCCCCCCCCCAAAAAAAAGAAAGATATATATTGTTTTAATTTTAGGGTTATAGTAACTGAAGGAAAAAAAAATCCTTCCATAGAGTTTTCTATTTTTCCATGTGCCTTGAAGATTTTTTGACGTGTTCAAAAACAAATTTCACAAATACTAATAACTTAATTAACATATCTTCAAAAATATATTTTTAATTCCATTTTGTTTATGTATGAAAAAATATACTAAAGTTTGGTATACTTCTATCTCTGTTTAAATAGTCTATTTCAAGAATAAAAACATTCAGTAGAATGCATTAGTTTTGACAATACATAAAAAAATGATACAGTACTTTTTTTTTTTTCCATTTCTTATATTTGGTGCAAGATACTACTGTATACTTTGCTACAAGATTTGTTTAAAGATATTACCCTCTCTCATGATTTTTTGGTTTCCAATGCCACGTCCACCACTGCCCCGAGAACTGACAACTGATTTCGTGATTTATTAAGTAAAATCTATATTTAACATTTGAAAATCAACTTTCACTAGAAAAAAAAACAAAACAAAAGAAACAATGGTAGAACTTTGCATTTCTCTGACTTATGAAAATAAATATTAGAAGAGAAACACATATTTCTTTATTATCTGTTTTTAAAATGCAAATTTAAAGAAATGAAATTGAATAAAAAAAGGTTCTTCATTCTTGTTTAGATAGCTGCTCAAGGCGACGCATTTCACTGATTGTTTTGATTCTTATACTACACTGCTCAAAACAATTAAAGGATATTTGAAGTTTTATATAAAATAAAGATATAAACGAAATTTTTTTGCCGAAAATAGAAGAAGAGAATCACAAATGCAAATTTTTCTGGTTTTCAAACTGTGGAGTATGCAAATTTTGAGTTCGACGTCAAAAACGTCGCTTCAGCGGCAGCGAATGAAATTTGACTTTCAACTGGATAAAAGAGATAGAAGACAAGGATGATCGGCATTCAGTGATTGCTTTGTTTCGATGAGTACGATGTCTCAGCGAAGTCATTTGACAGATTCAGAAGCTTGGAGAATTGTTGGTAGGTTAGAAGGGGGCCAAACTCAAGCCGAAGTAGCGCAAGCCATTGGAGTGTCACAAAGTGTCATTTCCAGGATCTGGAACCGTTTTTTGGAGAGTGGATGTGCAGGCCGAAGACCAGGGCAAGGTCGTAGATGGGCAACAACGTCCAATGAAGATCGGTATTTAGCGTTAACAGCTCGGAGACACAGAAACATGAACGCTACACTTCTCCAACAACACCTTCGCTCGGATACAGGCACCACGATTTCAACTCAGACTGTCCGAAACCAGCTCCATGCTGTAGGTCTGTATGCTCGCCGACCGATGGTATGTGTTAGATTAACATCAAGGCATCGTCGCGACCGCAGGGAGTGGGCAACCGAGCATGTCAACTGGAGGAGAAATGAATGGAGCAATATTCTGTTTTCTGATGAGTCCCGTTTTTCTGTGCATCCGGATAATAGACGTATTTTCATCTGGAGGGACCGTGGCAGTAGGAATAATCCTGCGTTCGTGCACGAAAGTGTCAGATTTGGCGGTGGAGGAGTGTTGGTGTATGGTGGCATCTCCATTGACGGGCGCACTGACCTCTACATCATTCGAGATGGAGCTCTGACTGGTCGCCGATATAGGGATGAGATCCTCAGACCTATTGTAGTACCTTACGCTGCAGAAATCGGAGATAACTTCATTTTAATGGACGATAACTGCAGGCCACATCGTGCAAACCTGGTGGAGGATTTCCTTTTCGAGGAAGGAATCGTTCGAATGGAATGGCCAGCGTGTTCTCCAGACATGAATCCAATCGAGCACGTTTGGGACGCTCTAGGAAGACGAGTTTCTGGCCGCCAACAACCCCACAAACTCTCCAAGAACTGGAAAGAGCTCTTCTGGAAGAGTGGGGCAGAATACCCCAACTCGTCATTAATAGCCTCATTGAGTCCATGCCTCAAATGTGTTCAACGTTGCTGGCCGCCCGTGGAAACCATACCACCTACTGAAAATGATTTTCTTTGAAGAAAACACCTTTTCTTATTCTTTTTTTCTCATATGCACAAATTGTGTTTTTTTCCTTTTGTACACAAATGCGCAATAAAATGCATTTTTTTCTGCCAAACATGTGTAATTTATTCTCTGTCGACCATGTATCAATCAGCTAAAAAGTTTCCCAGATACAAAATCCACCTAAAACTGCAATATCCTTTAATTGTTTTGAGCAGTGTATTAAACAGAGACAGAAGCTTACAAACGTGTCTTTTATCGTACATAAACAACATGGAATTAAAAATATATTCAAGAAGTATTTGTTAATTAAAGTTAGAAGTATTTATGAAATTTGATTTTCAACACGTCAAAAAATCTTCATAGCAGCGAATCGCAAACGAAGAAAACAAACTGGTGATTGATTCGTTGAATCGTTTAATGATTCGTTACGCAAATTAATTGATAAGAAAAAAATCTGAATCTTTTTTTTCCTTTAAAAAATCAGAAATTAAATATAAATAATAATTAAATTGTATATGTATAATTATAAAATATTTCAATATTTTAATCAAGGAATCTAAATATTTTTCGACTTAATGAAGATTTTGAAATAATATATTCTTTATTATAGCAAAAAAGAAAAATATACAAACAATAATTTAATTTAATACATATATATTACATATTAAAAACTGCATTAAAACTGTTTTCGTATTAAAAAAAAAAGAATCTAAATAGTTTTTCAGCGATATGGAGATGTTTTAACGTTTAACTGTAACCATGATAGCCATGAGCATCATTATTGCGGAGGAATAAAAAAGGGTGAAAAGTCCGAATTTCTACAATGATAATCTATGAGGAAATGCAAAGGAAAATAGTCCGATTTTAAAACTGGATTATATAAAAAACAAGAGTTTTCCTACGTTAACGCAAAATCATTTTCGCTTCATCTAAAACCGATTAATATAATATATTAATTTTAAAAAAATCCTTCGAGCCGTTTTGGAGATAATAGATATGTGCCCATTACATTCCCGATTTTCGCTTAAAAATTGGTTTCCAGATCTCAAAATCTTTCCTTTTATGTCCTGCTAGCTGTATATATGAAAGTGACGGAATCTTCGGTTTTGGGCTTACGGTTTTCGGTTTTTCGCTGCGTCACTCGAGAAACTACCGTCTCTCATGATAGAATTTATATGCAGCAATTAATATTAAAAAAAATTAGTTACATTTAAAAACCCGTACCACAACTGAAAACGAGCCACCTGCAATTATTGTTCATAGATAGTACTGTAACCAAATTATTTTGTGTGACCCTGTAAATGAACTATACATTCTACGCATATCATATTCGACAGTAAGCGGCTTTTAGTGCACCTCAGTGATGTGTATCAATTTGAATATGTTTAAAATAGTGAAACATCATTAAAATACGCTGCAAATGACTTTTCTTCAAAGAATGTAAAGTAACGGAATTCTTTTGAGTGTCCCTGTAAATGAACAATACATTATATGCACACCATCTTCTACAGTAAGCGCCTTGTAGTGCACCTCAGAGCATCATTTGCACCTCAATTCTAATTATATATATCAATTTCAATATGTTTCAAATAGTGTAACATCATTAACACACGCCGCAAACGATTTTTCCCCATGGAAAATAATGTAATGGAATTATGTTGAGTGTCCCTGTAAAATAACCATAAATGATACACACTTCATTTTCAATACCAAACATGCCATAGTAAATCCCGATAACGTATATCAATTTCTCGGGAATGCGAGTATATTTACGTGAGTTAGAGCACGGACAGACGACAGACAAACCGAATTCATAAACACTTTTCAACTATGTTGGAAAGTGTTAAAAAGCAGCAACCGTAAAAATTGCCATCAGCTATCCCATACAAAAAAAAAAAAAAAAAAGTTAAAATATTGAAATGCAAACGATACATTTTAAAAGAATTGTCCCATAGGATTAACGTTAGCGGGCGGGTGTTTTCAGTTGAGTTGATCATTAAGTGTGCTTAATGTGTCCATTATGTGTAATTAACCAGCTTCCTCCATTTGTATGTGTATGCATGCGAGCAGGTGTGTATTGTTGTCAATACTTGAAACATAGAGCATTTTTAACTTTATTTATCATATTTTTTTATTAGAATAAATGTTACTTTTTTGTGTGATGAACAAGTATTAATTTTATTAGTAAACTAGCAAGCTACGCCCGCTACGCTGGTCAATTTCTCTTATCGAACCTTTAATCAAACAAAATATTGACATTTCATAATTCACTTTTACATTTTAACAGAATAATAAGGCTACTATTAATTTGTGACTCGTGTTATAGCCAATATACACGTCAGGACACGTCGCCCTTATCATTATCTTTTTATGCGTGAAGGTTTCGCTATGGTACTCCATTGTGAAATTTGGTAATTTTTGAAATTCAATATTTGAAATATGGCGTAATCATTAGATTTGAAACGTATATCAAGAAATATACAATTTTTTATCTTTCAAATGCAGTTTGTCTAACAATTTTCTGACAAATACTTTTCGAGCTATTATTTTTTTCACTAACTTCAAATATTTCATTTTCCGAGATTAATCTATGGCAAAGATTAGAGAAAAACCCAGTCGTCAGCAACGCATAGCTTTATATTAAAGAGGATGTTGGAGCAGGGATTGTCACCATCACTTTTGAAATCGGTTCTGTAGTTCCAGAGATTCCAGAGAAATTGTAATTTAGAATGATTTTAGAACGCTTTTCACTCAATTCACCCTTTTAAATTTCAATTTTTTTTTTATTTATTCTTAGAGAGCATTTACATCTTATAAGTAACTACAATGCCAAATTTCAAATTTCTAGCTCCTTCAGCATAAAAAAAGTCGCAATTTTCGAACATTTTTTCACTCTTTCTTCCCCCCCCCCCCACCCACATTGGGGTTAGTAGCACCGACATAAAATATAGCCTATGTTGGAGTAGTGATTATCACCATCAATTTGATACCATTACTTTTGATATCGGTTCTGTGGTTCCAGAGATTCCACAGAAATTGTAATTTAGAATGCTTTTCTCTCATTTCACCCTTTTAAATTTCGATTTTTTTTATTTTGTTCTTAGAGAGTATTTACATCTTATAAGTAACTACAATGCTAAATTTCAAATTTCTAGCTCCTTCAGTATAAAAAAAATTGGAATTTTTGAACGTTTTTCGCTCTTGCACCCCCCTGGGATTAGTGGCACCGACGTAAAATATAGCCTATGTTGGAGCAGGGAGTGTCACCACCAATTTACCACCACCACTTTTGAAATCGGTTCTGTAGTTCCAGAGATTCCATAGAAATTGTAATTTAGAATGATTTTAGAACGATTTTCGCTCATTTCACCCTTTTACATTTCAATTTTTTTTTCAATTTGTTCTTAGAGAGCATTACATCTTATAAGTAACTACAATGCCAAATTTCAAATTTCTAGCTCCTTCAGTATAAAAAAAAACCGAAATTTTAGAACGTTTTTCGCTCTTGCACCCCTCTGGGATTAGTGGCACCGACATAAAATACAGCCTATGTTGGAGCAGGGAGTGTCACAATCAATTTGCCACCATCACTTTTGAAATCGGTTCTGTAGTTCCAGAGATTCCCTAGAAATTGTAATTTAGAATGTTTTTAGAACGCTTTTCGCTCATTTCAATCTTTTAAATTTCGATTTTTTTTTCTTAGTTTGCATTTACATCTTATAAGTAACTACAATCCCAAATTTCAAATTTCTAGCTCCTTCAGTATTAAAAAAATTGCAATTTTAGAACGTTTTTCGTTCCTGAACCACCCTGGGATTAGTGGCACCGGCGTAAAATATAGCCTATGTTGGAGCAAGGATTGTCATCAAAAATTTCACACCATCACTTTTGAAAACAGCTCTGTAGTTCCAGAAATTCCATAGAAATTGTAATTTAGAATGTTTTTAGAACGCTTTTCGCTCTTCTCACCCTTTTAAATTTCGAATTTTTTTAGAATTTGTTCTTAGAGAGAATTTACATCTTATAAGTAACTACCATGCAAAATTTCATGTTTCTAGCTGCTTCAGTATAAAAATATCGAAATTTTAGAACGTTTTTTACTCTTGCACATCTCCCTCCTGTGGTAGTGGCACCGATATAAAACATAGCCTATGTTACAGCAGGGACTGTCACCATCAATTTGCCACCATCACTTTTGAAAATGGTTCTGTAGTTCCAGAGATTCCATAGAAATTGTAATTTTTAATATTTTTAGACCGCTTTTCGTTCGTTCATCTCACACTTTTAAATTTCGAATTTTTTGAGGATTTGTTTTTAGAAACATTTACATCTTTTAAATAACCACCTTGCCAAATTTCACGTTTCTAGCTCCTTCAGTATACAAAAAGCGAAATTTTAGAACGTTTTTCACTCTTGCACCTCCCTGTGGTAATGGCACCGACATAAAATAAAGCCTATGTTACAGCAGAGACTGTTATCATCAATTTGCCCCTATTACTTTTGAAAATGGTTCTGTAGTTCGAGAGATTCCATTGAAATTGTAATTTAGAATGTTTTCAGAACGCTTTTCCCTCATCTCACCTTTTAAATTTCGACTTTTTTTAGAATTTGTTCTTAGAAGAGCATTTACATCTTATAAGTAACTACCATGCTAAATTTCATGTTTCTAACACCTTCAGTGTAAAAAAATTAGAAATTTTAGAACGTTTTTTGCTCTTGCACCCTCCTGGGAGTAGTGGCACCGACATAAAATACAGTCTATGTTGGAGCAGGGTCTGTCACCATTAGAGTTGCAAAAATCCGGTTTATTCCCAGGTTTATTTCCAATATACCCGGTTTATTCCTACGTTTATTCCCAAGAGACCCGGTTTACACCCAAAAAACCCGGTTTATTCCCCCCAAAAACGGTTTATTCCCAGGTTTAAACCGGGCTTTTTCTAGCCTTTGCAACTCTAGTCACCATCAATTTGCCACCGTCACTTTTGAAAACGGTTCTGTAGTTCCAGAGATTCCATAGAAATTGTAATTTAGAATGTTTTTAGAACGCTTTTCGCTCATCTCACAGCTTTTAAATTTCGATTTTTTTTTAGAATTCGTTCTTAGAGAACATTTACATCTTATAAGTAACTACCATGCCAAATTTCATGTTTCGAGTTCCTTCAGGATAAAAAAATCGAAATTTTAGAACGTTTTTCGCTCCTGCATCCCCCTGGGGATAGTGGCACAGACATAAAATATAGCCTATGTTGGAGCAGGGACTATCACCATCACTTTTGAAAACGGTTCTGTAGTTCCAGATATTCCATAGAAATTGTAATTTAGAATGTTTTTAGAACGCTTTTCGCTCATCTCACCTTTTTAAATTTCGAATTTTATTAGAATTTGTTCTTAGAGAACATTTACATCTTATAAGTAACTGCCACGCCAAATTTCATGTTTCTAGCTCCTTCAGTGTAAAAAAATCGAAATTTTAGAACGTTTTTCGCATCTGCACCCCCTTGGGGTTAGTGGCACCGACATAAAATATAGCCTATGTTGGAGCAGGGATTGTCACCATCAATTTGCCACCATCACTTTTGAAATCGCTTCAGTAGTTCCAGAGATTACCGCCTACAAACAAACAAACAAACAAACAAACAATCTTTACTACTTGATACCATTAGTATAGATATATCACTGGCGCCCGACTAACCGAAAAGTACCAAAAACAAATATTCCAAAAATGCTGTCGTACACTTGAAAAAACACCTTTTGACTTAAAATGAAATTGTTTGGGGACAAAAGTAAAATCAAAATCACCAAAAACAAAAGATAACTCGGCAAATATTGTTTCAATAGCAATCTTGCATATTTAATAATTTTTTAAGCATTACGAACTTTCTCAATCACGTTTAAATTAAATATTTTCGTTTTATAATATTATTTTTCATCAAAACTGTTTTTCTTTTCTTTCTCTTTCTTTCTTTTTTTAAAAATAAAATTAGTAACAGTTTTTTCTTTTATTTTTCGAGATGTACAGCCATTTCAATTCTTTCTGCAACAAAAAAACACTTTTTGGCTTAAAATCAAATTGTTTGGAGTCAAAAGTAAAATCAAAATCGCCAAAAACAAAACATAAATCGCCAAATATTTTTTCAATAGCAATCTTGCTCATTGAATAATTTTTAAGCATTACGAGCATTCAAAATCATGTGTAAATTAAATATTTTCGTTTTATAATATCATCTCTCATCAAAACTGTTTTTCTTTGTTTTCTTTTCTTTCTCTTCCTTTTTTTATTTCTTTTTTATTTTAATAAAATTAGCAACAGTTTTTTCTTTTATTTTTCGAGATGTATAGTTTTTTCAATTCTTTCTGCAACAATAATGGTCGCCAAAAAATTAGCACTGGTAACCTTTTCGGCCAAAATAACAGAACTTTCTATCATAATTCTATAACTGATGTACGTAGAACAATATGTTATATACTAAAACCTTCCCTGAAAAATTATCTATCGAACAGCATAAGTTCCATCAAAATCCATTCAGTGAAACTGGAGTTATAAAGGAACGGAACGAAATTTCCGTTTGTGTTTTATATATATAGTAGATAGATGTGCATCTGCCGTATATTTCTGAATAAGCAATTAGTGGCGTACTGAGGCTTATGATTCTTTATAGAAAAATTTATATTTTAGAGGGGTTTTAATAAAGAACTTTTTTACATGACAGGCGCCATTTCATACTAAATCATAGACGCTCTATAGTTTTGTAATTGACTTGTTTTTGCTGTCGCTCATAGTTTTCGAGATATGGATGATAGCGTCTAAATTTTACCACCATAGGTGATAAAATAACTCTCGTATGATAGTGAGCAGGTATTTTAATATAAGTAAAGACTTGTTAAACAATCCTATTTTTATCAGTTCAAGAGTTAATTCAGGATAAAGGGACTTTTCTTAGCACTCTGTAAATCGTTTCACATTTCTTAACGTTACATTTCAAGATCTTTAGCAACCCTTTTTATTTAAGACATTTTCCTGGGCACGCTTCATTACCGTTCTGCATGCGTAAGATTTATCATTTTAAAACCGTTTTGCAAAAAAATTATGTCTGTTAAAAACCAAAGAAAATTTTACATTTTGTGATATATTTTGGAAAATAAATACAAGTTATCGTAGAAATTACAAGATATAAAACATAAAGCTATAGAAATAATTATAAATACAAAATAAATTGAATGTGATATTTATTTCTGCAAAAATAAATAAATAATTAGATTGCTCATAGTTGAATGTGCCTTATCTATTAAAGTTAAATTAAGTAGATTTTACTATCTAAAAAAATTGTATAGCAAGAAATTTCGTTGTTTTTCATACCTTGTTTTGTGTGCATTACATCATTGAATAATTTGACTTCGAGAATTTAAAAACAATGAGACTAGGTACTGACGTAAACTAGCATATAGTCACACAAGTTGACTTAAAAAGTTATTAACTGAATATTTCTATTATATTAGCTCTGAAATGGAAAAACACCTTAAAATACTAGAAATTGACTTTCTAAGATTATATTAAATAGGAGATAATTCAATCTTACATCATATATCTTAGATGGGTAGTCTTAACAGTAGAAGTCCGAAATTGAAATTTTAGAGAAGGCTGAAAATACTGTCTACGACTGTTTTAGGTTTAACTGGGTACAGGCTGTATTGGTGAATATCAATATAATTAACCTTGAAATGTGTTTTGATAGTGTAAAATAATAATTGTTACTGTCTAGTTTTGTACAGTGAGTACAGTAATATACATATAATAGCGAACATTTCTTTCTTGTACTGTTATGATCATTAGCTAAAACAGTTCCTTACCCTCCATCTTGACTTCTACTTTTTTAACAGCCCAATGATATCATACTTTCACTGTGAAACATGAAATATACTGATTTGCCCCAAAACTGAATTGCTGACTTGTACAGTTAAGACCGTCCACCTAAGATATGCGAAAACATTATATATATATATAGATAGATATAGATATAGATATATAACATGAAATGTTCACATTTCATGTTTTGAACTCTTTCCAACATAGTCGTTAACACTTTCCAGCATAGTTTTCCAACGTAATTTAAAATGTATATGAATTCGGTTTGTCTGTACGTCCGTCTGTTAATACTGTAATCCTCGAAAATATACTCGGATTGCCATATAATTTTTTATAAGATATTGAAGTTTACTACAGAATGTCATTGAAAATGATGTGTGTAGCATTTATAGCTCACCTACAAGGCCACCCAAAATATTTCCGTTACATTACGGACTATGAAGAAAATCCTTTGCGGTGTATATTAATGATTTTGTAATACTTCAAACATAATGAAATTAAAATGATCACTAAGGTTCTACAACATGTTTTCTATAGATAATGAAGTGCGTAGCATTTATCGTTCATTTACAGGTATGAACAAAAGAATTCGGTTACAGGACTGACTATGATCGATAATTCCTGGAAGTGCTTTTTCAAGCTGCTCTATGTATTTTCAGACTTATCTATATTTCAGTGTATTACGTAGTATGTATAAATTTTATAAATAATATACAGGGCTGTAAGAAAGAATTCGCACACATTACTGCATATGGAAAGTAATCGCTGAAAATGGATTTTAAAAGTTTTATGTGTTTTGGGTTTTTTTTTTTTAATTGCCTATTTATATATCTTATTTTATTGTATGAAATTTTATTGTATCTAATTCCGTAATAATATTCTAGTAGTGATGGAAAGAGTTTCATAATCTATATCCCTGCAGCATGATTTTTAATCCTTGTTTCTATTTTCAAATGATAATTATTTTAATTCACATATGGTGAGTTATAGATTAAAACGCTTTTCACAAGTAATTGCTTCTGAAACACAGACATGGAAACCGTAATGTGGATTTATTCCGAAACATGTTTGAGATACTAGATTCCAGCTCTAATTATACTACGCCTGTTAATTTATTGTGTAAACCATTTCCTTTCGATAATTCATCATATACTCCACTCCAGGTAATGCGAATGCTTAGTAGTATGTATTCTCTGAATTGGCAGTATTACATAAGTTGTTACATAATAGTTACATAAATACTATTATTTATTTCACGAAAATACATTTATGTAGCTATTAAGAGTAAAAATGAAAGAGATTTTCGGCAGACATTATGATCTTTTTTTCTTAAGTATAACCTAAAATTTTAATACAGATGAATAAATATTTAACGAATCACATGTTTCCATCAAAAAAACTTTTATATAGAAATTTCGTTAAATGGAAATTCAGAAGATACCTTTAGATCAAAATAGTAAATTTACATATTTTAATTATTCTATTTTAAATTGTTAATTTATAGTGTTTGTATATTTGTTAGGTATATTAAAGATTTATATATATATATATATGTAATGCGAAAGTAGCTTTTCCTTTCAAATTTAATTTTTGAAGTTTACAACAACAGTAATCTGTCATTTAGAAAACAAATTTTAAAATATGAGTTTTGTTCGTAAAATTATACACATTTTTGAAGTGCATAAAAGAAGTTTTCAGAAAGACATTTTAAGAATCAAATTATTTTCTAAATATATAATTATTTTACTTTGAGATGAATTGTATTGTCATTTGAGATTTCATGAATAGTTTTAAAAACCAAAATAGATTAATGAAGGTTGCTAAATAGAATATTCTAGAAGTGGATGTTCTAGATAATGATTGACAGCAAAAGTGGAATAAGGTTCCTAAAGGGACATTTCAGTGGACTGAAACTTGTTAAAGCTTTGAAACATATTTTTGAAAAATTCTTTAAATAAACGTTCTTCTTTGCTATTTACAAGGAAGACGTCCATAAGCGCTACTCAGAAAAAAAAGAAAAAAAAAATACAGAATATTTTTGTCATAAGGATATTGGATTTGTCATAAGGTATGTCTATAAAAAGATTTCCTGCTGAACATCGATATAGCGTCCGTAAAAAAATAAAGAAAATTTCATTTTTATTTTTGGCGATTTACCGTCGGTTAGCGACATAATGAAATTTAAAAAAGAATACGCTTTTATAATAAATACTCTTTAAATACAAACGTTTTCTTTTCTTCATACTGTACTAGTTTAAGTAAGTTTAACTGAAACAAACACATTTTTAAAACTACAGTTTTCTCATATGCATTAATATATACATAATATATATAGTTACATACATAATATGTTATATTATGTATGTGACATTTATTGTATTTACATATAATGAAATTTAATGATCTTATTATATGGGTTGAAACAATATTTAAATTGATTAAAATTTGTTTCAAACTCAAAATTAAGGTCAGATTCGGAGAACTGTCAATTTGACTTCGATATTTTTATTGTCGGAAACAACAAGAAAACAGTATTGTTGCGATGGAAACTATGACATATTCTATACCTATATGTATAACGACAGCGTTCTTAATCAGGCAGTTACTTTTAATATACACTTAAACCTTATCCAGCCGGTGAAACCGTGTAAAAATAAATAACCGCTGCAACACGCAACTTATATATATTATATAAGCTTATAAAAATCATAATAAACTATTTCATCGTTTAAGTTTAAATTCATTACGTACTGCTACGTACTGCCTTTTTAAATACCCACTTAATGAGCAATTTCTAAATGCATGAAAATGTTTTGCATTTCACGAAGAAAAAGTATCTAAAATTATGCAGATAATGTGGGGGTGGGTTGGGTGTACAAAGTATATGTCGGCTTGTGGTTCATCCAATCTTCGCAACAATTTCAATATAAAAATTAAAAATTAAGCCAAGGATGTCTACCTTATAGGTTGATCATCAAAGGGAAATATTTGTATTATTGCACAAGAATTAAAAGAACTTCCATCCCAAATGTAATTAGATCATTCCTTGATACACCACCAGATGGATGGTGTCAAAACGTTTACTACAAGCAGAAGTCTTTAATAAAAGTAGTTTTGACGAAAAGAGGAGAGATTTGTGTTCCACTGGCCTTTCAGCACAGCAGAGCTCTTTTTAAGAAAGTCAGCGCTCTCTCCGGTGAGCAAACACGCTCTCCTGGGAGATAGAAAACTCTCTCTCCTAGGCATGTCGACATTTTAATTAGACTTCCCATCAGCGTAGGATTGTTCCCTCCATGGATGAGTGCAGGTTAAGCAATAGCAGAAACTGATTCAAAGATACTTTCAAGCGTATTTTCTTCAAATAATACGTAGAAATATCATACGTAGGATTCAATGTTTATATTTCATGTGGTAAATCTTTAGGATAATGCAGAATCCTCCACGCTTTTCCACGTAACGGTTTAAGATCTATATTATTTACTTAATAGTAATTGTTTAAGGTCTATCAATATGTAATCCTTGATACTAGTGTCATCATGATAATGTAATAGGTGATAAATAAATCCTAAAACATAACAACCCTAGACCACATAAGACTCGTGTCACGAAATAACACATTCAGCAGAAAATATTTCATGGCATGCAGAATAAACTGGGTATCCAAAAACTAGTTCTCATCAAACATGCCTGGGATGGTGGTGTTTGTAATGATTTTCTGCCCGTGGGATGCAAGCCAAAGGGACGACTGACCTCCTTGGAGGAAAAGGGTTTTAAAGTTACCTAATCTTATTTACGTAGCATTTATGCAGGTCCGAAGAAAACGACAGAAAACCTCGAATGGTTAGGCCGATGAGCAGGACATCGTTTCGAATCCAGCGTCACCTTCCAAACAATTCTTAGGGCAAACTATCTCAACCTCTGGTGGTGCAACATGCTTAGGGAAAGTAGTTTAAAGAAACATGTTTCTGTTCCAAATGCTCTTTCTCAGACTATGTGATCTCTGCAAGACCAACTATGTTAACCAAAATTTACAAGAACAATAGCTCTTAATTAAAACTGAATTCGTAAGATGTATACAGAGCAATACCCTTTGTTGTATGTTCCATATCTCTCTTTGGAAATATGACATATACTATTGAATTTATTGTTTGTACACCAAGCTAATATGTATAAATTTTCTTTGTTATGCATGGGCTAGTTTCTGAAACTTCATGATTATCTTCTAATGTGTTTTCATGCTTTATATTTTTCTATTTTTTGAAAACTTTAACGCAAGGTTGTAAAAATCAACATACTTCTTTTTTAATTCTTATTTTTGTGATGTTTATCTAATTTATGGAAGAAAGTGATTGAAGAGAAACTTTCTTTCATTAGATATATATATAGTTACATACATATAGAATATATATAGTTACATACATAATATGTTATATTATGTATGTGACATTTATTGTATGTACATTAAATGAAATTTAATGATCTTATTATATGGGTTGAAACAATATTTAAATTGATTAAAATTTGTTTCAAACTCAAAATTAAGGTCAGATTCTGAGAACTGTCAATTTGACTTCAATATTTTTATTGTCGCAAACAACAAGAAAACAGTATTGTTGCCATGGAAACTATGACATATTCTATACCAATTTGTATAACGACAGCGTTCTTAATCAGGCAGTTACTTTTAATATACACTTAAACCTTATCCAGCCGGTGAAACCATGTAAAAACAAATAACCGCTGCAACACGCAACTTATGTACATGGTGATTTTTTTTAAGTTGTGAAACTAAAACCCTATAACAAAAGAACCACTGATCCAAATGACCTAAAATTTCACCAGTATCCTCCCAAAGCAATGGGCATTTTTTAGGCGAGGTGAAAAAAACTCAAAATCGCACCGACAGATGACGCTGTACATGCAGTAAAGTCGGGAGACGAACTTGCGCCCGGCACACACACATTGGCGCTAAAAACGTGAAGTACGCACATCTCGTGTTCATTATTCTACGGAAATCCTCGCAATGACTGCGCCATTGACGGACCGTGCGTTGTTAGTGAAACTGTATTATCAGAATAATGACAGCGCATCAACTTCTCTTAGGAGATTTAGACCACTGAAGAATTTAAGAAAATGTCCAATGACGACAGAGGGCCTACGGAAGATGGTTTCTCAAAGTATCGTCCATTCTTTTCTTCCCACAGACGATATTATTTGTTTCTGGGACCTTACAGCGCCATCTGTCGGTGCGATTTTAAGTTTTTTTAACCATACCTAAAAAATCCCATTGCTTTGGGAGCATACTGGTGAAATTTTAGGTCATTTGGATCAGTGGTTCTTTTGTTATAGTGTTTTACTTTCACAACTTTAAAAAAAATCATCCTGTATATTATATAAGCTTATAAAAATAATAATAAACTATTTCATCGTTTAAGTTTAAATTCATTACGTAATGCTACGTACTGCCTTTTTAAATACCCATTAAAGAGCAATTTGTAAATGCATGAAAATGTTTTGCATTTCACGAAGAAAAAGTATCTAAAATTATGCAGATAATGTGGGGGTGGGGTGGGTGTACCAAATATATGTCGGCTTGTGGTTCATCCAATCTTCGCAACAGATACAATATAAAAATTAAAAATTAAGCCAAGGATGTCTACCTTATAGGTTGATCACCAAAGGGAAATATTTGTAGTATTGCACAAGAATTAAAAGAACTTCCATTCCAAATGTAATTAGATCATTCCTTGATACACCACCAGATGGATGGTGTCAAAACGTTTACTACAAGCAGAAGCCTTTAATAAAAGTAGTTTTGACGAAAAGAGACGAGAGATTTGTGTTCTACTGGCCTTTCAGCACAGCAGAGATCTTTTTTTAAGAAAGTCAGCGCTCTCTCCGGTGAGCAAAGACGCTCTCCTGGGAGATAGAAAACTCTCTCTCCTAGGCATGTCGACATTTTAACTAGACTTCCCATCAGCGTAGGATTGTTCCCTCCATGGATAAGGCAGGTTAAGCAATAGCAGAAACTGATTCAAAGATACTTTCAAGGGTATTTTCTTCAAATAATACGTAGAAATATCATACGTAGGATTCAATATTTATATTTCATGTGGTAAATCTTTAGGGTAATGCAGAATCCTCCACGCTTTTCCACGTAACGGTTTAAGATCTATATTAGTTACTTAATAGTAATTGTTTAAGGTCTATCAATATGTAATCCTTGATCCTTGATACTAGTGTCATCATTATAATGTAATAGGTGATAAATAAATCCTAAAACATAACAACCCTAGAGCACATAAGACTCGTATCACGAAATAACACATTCAGCAGAAAATATTTCATGGCATGCAGAATACACTGGGTATCCAAAAACTAGTTATCCTCAAACATGCCTGGGATGGTGGTGTTTGTAACGATTTTCTGCCCGTGGGATATAAGCCAAAGGGACGATTGACCTCCTTGGAGGAAAAGGGTTTTAAAGTTACCTAATCTTATTTACGTAGCATTTATGCAGGTTCGAAGAAAACGACAGAAAACCTCGAATGGTTAGGCCGATGAGCAGGACATCGTTTCGAATCCAGCGTCTCCTTCCCACCAATTCTTAGGGCAGACTATCTCAACCTCTGGTGGGGCAACATGCTTAGGGAAAGTAGTTTAAAGAAACATGTTTCTGTTCCAAATGCTCTTTCTCAGGCTATTTGATCTCTGCAAGACCAACTATGTTAACCAAAATTTAGAAGAACAATAGCTCTTAATTCAAAATGAATTCGTAAGATGTATACAGAGCAATACACTTTGTTGTATGTTCCATATCTCTCTTCGGAAATATGACACATACTATTGAATATATTGTTTGTACACCAAGATAATATATATAATTTTTTTTTGTTATGCATGGGCTAGTTTCTGAAACTTCATGATTATCTTCTAATGTTATTTCATGCTTTATATTTTTCTATTTTTTGAAAACTTTAACACAAGGTTGTAAAAATTAACATACTTCTTTTTTAATTCTTATTTTTGTGATGTTTATCTAATTTATGGAAGAAAGTGATTGAAGAGAAACTTTCTTTCATTAGAAATAGGTATTTTATCAGATAAAAAAAGTGGCAATTGTTTGTTATAGGTGCCTTAGCGCATTTTAAAAAAGCTTGGCGCGATTCGGGCTTCGGAAAGTTAGTTGTGTTGCCAAACGTTATAAAGAGCTATGAAACCAATCCTGGTGAAATTTTCTGCTTGTTTATATAAATATTTATATATATAAAACATTTCATTTATATATATATATTATTATTATTGTTTTCTATACATAAATTATTTCTATTTGCATATACAAAAAGGTAAATGGCTTCTTTATATTAAATAAATTGTTTAATTATTGAAAAAACATGCTTGTGTGTATGATACAGTAAATATCTTGCTAGAAATTATGTATGAAATATTTTCTTCACTTTCTCAGGTCATAGTCTCAATCTCGCGAAGACTCCTTTAACAAACAACTATCGAATAAGCCAGACATTTAGAACTTTTAAAATTACGTGATATTACAGACAACGCGATTTTTGCTATTTAATTCGTCTTAATTTTTTTTAAATAAAAAATGTTACACAAATTATCTCAATCTAAGATATCTGCAGGTAATATGGTCACTCTAAGGTTAGACATTTTTAACCGATAGTAGCAACTGATTTTTAAAATATAATAAAAGAAAACTGCCCAGTTAAACTGACGGCATTGAGCTCACAGGCTATTCACACTAAGCCTGTAAATTATATTCTTATTTCAAAGAATTTGAAATAAGCCCTCGAAAAATGAAGAAATCGACAATATATTAAGAGGGGGGAACCATCCCCCGTTTCTCCTTCTTATAATTAACCAATAAACCCATAAAACTAATCAGAGAAGCGCCTTACCACAATGAACCTATTTACAAAATTTGAAAAAATCGGATAATTCTGCATGAAAAACCTATTTATCTAAATTAAGAGGGGGGAAGTTAGCCCTCCGTCCCCCCTTTATACTTAACCAAAGAACCCCCAAAACTAATCAGAGAAGCGCCTTATCACAATGAACATATATATAAAATTTGAAGAAAATCGGATAATTCTGCTTAAAAAACCCATTTATCTATATCAAGGGGGGTTAGTCCCCCCGTTCCCCTCTTTATACTTTACCAGTGAACCCCCAAAACTAATCAGGGAAGTGCCTTACCACAATGAGCCTATATACAAAATTTGGAGTAAATTGGATAATTCTGCATGAAAACCCATTTATCAAAATTAAGGGGGGGGGTGGGTAGCCCTCGTTTCCCTCCTTTACACTTCACCAATGAACCCTTAAAACTAATCAGGGAAGCCCCTTACCACAATGAGCCCATATAGAAAGTTTGAAGAAAATCGGATAACTCTGCATGAAAAAAATTATTTATCTAAAATAAGGGGGGAGGATTAACCCCCCCCCCGTTACCCCCTTTATACTTAACCTATGAACCCCCAAAACTAATCAGTAAAGAACCTTATCACAATGAACCTATATACAAAATTTGAAGAAAATCGGATAACTCTGCATGAAAAAAATAATTTATCTAAAATAAGGGGGGAGGATTAACCCCCCCCCCCCCGTTACCCCCTTTATACTTAACCTATGAACCCCCAAAACTAATCAGGAAAGAACCTTATCACAATGAACCTACATACAAAATTTGAAGAAAATTGGATAATTCTGCATGAAAAAACCATTTATCCAAATTAAGGGGGGTTAGCCCCCCGTCCCCCCCTTTATAGTTAACCAATCAATCCCCAAAACTAATCAGGGAAGCGCCTTATCACAAGGAACCTATAAACAAAAGTGGAAAAAATCGGATAACTATGCATGAAAAATTCATTTATCTAAATTAAGGGGTAGGATCCCCCCCCCGTTAGCCCCTTTATACTTAACCTATGAACCCCCAAAACTAATTAGGAAAGAACCTTATCACAATGAACCTATATACAAAATTTGAAGATGGACAATTCTGCATGAAAAAACCATTTATCTTAATTAAGGGGGGTTAGCCCCCCCGTTCACCCCTTTATAGTTAAACAATCAATCCCCAAAACTAATCAGGGAAGCGCCTTATCACAAGGAACCTATAAACAAAATTGGAAGCAAAACGGTTATTTCTGTCAAGAGTTATCGCGTTACGTACGTACATACGTACATACATACATACAGAACGGGCGGGCACATAAGCTCTCAGGCTTTCATAGCCTGTGAGCTAATAAGCTCTCAGGCTTTGATAGCCTGTGAGCTAATAAAAACTTAATAACATAGCAGACCCTTGATGCTACTGGAACAAAGTTATTAAACTTAAATTAATCAAAATCTGTACCTGTAGCAGTTTGTTTAAAAAAAATGTGAGTTGATGAAAATAATACGGCCATATGCAGGTAATATGTCCATAGGTGACATAAAATAAATAAAAGAAAAGAAAACTGCCCAGTTAAACTGACGGCATTGAGCTCATAGGCTATTCACACTAACTGTAAATTATATTCTTATTTCAAAGAATTTGAAATAAGCCCTCGAAAAATGAAGAAATCGACAATATATTAAGAGGGGGGAACCATCCCCCGTTTCTCCTTCTTATAATTAACCAATGAACCCATAAAACTAATCAGAGAAGCGCCTTACCACAATGAACCTATATACAAAATTTGAAAAAATCGGATAATTCTGCATGAAAAATCCATTTATCTAAATTAAGGGGGGGTGGTTAGCCCCCCGTCCCCCCTTTATACTTAACCAAAGAACCCCCAAAACTAATCAGAGAAGCGCCTTATCACAATGAACATATGTATAAAATTTGAAGGAAATCGGATAATTCTTCTTAAAAAACCCATTTATCTATATCAAGGGGGGTTAGTCCCCCCCGTTCCCCCCTTTATACTTTACCAGTGAACCCCCAAAACTAATCAGGGAAGTGCCTTACCACAATGAGCCTATATACAAAATTTGGAGTAAATTGGATAATTCTGCATGAAAAACCCATTTATCAAAATTAAAGGGGGGGGTAGCCCCCGTTTCCCTCCTTTACACTTCACCAATGAACCCCCAAAACTAATCAGGGAAGCCCCTTACCACAATGAGCCCATATAGAAAGTTTGAAGAAAATCGGATAACTCTGCATGAAAAAAATCATTTATCTAAAATAAGGGGGGAGGATTAACCCCCCCGTTACCCCCTTTATACTTAACCTATGAGCCCCCAAAACTAATCAGGAAAGAACCTTATCACAATGAACCTATATACAAAATTTGAAGAAAATCGGATAACTCTGCATGAAAAAAATAATTTATCTGAAATAAGGGGGGAGGATTAACCCCCCCGTTACCCCCTTTATACTTAACCTATGAACCCACAAAACTAATCAGGAAAGAACCTTATCACAATGAACCTATATACAAAATTTGAAGAAAATTGGATAATTCTGCATGAAAAAACCATTTATCCAAATTAAGGGGGGTTAGCCCCCCGTCCCCCCCCCCTTTATAGTTAACCAATCAATCCCCAAAACTAATCAGGGAAGCGCCTTATCACAAGGAACCTATAAACAAAAGTGGAAGAAAATCGGATAACTGTGCATGAAAAATTCATTTATCTAAATTAAGGGGGTGGATTTCCCACCCCCGTTAGCCCCTTTATACTTAACCTATGAGCCCCCAAAACTAATCAGGAAAGAGCCTTATCACAATGAACCTATATACAAAATTTGAAGAAAATTGGACAATTCTGCATGAAAAAACCATTTATCTTAATTAAGGGGGGTTAGCCCCCCCCCGTTCCCCCCTTTATAGTTAACCAATCAATCCCCAAAACTAATCAGGGAAGCGCCTTGTCACAAGGTACCTATAAACAAAATTGGAACCTATAAACAAAAAACGGTTATTTCTGTCAAGAGTTATCGCGTTACGTACGTACAAACGTACATACATACATACATACATACATACATACATACAGAACGGGCGGGCACATAAGCTCTCAGGCTTTGATAGCCTGTGAGCTAAAAAGTTTATATTTAATGCATAAGGAATAATAATTAGTGCAAAACCAAATTTATTTTTTGCAAAGTTGTAAAATAAGGAAAAAATAATCATGAAGAAAATTTAGAAAATATTTGAAAACAATTTAAAAAATTTCACGTAAAAAATTATTTTTATATTTTTTAACTGCACAGGTAGGGGGAGAAATATTTGTAACCTTACTTGTATGTCTGACACATTTCTCGAGCACATAATTACGACAAACAACATATAATCGCATATCTAAAGCTTTTTCCACCCGTTTATACCGTTAAAAAGAGCATTAAACAAGCTAAAATATCGTGTACACAAATAATTATAAACACTTTGTTTAAATAAGATAAATAACAAACTTACCAGAGGCAAATTTATAAAATGCCAATGCACCTGATAGCAAAAGAACAATGGCTGCGTTATCGTGCACGTGGTCCGAATATAGTATAGCCAACGCTGGACTAAATCAACTAGTATGACATCACGCGACAGAATTCAAGTGCCAATTTTTGGATTTCTCTAAAACTAACAACATTATTATGGGTTGGCCATATTAACTGCATTCATCATATTACCTTACTCTGAGCACATAATTTTGCTTCCATACATTTATCAATAAGGCTACATATTATGACAAAATAAAATGCATTTGATTGGAAAATCATGGGAAACTCAGTGTTTTAAATTGCATACCAAAGTGAACTTAATAACTGAATATAAACTAAATGTAAGGAGGTGGTAAACTAAATAATAATTTTTCGGTAAAACAAAAACTATGAATGGAACGTAGGGTATTCAGATAACACGGAAATATTAATTTCAACCATTGCTAACGGAAAACTAGTCGTTGGGGGCCACCGTAATACTTACCCATCATGGATAAGCATAATGTAAAATATTAAAATAAAAATGTGTAAACTACTTATATAATGCATTGCAATTCAAATAAAATCGTGGCTTGATGACGTCATAAACTTTAAAGGCTCGATTACTGAATTGCTTGAAAGAAACATCCTTATAGCTCCAAAAATAATAATCCTATTAACTAGCGGTTTATTGCATCTGATTAAGCATCAAATTTTCAATTAAAATATATCTTTGAAGTAAAATTTGGATGAAATACAGGGTCATGAAAAATCGAAGAGTGTGGAAACTAGGATTCCAAATATCTCGGCAACTCATTATTCGCTCGACTTCATGCTTTATGCAAAATTTATGTTTTTTTTATTGTTTTTATATTCATTTCTTAAAATAAACAATTTCGAAAAATTTTATATACCTTTTATCAGAACGAATATTTCGAGAGTCCGAAAAAAATAATTCCGGTTAATCGAGGTTATTGAAATGAAATAGGCTTCTTCCCATTATTACATACTAAGTACATACCAAATTGCAAGTTTCTATCTCAATTTTTTCGGGAGATAGAGCGTTTAGAGACACACAGACACACACACAGACGAACGGCAAAAATTTTTTTCGAAAAATATGTTTTTCGGAATCTCCAGTGTCTGAAACGTGTAAATCCGTCAAAAAAAATTTTTCGATTTTCAAAACGATTACAAGACTTACCCAATACTACGTATGATGGGTAATTAATATTGCATCAAAATGTAGTAGAAATTAAGACATTTACATGGAATGTTTCGAAATTTTGACAATCAATTATTCAGTATCTGTTTCGCTCTTGCTGTTCGTGTCTTGCAGTTTTATTGTTAAAAACATTATTCCTCATTATTTTGGATAATGATGAATATTTGTGATTTCAGACATTTTAGCAGGTAAAAGAAATAAAAATACGTATCACAGACTTAATTCGGTTTTAAATTAATGCACACTGATTAAAATAAGAAAACACAGCTTAATATAACAAAAGAGATATGTTCAAATAAATCTGAACAATTAAAGTCTAAAATCTGAGATATTTGTAGATGTAGCTGAGAATTTTTTTATATCCATTAACCAGACTTGTAGATTACTGCAAAACAACATCTTATGAAAAAACAAATAAATGATTTGTTTTGAAACGAAATGCTCCTTTGAAAGAATTCAAATCAATTATAAACTAGTAAATCTGCAGATCAGGAGCCTCAACGTCAGCTCTGAAAGTCATTGTATCTCACTTTTCATATTATTTAGCATCTTCCAATCCACAATTTAATTTTTTTTATATTGCATACATATTTATAGGCATATAAAATTCTTCGGATGTTTCAGAAATTAGAAACGTTAAATTAAACATGTTTATGCAATGATATTCTGAAATTCTTATGAACTTCTTCTTCATGTAACTTTTAAGATTAAAAAAAAACTTGTATTAAAACAAATTCTTCATTTATGTCAATAGACTGCAAAAATAATTTATTTTTCTAATAAATTATTGGAGCAAAATATTGCGAGTTACTTCAATTTTATTATTATGATCTTCTTCGAAATATCGTTGCTAAGCAACTGGTAAATTAAAGAGCAAAGTAAAAAGAAATGCATTTTAAAATTTGTAAAAAATATGAGAATGAAAGTTTTATATTTCCAGAACAGATGCAAAATAATTTCCAATAATTTAAACAATTAATATCTAAATTCTAATATATGTATCGGCAATTTTTCACAGTTATTGGATATATTTAAAACCTCGATATCGAAAATTTGACATTGAAATCCATTATTCAAATATGCGATTTCCATTTCAGTTGAAAATGAAATTTGAAAATCGTCTGCATTCCCATAGGAAAGCATTATGACCTAAAAAGAAATGTTCTATATTTTTTGAACGAATGAACCAAATGTAACTAAAAACTATACAGCTAATTCCGGGTACTTCACCAACATACCTACCAAAAATTCATTTATCTAATTTAAGAGGTAGGATTCTCCCCCGTTAGCCCCTTTATACTTAACCTATGAACCCCCAAAACTAATCAGGAAAGAACCTTATCACAATGAACCTATATACAAAATTTGAAGGTGGACAATTCTGCATGAAAAAACCATTTATCTTAATTAAGGGGGGTTAGCCCCCCCGTTCCCCCCTTTATAGTTAAACAATCAATCCCCAAAACTAATCAGGGAAGCGCCTTATCACAAGGAACCTATAAACAAAATTGGAAGCAAAACGGTTATTTCTGTCAAGAGTTATCGCGTTACGTACGTACATACGTACATACATACATACAGAACGGGCGGGCACATAAGCTCTCAGGCTTTCATAGCCTGTGAGCTAATAAGCTCTCAGGCTTTGATAGCCTGTGAGCTAATAAAAACTTAATAACATAGCAGACCCTTGATGCTACTGGAACAAAGTTATTAAACTTAAATTAATCAAAATCTGTACCTGTAGCCGTTTGTTTAAAAAAAATGTGAGTTGATGAAACTAATACGGCCATATGCAGGTAATATGTCCATAGGTGACATAAAATAAAAAAGTTTATATTTAATGCATAAGGAATAATAATTAGTGCAAAACCAAATTTATTTTTTGCAAAGTTGTAAAATAAGGAAAAAATAACCATGAAGAAAATTTAGAAAATATTTGAAAACAATTTAAAAAATTTCACGTAAAAAATTATTTTTATATTTTTTAACTGCACAGGTAGGGGGAGAAATATTTGTAACCTTACTTGTATGTCTGATACATTTCTCGAGCACATAATTACGACAAACAACATATAATCGCATATCTACAGCTTTTTCCACCCGTTTATACCGTTAAAAAGAGCATTTAACAAGCTAAAATATCGTGTACACCAATAATTATAAACACTTTGTTTAAATAAGATAAATAACAAACTTACCAGAGGCAAATTTATAAAATGCCAATGCACCTGATAGCAAAAGAACAATGGCTGCGTTATCGTGCACGTGGTCCGAATATAGTATAGCCAACGCTGGACTAAATCAACTAGTATGACATCACGCGACAGAATTCAAGTGCCAATTTTTGGATTTCTCTAAAACTAACAACATTATTATGGGTTGGCCATATTAACTGCATTTATCATATTACCTTACTCTGAGCACATAATTTTGCTTCCATACATTTATCAATAAGGCTACATATTATGACAAAATAAAATGCATTTGATTGGAAAATCATGGGAAACTCAGTGTTTTAAATTGCATACCAAAGTGAACTTAATAACTGAATATAAACTAAATGTAGGGAGGTGGTAAACTAAATAATAATTTTTCGGTAAAACAAAAACTATGAATGGAACGTAGGGTATTCAGATAACACGGAAATATTAATTTCAACCATTGCTAACGGAAAACTAGTCGTTGGGGGCCACCGTAATACTTACCCAGCATGGATATGCATAATGTAAAATATTAAAATAAAAATGTGTAAACTACTTATATAATGCATTGCAATTCAAATAAAATCGTGGCTTGATGACGTCATGAACTTTAAAGGCTCGATTACTGAATTGCTTGAAAGAAACATCCTTATAGCTCCAAAAATAATAATCCTATTAACTAGCGGTTTATTGCATCTGATTAAGCATCAACTTTTCAATTAAAATATATCTTTGAAGTAAAATTTGGATGAAATACAGGATCATGAAAAATCGAAGAGTGTGGAAAATAGGATTCCAAATATCTCGGCAACTCATTATTCGCTCGACTTCATGCTTTATGCAAAATTTATGTTTTTTTTATTGTTTTTATATTCATTTCTTAAAATAAACAATTTCGAAAAATTTTATATACCTTTTATCAGAACGAATATTTCGAGAGTCCGAAAAAAATAGTTCCGGTTAATCGAGGTTATTGAAATTAAATAGGCTTCTTCCCATTATTACATACTAAGTACATACCAAATTGCAAGTTTCTATCTCAATTTTTTCGGGAGATAGAGCGTTTAGAGACACACAGACACACACACAGACGAACGGCAAAATTTTTTTTCGAAAAATATGTTTTTCGGAATCTCCAGTGTCTGAAACGTGTAAATCCGTCAAAAAAATTTTTTCGATTTTCAAAACGATTACAAGACTTACCCAATACTACGTATGATGGGCAATTAATATTGCATCAAAATGTAGTAGAAATTAAGACATTTACATGGAATGTTTCGAAATTTTGACAATCAATTATTCAGTATCTGTTTCGCTCTTGCTGTTCGTGTCTTGAAGTTTTATTGTTAAAAACATTATTCCTCATTATTTTGGATAATGATGAATATTTGTGATTTCAGACATTTTAGCAGGTAAAAGAAATAAAAATACATATTACAGACTTAATTCGGTTTTAAATTAATGCACACTGATTAAAATAAGAAAACACAGCTTAATATAACAAAAGAGATATGTTCAAATAAATCTGAACAATTAAAGTCTAAAATCTGAGATATTTGTAGATGTAGCTGAGAATTTTTTTATATCCATTAACCAGACTTGTAGATTACTGCAAAACAACATCTTATGAAAAAACAAATAAATGATTTGTTTTGAAACGAAATGCTCATTTGAAAGAATTCAAATCAATTATAAACCAAATCTGCAGATCAGGAGCCTCAACGTCAGCTCTGAAAGTCATTGCATCTCACTTTTCATATTATTTAGCATCTTCCAATCCACAATTTAATTTTTTTTATATTGCATACATATTTATAGGCATATAAAATTCTTCGGAGGTTTCAGAAATTAGAAACGTTAAATTAAACATGTTTATGCAATGATATTCTGAAATTCTTTTGAACTTCTTCTTCATGTAACTTTTAAGATTAAAAAAAACTTGTATTAAAACAAATTCTTCATTTATGTCAATAGACTGCAAAAATAATTTATTTTGCTAATAAATTATTGGAGCAAAATATTGCGAGTTACTTCAATTTTATTATTTTGATCTTCTTCGAAATATCGTTGCTAAGCAACTGGTAAATTAAAGAGCAAAGTAAAAAGAAAGGCATTTTAAAAATTTGTAAAAAATATGAGAATGAAAGTTTTATATTTCCAGAACAGATGCAAAATAATTTCCAATAATTTAAACAATTAATATCTAAATTCTAATAAATGTATCGGCAATTTTTTACAGTTATTGGATATATTTAAAACCTCGATATCGAAAATTTGACATTGAAATCCATTATTCAAATATGCGATTTCCATTTCAGTTGAAAATGAAATTTGAAAATCGTCTGCATTCCCATAGGAAAGCATTATGACCTAAAAAGAAATGTTCTATATTTTTTGAACGAATGAACCAAATGTAACTAAAAACTATACAGCTAATTCCGGGTACTTCACCAACATACCTACCAAAAATCAACTTAAGATTACTTTAAATTAAAAATACATGATTTGTACCATACACATGATTTTGGTTTTGGTTTTTGTTTAGAAGAAACAAGTTTTCCCAATTTGTTTGGAGATGAAACAGAAGTTTGACTTGACTCATGTTCGGGTGACTGTTTTTAGATGGATACTCAGAATATTTTATTTTCACAGATTCTGATGATGGTGGAAAAAGTTGCAGTGCAGGCAGGGGTCTTATTCTAGCTGAACAATACGTACTACGAGTTTTTTTTCTTTATAGTGCTGGTTAGTGTAATAGAAGAATTATTTAATGGTAATGAGAAATCAGTTTGTGTGCTTATATGTCTTATGGATTTTGATTGACGCTTGAGTAAACTAGAATAAGAAACACCTACAGATGGTGTTCTGGATTCAACAAGTTTTCGAGCTTCAGGATAAGAAAGTTTTTGAGTGATTTTGACTGCAAGAATTTCTTTCTCGCGAATCCAGTTTGGGCAAGAGCGGTAACATTCTGTATGGTCACCCTTACAGTTTGTACAGCGTTCAGGCTTTTCGCATGACTTACCATCGCGGCCGACTTCCGCACAACGTGTGTATGCATCTTAAGGCATGATTTTAAACTAGGCCTTGAAACCAATAAAGATGTCCGCAAAACTCGCGCAGTTGGAGGCCGGGGACAAGAGTAGTGACCAGAGAGTTCAAAACAAATCCAAACGTTTTAAAGAAGGGAACCGCGCGCCGCACAGTGGGGCGATTTGATGATCTAGGTCAGGCATGTCAAACGCGTGGCCCGTCGAGAATTTATCTGTGGCCCGCGAAGCCGTTTTGAAATTTACCTGTATTTAATATAATTTTTAGAAAACGCATGCTGAAAATTCACTTTGCATGTGCACGCTTTCACCAACCGTGGTCATAGAGATGACAATGACAAACATAAAGAAGCTGGAAATTGTACGTTAAACGTGACAAATGAAGTGCGTTCGTTTCGTGCTATAACTAGTTTTACAATGTAAAAAAAATCATCGTTATTATTTCAGTGAAATAAATTATATCGTCTGCTATTAGCGAAATGAGGATGCCTTTTTTTTTTCTTTTTTATTACGTATGCCACGTTTATAGATGCGAATTTTTTTTTAGACACCAGGCAGCGCTGTAAAATTTACCATGGAGATTTTGTTTTGTGAATGATTACCTTCATGGTTTAATATTTCTATGACTCACGATGAATTAATCTTTTGTTTATTTACTTAAATGAATTGAGCTATTCGGCTGTTAACCTAATTTTCACTGAAGTTATCTCATAATCTATACATTTTTTTAATGTAACTCATCTCTCAAGCAAATAATTTTTTGAATGATCTTTCTAAAAATGCAACGATATCGAGGGTATTCAACGCCTCGTATGGCCAGCACGTTCTCCAGATCTAAACACCATTGAGAATGTTTGGGATGCTTTGGGGAGGCAACTTACTTGTCGAAACTATTCTCCAACAAACAAGAATATCCTCATCCGTGCACTGACAAAGGAATGGGATAAATTGCCTCAACAGCTGCTGGATAATGTTATGCAAAGTATGATACGACGGACGTGTAGAATATTGCATCACCCTCCACGGTGGGCATGTCTCGTACTGACATCTTTCTTCAAAGTGCCTGCTGACTTTCATATGCATTGTTCCATTTCTCCGTATGCAGCATCAAATGAGCATTTTTTTCTTTCAGATGTTTCATAGCCTTTTGTATTTTCTAGAACAATAAATGTCCTTTATTCTAATGTCTGAACAGTGTGGCAACAATATTTTATCCTACTAGGCTTCATATCTCGCTTAATGTTATGCTACATTGCAATCTATGATCCGTCCTTAGCAGTGTATATATATGCTCTTTACCACTATGAATAAATAGGATAAACTAAAGATGAACATCGCAGTTTTTTTAAAGGTGATTTACAATACAAAGATATTCAAAGGAATACTGAAATTTTATGTTTGATATGTAGACACTGTTGGATATTGAAAAGAATGTAACATTAAGAGGAGCTACAGCACAAAGTACAAAGAAAACTCGCAAAAAATCTGACTACACATCGGAAAGATAAACTGTCAGAATTGAAACTGATACTTCTTAATAAAGAATCAAAATGCCTTCACTAAACCTATTGAAGAAAATACATTTGCTTTAAAAACTAATTATTGTCTTTATTACATTAAATGTCCCACGAGTCGAAATCATTCACTATGAAATTGAAGAACATAAGAAGCGTATGAATACCACACGTATTATAAAATAAATTTTTCGATTCAAAATATTTTTTATTTTTCACTTGAAAAAATACGGAATATTGACAGCTATGCTTCGCTAGATCACGATTAACAGACCATCATGTACAATCAAATTTTAAAATAAATACAATTGAGAAAATTCAGTTCATTCAAATTCAATTAAATTCATTCAACAGTTAAAGAAATTTGAAAATACTCTAAGCATAAGTACCATTGCTAGAAAGAATTATATATAGCGGATAGATTTATAAAAGCCAGATATGTGCTTTAAAAATTATAGTGTTTATAAACTTATATTATATATGTACACACATGTTTAATCATTGTCAATCTAGAAAATATCTTAGAAATATGTGTAGTGTATACATAAAACCTTCTTATACAGATATTTCACAGTTTAGGGTACAATTTTCATTTTAAATCGACAAATTATGAATGTAGATTATTAAAAGAGACCAGCAATAGAGAAAGTACTTTTAGTTTTCATTTTAAATTACAAAGCACCTGAGTAAATTTCAACTTCAAGGCAAATTTATTAATGTTATCTTGTTATTTAATAGTATTAGCGTTTCAAATAGAGTGTATTTCTTTGATAAAACAAATTTCAAAAAGAAAATGTATTTCATTTTAAATGTTGCCAGTTATTATTACAAAAATCATCGAGGTAGAATTTTTTATAATATACTAAAAATAAATTTAAAAAATGAATTGAAAAGCAAATTTTTAAATTTCAAGAAATATGAAAATCAGTTTAATATATTTACTTCATCTCTATAATGATTAATGTTGAAATTATTCATTAGAATTTATTACTACTAGTGGCGTAGCCGCGGAGAGGGTTCAAATGCTCTGGATACCAGTAATATTGTAAAGTTTTTTTTTCTCCTTGATTATCGCCGGAAGTTCTCCGATTATTTAAGGGAAAGAAAACTTTACAAAATTAGTGGTATCCAAAGCATCTGGACCCCCCCCCCTGGTTACGCTACTGATTACTACAGTTAAGCAAATTCTACATTAGAGAGAAAATATATGGATGTGGGAAATTTCTGTAATTCTACATCAATCGACCGATTTTTTAAAGTATATGCAATTAGACATATTTTAGCTATGTTTGGTGCGCACTTTTATACGACATCTTTGCGTAGCTGCGAATCTTTTGTTATTTTTCAATTGAAATAAATATTATTTGGTCCATAAAATGCATTCAATAAAGGAAATTAAAAAAAAAGTAGCGTATAAACACCGCTAATAATATTAAATAAATTTCCGATTGAAAAAATATTTATTTTTATTTTTCATTTTAAAAAAATACGGAATATTGACAGATTTGCTTTGCTAGATCAAGATTAATAGACCAGCATGTACAATCAATTTTTAAAATAAATACAATTGAGAATATTCAATTAAATTTTATAGATTTCGTTGATGAAAAGTAATTCTGAGTATTCTTTCAAAAACGGATGTAAAATAAAATACGTTTAATAATAACTTTCGAACTTTGCGTGAATAGTTCTTTTAAATGGCTGTGTTTTCTATGTACAAATTTTATTCTGTGCAATGGTAATAATATTATCTACTTTTTTATGTGGCCCGCGGCTTTGTATATAATGCTTAATTTGGCCCGCGGCGGTTAAAGAGTTTGACATGCCTGATCTATGCGGACAAAATTCATTTTTCCAATATTCTCGAAATTTAACAAGACCACATATTCTGGTAGTTGAATGTCTCTTTTGTCGAGATCCGCACGAATTTTGTCGAAAAAATTAGTGGTGTCGATTAACTACGACCGTAAATAAGATATTTGCGCAATTGGTTGGAGGGTGTTTCAACGGTTGCATTTATTTCCCTAAGTTTGAAAGCACGTCTTAACTATTATGTTTATAATGAAAGCACGAGTTACTGAAAATATATTACATATTTGTCAAGGTAAGATTTAACCTATTGTTGTTTGAAAATAAGCGCCCTTAAACCAGTTTTGCTTTTTTCAGTAATTGTGTTTTTGGATAATCCATGTTGTTGTTTACAAACTTTATCTTGACTTTTAATACAGTATTAAGCATTATTAAGCAATAAGATTTTTTTAAAATAAAAGTGTAATTCCTAAAGTATTGAAAATTTAAGAAAACTCCTGCGAAAGATTGCGAATCGCAAAGTTTTTATTAATAAACCAACTTTATATTATCTTTCAGTGTATGTATTATATTTAGTTAAAATCTTGCAAGACAATTTTAAACCACTTTTAATAATCCGATTGATCTGAAACTTTGAATTCATGTGTAGTTTTAATGATAATACAATATTATTATAATTTGACGAGCGTAGAAGTTATACTGTTTCTACAGAGTTACACAAAAGTTTAGTTTAAATCTTGCAAGTTAACTTTAAACCACTTCCAATTATTCGATTAATCAAAAACTTTCAATACATGTGTAGTTTCAATGACAATACAATATTATAGTAATTTGAGGAACGTAGAAGTTATACTGTATCTACAGGGGTACATAAGAGTTTAGTTTAAATCTTGCAAATCAATTTTAATCCACTTATAATTATCGGATTAAGCTGGAACTTGGCTTACATGGGCATTTTAGATGATAATTTAATTATATTATAATTTGAAGAACTTAGCAATTACGCATTTTTTACAGGGCCACACAAAAGATTGTGGAAATATTGTTATTTATAAACACAAATTTTAATTCAATTTCAACAAAATTAACCTAGATTATCGAGATGCAAAATACCATCTTATAAAGTGAAAATAAAGTGCGCAGCAGTTATATTTCTTTTAAGGGCCACATAAATAATTAAGATACATCACTGTCTATAGGCAAAAAATTTTATTTCAAATTCAATAAAATTTATATAGGTTATTGATTTACACAACAGCATTTTTTCAATTGAAAATAATTTGGATAGCATTCATATTTTTTACAGAATCACACAAAACATAAAAGCTTATTTTTTAAAATATGTTTTTATTTTAAAACTTCTATTTTTCAGGATGACTACACAAATTTCTCGAAAATCTGTTGTTGACTTATGGGTTGCCAACCCAAAGGAAAGCAAATTCGAAGCTGTCCTTTCATAATTGTTGGAAAAACTGGGGAATCCTCAGTTAACTGAAGACATTTTTAAGAACCTGAAATCACGTGTCCGGACATTTTGTTTCCAAATTCAACAAAAATGGTCTAAATCGGAAAGTATTAGACAACGTTTTTATCAATACAATTCCGCCTGGTTTCAAGGAACCTTTCACCTACCGGATTGCGTTATTCAAGCAATAGAAAACGAAAAAGTCTTAAATAAAAGCCACCCTGGTAGACCAGTGAAACCTTATTATTATTATTTTAATTATTATTTAATCATTAATTTATGTTAACTTAGAGTGTAATTATGTATATTTAGTTCACATCTTTAACAACATTTAAGTATCCGATTAAGCTGACACTTTGAATACATGTGTAGTTTCCATGACAATACAATATTATAATATAAATAAATAATAAAATAAATAATAATAATAATAATAATAATAATAATAATAATAATAATATAAATAATAATAATAATAATAATAATAATAATAATAATAATAATATAAATAATAATAATAATGATAATAATATAAATAATAATAATAACAATAATAATGTAAATAGTTAAATAAACTAAATATTTATCACTGTTTGAGCATTTTATTAGTGATACATTCGAAAAACCAGCAAAACCTAATTAAACTCCAACGCAATAATTTTGTCCACCTAGCTCGTCAAAACGCCCCACTGTGCGCCGCCTTAAAGTCAAACCCAGAACTGACAGGCCATCAGTTGGGAATTTTGACCAGTTGAAGAGAAAGAAGAGGAGAATGCATTCCTCACAATCAATTTTGATACGAAATATTAACAAAACTACACATTCAAAAATCATAATTTTTAGAATGTGTATAGTTATGCTAATTTTTTAATTTAATTAACAATTAAATTTTAAATAAAAATAAAAATAAAATATTGTATTGTAATAGGGAACACACAACTGTACATAATTTCAGGATATTAGCCCCATCAGCTAGTGAGACTAAAATCAATTACAAAATTCCCTATTTACAAGCATAGAACAAGTTAAGATAATAAAAAGCGTTCAATAATAAATAAAAAAATGAAAATAGTTTTTTTGAAAAACACATTTTCATAAAGATTTAGTGTTTATCTTAATAATTACGCCTAATATCATCACTGCAATTCACTTTGTTCCAAAACATATCCGTTACAATACCTGAATTTGGTGTTGCACCCTATTATGGAAAAGGTCACTGCTTTTATTTATGCTTGGTAGAAAGCGTCAACCAGTGAACTTATTTTTTTTTTAAATCATTTTCTTTTTAAGGTGTGGCAACAGGATGGGAAAAAAGCGTTTTTATATTACTGCAAATGTTACATTATTGTAAATAAAAATATTTATTGTTCAGTCACGTGGTAATAGATTTTTTTTGTTCAATTTATTTTTAAGATAATGGCAACAAGAAAGAAAAAACCCATACTTAAACTATATATTCAGGATTTCTAAATTGTTTTCTCAAAGTATAATCATAATTTAATCAATGTTAATCTACACTGGCGGGAAAAATTAGCGGAACAACTATTATATATACATTTCTGTTGTCAATATCCCTTTTTCAATGCATTTACAAAATGCACAAAAATGAATGAAGTATCATTCGAAAGGTTTTTAAACCGGATTCTGAAATTGTAAGCCCACATTTTGTTAAAACATGTTTTTTGATCAAAAATTGCAGTTCATTAAAAATTAAATCAGCATTGTTTTCATAAATGAAATAAAAGGTTTTTTGTCAAATCAGTGTTGCCACAAAAGAAAAATACCGCAGTATATCGTGTACAACAATAATTTTTAAAAAATAGTACAAAAAGATAAAGTTGGACGTCTCCACACGGGCTTATTTTATATTTATGCTTAAAAAGCAAAATTCAAATTCAAATGTTTGGAAGAAAAGCGAACCATCCATTTATCAAAGCAGTGGAATTTCACATATAACTTAAAATATATGCTTTGTTATATTAAATGAAATTGTATTTTATATGCATTCAATTTATTTTTCTTTGTCCCGTGTTTTTCCCGAAGCGGATGACTTTATCTTCTAATGCAGTTAAAATACGATTGTTATTTTT
Organism: Maratus michaelseni; assembly: GCA_963931845.1. Classification (NCBI taxonomy): domain Eukaryota; kingdom Metazoa; phylum Arthropoda; class Arachnida; order Araneae; family Salticidae; genus Maratus; species Maratus michaelseni. The sequence goes on along the minus strand of OZ007588.1, from coordinate 424,583,284 downwards.
TTCCCCTCGCGCTTGCCTTTTGCTATCTTCGATCAGTTTTTACTGTAACTTTGACGTAATGAATGAGACGCTATGCTGGCTTGACTCATTGTTGTTTTCAGATATTTTTAATCCTTAATTTTTCTTTGGAAGTTTAAATCTGCGTCTAAAAAAATATTAGATAATTCTAAAAAATATAAGGAAATTTTATAATTATGCTGCACAGTAAAAATGTTATTTTGTGTTGGTAAATGCTTTATGTTCTTTTAACCCTCTGACTGCTTATCCCGCGATTTCCACGAGCAAGACATTTATAGAAAAATTTATGTAATTTGCAATTTTTGAAGCAATTTTGCATTAAAAATTCCGCAGTCAAAGGTTGAAAATGAAAATGAAAAATTTACTATATTTTCATATACAGGATGATTTGAAATATGTAATAGTATAGGAAATAAAGGTCGATTATATATTGGTCGAAAGAATTGTGAAAAAAAAATTGAGCAGCAGAGGGTTAATTTGCCAGCTAGTTTAAAGCCAACATCGTTCATATTATAATATGGTTCTTTTAAGGTACAAAATTAAACTATATTCTCGTGTTAAAGAATTTCATTCTAAATTTTAGAAATGCGCATCAGTAAAATTAAAACTTAGATTATATTCTTTTAAGGAGATAAAATTGATGATTCAGAAAACATTGATGTATGTTGTAATTTGGGTTATACTAGTCTATCCCGCGCAGAGCATCTGTGTTCTAGTGTCTATTCTTTTAAATATATGCGTATTAAAATGCACGAATTTCAGCATTATATGTATAAATACTATGCATAAAAACTTTTCCACTTATGACTGGATACTTTAAAATAATATATATATACACATCATAAGATATGACCATCATTTAGAAATATAAAAAGAGGTATATTTTCAGTATCGTGCGTATAAAACCCTTTGCATGCACACAATAGTTACTAGATACGATTTAAAATTTAAAAAAATGGGTAAGTGTGGTCGAAGATCGCACAAAGGGTTTCGTTTAATATTCCTTTCAAAACACTTTATCCTTTCTTTAATAAAACCAAATAAATTTCATAAAAAAAGGCTTGTTTTTTATAAAGTAAAAATTTACTGGCCTATCTTTCTCGTTTTTTCGAATATCTGAACCGGCGCGATAGCGGGCGAAGCCCACTATTATACTCTGTCATAATAATAGCTGTCACGTGGACTACATGCGATGTTAAAATAAATTAATTTCAAAATAAAACATGTTGTATAGAGTCCTTCAAAATGTTAAAATATGCCAATATTTCCATCTACATGGAAAAATGCAATTTTTGTAAAAGTCGACAGGTAATTTCTCCTATTTTTTGAAAAATCTAGCTATTTTCTAAAAAGGAAAGAAAATAAACTGCAAAGTCAAACCAAACCAATTAATATTCCTTTCAAAACACTTTATCCTTTCTTTAATAAATCCAAACAAATTTCATTTTCCAGAAAAAAAAGAAGAAAAAGTAGAAAAAGAAAAAAAAAAGTCATGTCTTTTATAAAGTAAAAAATTACCGGTCTATTTTTCTCGTTTTTTCGAATATCTGAACCGGCGCGATAGCGGGCCAAGCTCGCTATTATACTCTGTCATAATAATAGCTGTCACGTGGACTACATGCGATATTAAAAAAAATTAATTTCAAAATTAAACATGTTGTATAGAGTCCTTCAAAATGTTAAAATATGCCAATATTTCCATAATCGGGTTTTTATCATGATACAATACGTTCCTCAAACTCATATGACGTTATAATCACTTGCTGACGTCATACCTACTTGCTTTCTCTATTACTCATATTGACACTCTCTTTGCATTATTCTCAAACGTTTGAAAGAGTCCGTTAAACTTCCAATATGACGTCGTCAAATTAATTTTCTTTTTAATTCTGTAATGACTTCATATTGACCTGCTTTCTGTACTTACACATACTCATACTTCTTGTATTATTGAGAAAAGTTTGAAAATTTCCGTTTTATTACCAATATGACGTCATATTAATCTCTTTTTCAATTGGTGAAACTTTTTATTTCATTTTCATTTTTCACGTGGAAATCTTTCAATCGAAAATTAATTATTGTAGAAAGAATTTTATTGTGAATTTTTAATAGTTGGCAACTACTGTAACGAAAAATGTTTAAATTGAATAGGAAAAGGCTGTTAGATTTTTGGTTTTTTTATCTCTCTATATTAAAATAATACGATTTTTTTTTACATTTTATGATTTTGAGCTTCATAGTAGGTATTCAGCGGTAAGTACACAAAATTTCATGTCTGTAAGCTATACAGTTTCTGTGAGCCGGCTCTGTGACGGACAGACATTGAAGCGGGAGTAATAAGGTTTCGTGAGATGAACGAAACCCTAAAAAGTAAAACAAATAATGTTGAAAGTATCTACAGTATTCACATTTATCAAAATATTTTTCTTTTTTTTCTTTTTCTTTTTTTTTCTTTTTCTTTTTTTTTCTCTTTTTTCTTTTTTTTTTCTTTTAATTTTCAGCACCGAATACTTCTTTATATACACAATTTTAAATTTCAGGGCTCGGAGATACTACAGTAGCTGAATAAAAAGATCTAACTCTTGAAAGACCCACATACAACTGATCATAGCTAAGAACTGGATTTGACAAATATAAGCAAATTTTGTCGAAAGTTTTACCATGGGCTTTATTTATAATCATTGAAAAAGCTAATCGGATAGAAAATTGTATACACTTAAAAGTAAAAGCCATATAATTGTCTGATGGAATAAGTGGTATTCGAAGTATGAGAAAAGTTTCATTAATATTGGAATGCTTTTTTTAGCTCACAGGCTATCAAAGCCTGAGAGCTTATGTGCCCGCCGGTTCTGTATGTACGTACGTATGTATGTATGTATGTATGTACGTAACGCGATAACTCTTGATAGAACTAACCGTTTTACTTTAAATTTTGTTTATAGGTTCCTTGTGATAAGGCGCTTCTCTGATTAGTTTTGGAGATAAATGGGTTTTTCATGCAGAATTATCCCATTTTCTTCAAATTTTGTATATAGGTTCATTTTGATAATGTGCTTCTGTCAATAGTTTTGGGGGTTCATTGGTTAAGTATAAAGGGGGAAAGGGGGGAGGGGTAACCCCCCCCCCCCTAATTTAGATAAATGAGTTTTTCATGCAGAATTATCCGATTTTTTTCAAATTTTGTATATAGGTTCATTGTGATAATGCGCTTCTCTGAATAGTTTTGGGGGTTCATTGGTTAAGTATAAAGGGGGAAAGGGGGCTAATCCCCCCTTAATTTAGATAAATGGGTTTTTCATGCAGAATTATCCCATTTTCTTCAAATTTTGTATATAGGTTCATTTTGATAATGTGCTTCTGTCAATAGTTTTGGGGGTTCATTGGTTAAGTATAAAGGGGGAAAGGGGGGACACCCCCTAATTTAGATAAATGAGTTTTTCATGCAGAATTATCCGACTTTCTTCAAATTTTGTATTAGGTAGCTTTCAATACTAAAAAGTATAAAGCTACCTATTGCAGCCGTTCGGAGGAAAGCAGTTCCGGAAATTTTCGATATATTTTCACCGATCATGACCCCCAGACCTGAAAACCACCCTCCGCTCAAATGTTGATTTATATATATAGATATATCCATATATATATATATATATATATATATATATATATATAATTTCATTGCATTTGGTCAGTTATTTCTGTTTCAATGGTTAATTTTTGCAATAAGTTTTTATATATATATATATATATATATATATATATATATATATATATATATATATGACCTATGTCATACGATAACGCTCGTATTTATAAATCGATTTTGATGAAACTAATTGTGTGTATTAAGCTCACCAATGTCTCGACCGAGTTCGTTGGCCAGCTTGGTCCGCCATTATGTTTCAAGATGGCGGCCATTTAAAAAGTTAAAACTAAAATAAATATACAAAAAAATTAAAAATTCAAACTTATTTTTTAATTACGTGTTAGGCCTTGATACAAGGATTCCAGAGCATTTTTTGGTTTACCTCTATCTTAAAAAATGGCTGAGATAGAGCAGTTTGAAATTCTAGGGTGGCTGACATTTTGAAACAAAACAGCACATTAACGCCGCTTGCAAATTATTAGGTAGCTTTCAATACAAAAAAGTATAAAACTACCTATTGCAGCCGTTCGGAGGAAAGCAGTTCCGGAAAATTTCGATACATTTTCACCGATCATGACCCCCAGACCCCAAAACCACCCTCCGTTCAAATGTTGATTTATATATATATCTGACCTATGTCATACGATAACGCTCGTATTTATAAATCAATTTTGATGAAACTAATTGTGTGTATTAAGCTCACCAATGTCTCGACCGAGTTCGTTGGCCAGCTTGGTCCGCCATTTTGTTTCAAGATGGCGGCCACTTAAAAATTTAAAACTAAAATAAATATACAAAAAAAGTTTAAAATTCAAATTTATTTTTTAATTAAGTGTTAGGCCTTGATACGAGGATTCCAGAGCATTTTTTGGTTTACCTCTATCTTAAAAAACGGCTGAGATAGAGCAGTTTGAAATTCTAGGGTGGCTGACATTTTGAAACAAGACAGCACATTACAAAAATTTTCATTGTTGTAATAATTTTCCCAATCAAACGCATAAAACTATATATTCATATCCGTTAGCGCCAAATTCTCGCCAAACTTGGCGACATTTGGCGAAATATCGCCAAATTTGGCGACCAAAATAAGTTTTCATAAATGAAGCCAATTTGGCTATTGCTCAATAATTTGGCGAATTTCTTATTCAAATTCAGTATTAACGAATCTTTTGTAAACGTTTTATTTGCATTTTAAGTTGCTGTTTTCGTGTAACATTAGCTAAAATTTTAAAGCTAAGATATAGGAAAGCTACCTTTTCCTCCCGGTACAGGCCGGAAGGACTTTATAGGTTCATTTTGATAATGTGCTTCTGTCAATAGCTTTGGGGGTTCATTGGTTAAGTATAAAGGGGGAAAGGGGGGTAATCCCCCTAATTTGGATAAATGCGTTTTTCATGCAGAATTATCCGATTTTCTTCAAATTTTGTATATAGGTTCATTGTGATAATGCGCTTCTCTGAAAAGTTTTGGGGGTTCATTGGTTAAGTATAAAGGGGGAGAGGGGGCTAATCCCCCCTTAATTTAGATAAATGGGTTTTTCATGCAGAATTATCCCATTTTCTTTAAATTTTGCATATAGGTTCATTTTGATAATGCGCTTCTGTCAATAGTTTTGGGGGTTCATTGGTTAAGTATAAAGGGGGAAAGGGGGGATAACCCCCCTAATTTAGATAAATGGGTTTTTCATGCAGAATTATCCGATTTTCTTCAAATTTTGTATATAAGTTCATTGTGATAATGCGCTTCTCTGAAAAGTTTTGGGGGTTCATTGGTTAAGTATAAAGGGGGAAAGGGGGGCTAATCCCGCCTTAATTTAGATAAATGAGTTTTTCATGCAGAATTATCCGATTTTCTTCAAATTTTGTATATAGGTTCATTTTGATAATGTGCTTCTGTCAATAGTTTTGGGGGTTCATTGGTTAAGTATAAAGGGGGAAAGGGGGGGTAATCCCCCTAATTTAGATAAATGAGTTTTTCATGCAGAATTATCCGATTTTCTTCAAATTGTATATATAGGTTCATTTTGATAATGCGCTTCTGTCAATAGTTTTGGGGGTTCATTGGTTAAGTATAAAGGGGGAAATGGGGATAACACCCCCCCCCCCTAATTTAGATAAATGAGTTTTTCATGCAGAATTATCCGTTTTTCTTCAAATTTTGTATATAGGTTCATTGTGATAATGCGCTTCTTTGAAAAGTTTTGGGGGTTCATTGGTTAAGTATAAAGGGGGAAAGGGGGGCTAATCCCCCTTAATTTAGATAAATGAGTTTTTCATGCAGAATTATCCGATTTTCTTCAAATTTTGTATGTATATTCATTGTAATTAGACACTTCCCTGATTAGTTTAAGGAGTTCATTAGTTAACTATGAGGGGGTAACAGGGGGATGACCCCCCCTTAATATATTGTTGATTTCTTTATTTTTCGAGGGCATATTTCAAATTCTTTGAAATAAGAGTACAATATACAATGAGTGTGAGTAGCCTGTGAGCTCAATGCCCTCAGTGTAACTGGGCAGTATTCTTTTTTTTTCCTTCAATAACATTATTCTGCAAGTTACTAATTATAAGTCTTGCACCAATGCACAGACCTTTAGAAGATACTAAATTTCTTAGCAGCATTATGATATCTCCTGGCTTTAATTTCAGTTTATGAGGTGGCAATCCAGTTAGTGTTAAACTGTTTAAATATTCTTCAGTATATACAAGTTGATCTTGTAGATCTTCACTTATGATGGTGTAATTGCTTTCATAATTCCTTTCAGTTTCTGGCACACATTGTAAAACACGATTATTAATTTCATTTGACAAATTGTTTGCCGCTGTTAGTATGTCTCGTCCTTTAAGCTTTTGAGGTGTCACTGTCTTAAAATCGATGCCACTGAAAAGTTGCTGCACTGGAACTTGTATATCTGGATAGCAAATTGGGGGCAACTTAATCAGTGTTGAATTCAGGGAGTTGCCAGGGGGGGGCATCCCCCCCGAGTATTGAATAGACCCCTCCCCGGAGGATTTCAGATTTTGTCCTTTTAATGGTTGAAAAGTGCACCCGGAACTGCATAATGTCTTCCCCGTAGAGACAGAAATCCCTCCCGGAAAAAAGTATCTGAATACAACACTGAACTTGATAGTTTCCCCATTTTGACATTCGCCAACCTGTAACAACCACCTTGTTAGCTCTCTCTTTCTGTTTGAAGGAATAAGTATATTTTCTGTAAGTTTCATAATGTAAAAATCAGAAGAAAGTCTATGCTTCTTTATGCAACTTGAAACTGTTACCGATCTTGAATATCTAAAAATGACAGGTAGGACTTGACGGAAATCTCCAACCAATAAGACTATTATACATATTTATTCTTATTTCTTACTTCTTATTTCTTTATTATTATTAAATATATATTATAAATCACAAATATATGCATCAGTAACATTGACGTCATAACGATGTCATAAGGTGGATTTTGTATCTGGGAAACTTTTTAGCTGATTGATACATGGTCGACAGACATAGTAGGTTTTATGAGAATAAATTACACATGTTTGGCAGAAAAAAATGCATTTTATTGCGCATTTGTGTACAAAAGGAAAAAAACACAATTTGTGCATATGAGAAAAAAGAATAAGAAAAGGTGTTTTCTTCAAAGAAAATCATTTTCAGTAGGGGGTATGGTTTCCACGGGCGGCCAGCAACGTTGAACACCTTTGAGGCATAGACTCAATGAGGCTATTAATGACGAGTTGGGGTATTCTGCCCCACTCTTCCAGAAGAGCTCTTTCCAGTTCTTGGAGAGTTTGTGGGGGTTGTTGGCGGCCAGAAACTCGTCTTCCTAGAGCGTCCCAAACGTGCTCGATTGGATTCATGTCTGGAGAACACGCTGGCCATTCCATTCGAACGATTCCTTCCTCGAAAAGGAAATCCTCCACCAGGTTTGCACGATGTGGCCTGCAGTTATCGTCCATTAAAATGAAGTTATCTCCGATTGCTGCAGCGTAAGGGACTACAATAGGTCTGAGGATCTCATCCCTATATCGGCTACCAGTCAGAGCTCCATTTCGAATGATGTAGAGGTCAGTGCGCCCGTCAATGGAGATGCCACCATACACCAACACTCCTCCACCGCCAAATCTGACACTTTCGTGCACGAACGCAGGATTATTCCTACTGCCACGGTCCCTCCAGATGAAAATACGCCTATTATCCGGATGCACAGAAAAACGGGACTCGTCAGAAAACAGAATATTGCTCCATTCATTTCTCCTCCAGTTGACATGCTCGGTTGCCCACTCCCTGCGGTCGCGACGATGCCTTGATGTTAATCTAACACATACCATCGGTCGGCGAGCATACAGACCTACAGCATGGAGCCGGTTTCGGACAGTCTGAGATGAAATCGTAGTGCCTGTAGCCGAGCGAAGGTGTTGTTGGAGAAGAGTAGCGTTCATGTTTCGGTGTCTCCGAGCTGTTAACGCTAAATACCGATCGTCATTGGGCGTTGTTGCCCGTCTACGACCTTGTCCTGGTCTTCGGCCTGCACATCCACTCTCCAGAAAACGGTTCCAGATCCTGGAAATGACACTTTGTGACACTCCAATGGCTTGCGCTAATTCGGCTTGAGTTTGGCCCCCTTCTAACCTACCAACAATTCTCCAAGCTTCTGAATCTGTCAAATGACTTCGCTGAGACATCGTACTCATCGAAACAAAGCAATCACTGAATGCCGATCATCCTTGTCTTCATTCTCTTTTATCCAGTTGAAAGTCAAATTTCATTCGCTGCCGCTGAAGCGACGTTTTTGACGTCGAACTCAAAATTTGCATACTCCACAGTTTGAAAAACAGAAAAATTTGCATTTGTGATTCTCTTCTTCTATTTTCGGCAAAAAAAATTTCGTTTATATCTTTATTTTATATAAAACTTCAAATATCCTTTAATTGTTTTGAGCAGTGTATATAACTTACAGACCTGAAATTTTGTGTACTTATAGCTGAATACCTACAATTAAGCTGAAAATCATAAAATTAAAAAAATCGCATTATTTTAATGTAGAGAGATGAAAAAACAAAAATCTAACAGCCTTTTCCTATTAAATTTAAACATTTTTCGTTATAGCAGTTGCCAACAATTAAAAGTCCACAATAAAATTCTTTCTACAATAATTAATTTTCCATTGAAAGATTTCCACGTGAAAAATGAAAATGAAATAAACAGTTCCACCAATTGGAAAAAGATTAATATGACGTCATATTGGTAATTAAATAGAAATTTTCAAACATTTCTCAATAATACAACGAGTATGAGTATGTGTAAGTCAGAAAGCAAGTTAATATGATGTCATTGGAGAATTAAAAAGAAAATTAATCTGACATCATATTGGACGTTTAACGGACTTTTTCAAATGTTTGAGAATAACACAAAGAGAGTATCAATATGAGTAATAGAGAAAGCAAGTAGATATGACGTCGGCAAGTGATTATAACTTCATATGAGTTTGAGGAACGTATTGAATCATGATAAAAACCCGATTATGGAAATATTGGCATATTTTAATATTTTGAAAGTGTCTATACAACATGTTTAATTTTGAATTTTCTTTTCTTTTAATATCGCATTTAGTCCACATGACAGATATCATTATGACAGAGTATAATAGCGGGCTTAGCCCTCTATCGGACCGGTTCAGATTTTCTAAAAAAAAAACGAGAAAAATAAAATAGATCGGTAAATTTTTACTTTATGAAAAGCATGCCTTTTTTTTTTTTTTTTTTTTTTTTTTGGAAAATGAAATTTATTTGGATGTACTAAAGAAAGGATAAAGTGTTTTGAAAGGAATATTAAACCAAACCCTTTGTGCGATCTTCGATCACTTTTACCCACTTGTTCAATTTGACTTCGCAGTTCATTTCCTTTCCCTTTTAGAAAATACCTAGTTTTTGCAAAAAATAGGAAAAATTACCTGCCAATTTTTACAAAAATTGCGTTTTTCCATGCAGAAAATTTTTCTACATAGGTGTGATGAGTTTTAAACCATACATCAAATACTTTTCTTAATATTCGCAAATTAGTGAAAACAGACTCCTTGCTATCGACAAATGATAAATTATCGCTTTTTCGACGGTACGTACCTTAGTATTTCATATTATTAAGATTCTTCTTTTAATTTATTTTTTAGAAAAATAAGATTCTATGATTTAAAGAACAATGCAGGTTTGTTCCCTGTTATAATGCAAAAACATGTTTTATTCAACAATGAGAGAAATTCTCAACAGCAGTGTAGGTTTTTAAACAGTAAGAATGTATAATCGTCTTAAATTTAACAATAGTAAAAATTCATTCTAACAATGAATTTTTCTGGCGTCCGTGAGTTACAGATTGGACGTCAGGTTTAGTAGGATGAAAATTAGAAATGTTCTTGCGACGCAGTTTATATTAGTTTTCATTTGTCAAGATATGTGTCGGGATATCAACACTTTCCATCAAGTTGGCATCAGTTTTCTGCCTGGTTGTAAGTGTTTGGCGATCTATTTTCAGTTATCTACTGTAAGAAGATACTTTGATATATAAGTATATACAAAGCACCTATATTTAGAATACTTACATATTAAGGTGTGTTTACAATTAACTTATTTAATGCTATTTACAAAAATATGTATTATGCCTTTATACAGTACTAGCAAGCTACGCCCGCTGCGCTGGTCAGTTTCTACAAATGAACCTTGAAGCAAACAAAATATATCGTTTAATTTGACCTTGTATTTGAAAGCAATCTGTATATTTACCTGGAATATCCTTCCACATTACTGAAAAATGACGTGATTGCGCTATTATATTTTCTAATGTGCCGTCAAAATTTTAGCTGTTAAGGACCAACTCTTTTATTTGGTCATTTACAGTTAAGGTTTGCTAAAGAATGATAAAACTATATGCAATATACTAAAACCATCACTAAAAATTATCGAACTAACAATGCAAACTAATTAACAAAATCCATTCAGTAGAAGTTTTTATAAAGGCTAATCTTTTATAATCGGGTTCATCTGATTATAGAACTTTTCCACGTAATTCTAAACCAGAACAATATAAATTATACTAAAACCATCCATACAAATTATCTACTTAACAATGCAAGTCGCAAAAAATACGCCCAGTAAAAACTTTCAAAAAGGCTAATCTTTCGGAATCGGGTTCTCCTGACTGTATAACCTTCACACAACTGTTTGACTAAGCAGCGTAGAACAATATGTAGTACATTAAAACCATTCCTGAAATAGCATCTGACTAACAATACAATTCTCATCAAAATCCGTCCAGTAGAACTTTTTCAGAAGGCTAATCTTTCATAATCCGAATCAAATACTGAAAAAGCTAATATTTGATAAAAAAATATCACCTGATTTTCGAATTTCCCCCTATAATTCCTTTCTTTTTTTAAATAAAATTAATAACAGCTTTTTCTTTTATTTTTCCAGCTGTATAGCCATTTCAATTCTTTCTGCATCAAAAAAAAAAATATAAAAGACACCTTTTGGCTTAAAATCAAATTGTTTAGGATCAAAAGTAAAATCAAAATCGCCAAAAACAAAAGATAAATCGCGAAATATTGTTTCGATAGCAATCTTGCCCCTTGAATAATTTTTTAAGCATTGCGAACATTCCTAATCATGTTTAAATTAAATATTTTCGTTTTATAATATTCTCTCATCAAAACTCTTTTTTCTTTCTTTTTCTTTTTTTCTTTTAATTAATTTAACACAGTTTTTCTTTTATTTTTGGAGATGTATAGCCTTTTCATTTCTTTCTGCAACAATAATGATCGCCAAAAAAATAGCAATGGTAACCTTTTCGGCCAAAATAACAAAACTTTCTATCATAATTCAATAACTAATCTACGTAGAACGTCGTGTTATACATATAAACCTTCCTCTTGAATCACTCTATCTATTAAAAAAAACCGCATCAAAATCCGTTGCGTAGTTTTAAATATTTAAGCGTACATAGGAATATAGGGACAGAAAAAGCGACTTTGTTTTATACTATGTAGTGATAAATTACTTATGAAGATGCATAATTGGGGCAGATAAAAGCTTATAAATATTTGGGTAAATTATATACAACTAGTAAGAAACCTATAAGAGACAGTTGTAACAGGATTTATCCCGCATGTTTAGTGTTTGGGAAGTTGAGTTCACGTTAGTTGGAAAATATCGTGTATTCTTCATGAATATAATTAATTCCGAAAATGTAAAGTTCAGAACGTTTATTTATCAAATAAAGCATTTCATTATTATGCTACACAGTAAAAATCATACTTTCTGTTTATAAATGTACTATGTTCTTTAAATTTGCCGTTTAAAGCCAAAATCGTAGTTCTTATACTATATATTTTTTGAATTACACTATTGTTCTTGTGTTAAAAACATTTCATTGTAAATTGCGGAAATGCGTAGCTGTACATTAAAATTTCGGTTATATTTTTAAAGAGATAAAATTCACTGTACAGAAAATATTGAAAAATATGTTGTAATTTAATATATATTCTTTTATTTTACCTTGTAGAAAAAATGTTTATATGTTCTAAAGAACAATACAGGTTTGTATCCTATAACAATCTAAAAACACGTGATATTTAACAATGGAATAGGTTTTAAACAACAGTGTAGGTTTGTTAATTCTAGGAATGTAGAATCGCCTTAAATTTAACAATGGTACAAATTTTTTCCAACAATGAATTTTTCTAACTTCCATCCATTTCAAATTAAACGTCAGGATTAGTAGGCTGAAAATTCGTGAAGTCCTTGCGATGTATTTTATATTAACTTTCATTTGCTAAGATAAGTCTCGGCACACCAATACCCTTCATCAAGCTGCCAGCGGTTAGCTGACTAATCGTGAGTTATTTACGAAAAAAATGTATTATGTCTCTATACAGTATAATGTTTTAAATGTACATAATTATAGAAGGTAATTGTTAAGAAATATTTGAGTAAATTTTATACAACTAGTCAAAAACGTATAAGAGAGAATTGTCACAGGATTTATCCTGCATGTGTAGTGTTTGGGAATTCGGGTTCATGTTTTTTGGCAAAGGTCGTGTATTCGTCATGAATAAAAGCAATTCAAAAAAATGTAAAGTTTAGAACGTAAATTTATCAGATAAAGCGTATGAAGAATTTTCATTATTATACAGCACAATAAAAATTATACTTTCTGTTGATAAAGGCTTTATGTTCTTTAAATTTGCCGTTGAAAGGCAAAATCATAGATATTATACCATACTTCTTTTGTGTTACAAAATACACTATTGTTCTTGTGTTAAAAAATGCCATTGTAAATTGTAGAAATGCGTTACAGTGCATTAAAATTTAGGTTATATTTTTAAAGAGATTAATTTCATCTCACGGAAAATATTGAAATATGTTGTAATTTAGGATATAGTCTTCTTTTATTTAGTATTTTATTAAAAAAAGATTATATGTTCTAAATAACAATGTAGATTTGTATCCTATAATAATCTAAAAACATGTTATATTCAACAATGACAGAGGTCCTAAACAACAGTATTGGTTTGTTAGTTGTAGGAATGTAGAATCTTAAATTTAACAATGGTACAAATTTTTCCAACAATGAATTTTCTTCGCATTCATCAGTTGTAAATTGGACGTCAGGTTAAGTAGGCTAAAAATTCGAGAAGTTCTTGCGACGCAATTTATATTAATATTCATTTTCCACGATGCGTCTCGGAACATTGGATTTCGCCGTCAAATTTTCTGCTCTTCGTTGCCAAGTGGTAAGCATTTGACAATCAATTTTTCAGTTATATACTGTAAGAAGGTACGTTAATATATAAGTGGTGTATGCAAAGTACCTTTATTTTGAATACTTACATATTAATGTATCTTTACAATTAACTTATATAATACTACTTACGAAAAAAATGCATTATGCCTTTATACAATATAATTATATATAAAGGTGCATAATTGTGGCAGATAATAATTTAGAAATATTTGGGTAAAATATACACATAAAAACCTATAAGAAAGAATTGTAACAGGATTTATCTTGCATGTTTAGTGTTTGGGAAGTTGAGTTCACGTTAATTGGAAAATATCGTGTATTCTTCATGAATATAATTAATTCGGAAAATGTAAAGTTTAGAACGTTTATTTATCAAATAAAGCATTTCATTATTATGCTACACAATAAAAATCATACTTTCTGTTGATAAATGTACTATGTTCTTTAAATTTGCCGTTTAAAGCCAAAATCGTGGATATCATAACCAGGGGCGCCATTTCAGAATTTTCTGGGGGCGGCAAGTTTTTTTTAAGGTAGTTGCATAGCCAAGGGTGGAGTTTGGGGGGCTGTAACCCCCCTAACCTCTCCGAACAAGAAACGTTTACTGAATCATAGATACAAAGGCAGCAATACTTCTAATATCGAATCTCAATGGACCTCTGAAAAATTCTGTTTTAGACAGGCAAGTAGAATTTAAAAATATTATGAAAGTTTTCAGTTACAGAGAGACACCGTTTTTTTTTTCGGGTATTTTTTAAGACTGTTAAAATTTCCTTTCTATAAAGTACTTCTGCAGAGCATAGGTGTATAACTGTGAAACGTGTCTAAGCGAGACCTGTCGACAACATAATTCTTTCTCAAACGGGAAAAAAAATCAAGTTTCGATGAAAAAAACGCCATAAAATTATATTTGCTAAAACGGAGACCTGTCTAAAATGGAGCTTTTTTCCAGTCCTTTTCAACTCCTTCTTTACAGCTTTTACTGCAGGGGCGCCATTTCAAGAGTTTGTTGGAGAGGGGATGGGGGGAATCAAAGTTTTTTTGGGACAGGGGTTGAAATAACGTGCAGGATTGCCCAAATCGTGCACAGAATAGAAATATGCCCCGACAATAAAAATTGCAGTGTGAGATTTTGCCTTCTTATCTTAACTTCTTTCACAAACATGTGATTCTTCAACGAACATTTTTTTTAATTTTAGTGATAGTCCGCGATTTTTTTTTCGTTTTTTTACGCAAAAGCAATTTGCCAACCGATCGCGGTAAACATCGCGAATTTTACGAATTGGAATTAGAAAAAATAGTTAATTTGGCAAAAAAAATTGTATAATCAAATATTTTGGCGGAAAAAATCGTTAATTTTTTCAAACGACGACCGTGGAAAAATATTGCGAATTTCGCCAAAGATCGCTGAAACAAATAGAGATTTTCGTCAATCGGTAGCGGAAAAATATCGCAAAAATCATCAAAAGATTGAGCAAAAAAAAAAATTACGAATTTAGTCAAACAATCCGCAAAAAGGAGGAATTTCGTCAAAGATCGCGTAAAAAAATATCAATTTTTGTCAGTCGGTTGTAGAAAAAGACTCCTGAATTTCAACAAATGATCGTAGAGAAGAGTCGCGAATTGCGTCAAAAAATCGCGAAAACAAATAGCGAATTTCGTCGATCAGTTGCCAAAAAAATGACATGAATTTCGACAAATGGTCAAAAAAAATTCGTCAAAGATCGCGCAAAAGAATAGCAATTATTGTCAGCCGGTTTCGGAAAAAGTCTCCCGAATTTCAACAAACGATCGCAGAAAAGAGTCGCGAATTTCGTCAAAAGATGGCGAAAACAAATAGCGAATTTCGTCAATCGGTTGAAGAAAGAAAAAAAAAGTCGTGAGTTTAAACAAATGGTCGAAAAAATCAATTCCGTCAATAATTCGCGGAAAATAGCGAATTTTGGAAAATGATCACAAAAAAAAATTATGAAACAATGACGGAAACAAAATCGTGAAATTTAATCGGTCACTAGATAATCAGCACACGAACACCATCAAGATGTTACGAAATTTGCAAATGTTGTGACCCATAGGTATAAGAAAATTTTCATTAATGATTTTCTGTCAGTAAAAATTTTCCGCGATCATTTTCTACCTATCTTTTCAGACTATGATCTAAATTCCATACAATTCAGAAATCTGCAAAACCCATGGTTTCAGGTCCCTTGCTCCTGCACTGGGTCGGACAACCCGACCCAATCTGCAGTACGGATCGAGCCGAGTTGACGCGGCTTATTATCGTTGCGGGTCAGGTTGACTTGGAATATTTGACAACGGTCGGGACATATATGTGCCAGCGGACTATTTTTTATTCTATTAGCACGACTTTTTGAAATCTGCCATACACATACTTATATATTAGGATATTTTCAAGATAAATCTGTCACAAGGAAATTTTCAGAAATTGTAGAACGATTGAATGCAGAATTAGTCGTCAATCCTTGCCCGTTATCAAAGAGTTAATTGTTTCGGGTTCAAGTTGGATTTTCACTATTTTGAGTCGGGTTCGTGTTGCCAAAGTTTTCAAAGAAATCCTAAATATTTTCAGATGAAAAAAAATCATTTTTCTACATAAAAGATAAAATTGTTATTAGAGATATAATTGTAGACTACTTTTCCATAATCACATTGAAATATGGAATACTTTTCTTTCATTTCGGGTGGGGTTGCGGTCAATGAAAATTTTTTGGACGTTTCCGGGTTTACTCGAAATTACAGTCCTGCATCGGCTAGGCAAAATGCATTTCAATTTGGGTTTGGTTGATTCAATTTTTTTTTTGTTGCGGGTCGAGTAAACTTTATACGCTTCGCGTTGTGCTTTGCATCTTTTGTGTCGGATTCGAAATGAACCGATTATACACTGCAAAAAATAATTGTTGATTTTACAGTATAATACTGGCATCCCAGCTGCCACTATTACACCGTAAAATTAACAGTATTAAACAGTAAAATAAGCAGTAATATGCTACCGCGCATGCCAGGCAGCGTATTAATGCTTATTTTACTGTTTAATACTGTTAAATTTACGGTATAATACTAGCAGCTGGGATGCCAGTATTATACTGTGAAATCAACAGTTATTTTTTGCAGTGTACAAAAGGAGGTTCTGAATAATTATTAAATGAAAAAACTATATATTTGAATATTACTGGGTGTATATGTGTTATTTTTTGTACATAAGCGGTAAACTTGTAGATTACTTTTCTGTAAATGTATTAAAATATACATTCATTTTCTTTCACTTTGGCTTCAGGTACGAATATTTTGGGTTCGGCTTGAAGTCTGTCGGGTTAAAGTCAGGATTCGGGTCGGCTACAACCCAATCTGGGCAGGACTCTAGTGTCAGGCTCTGGAGATTTTTAAGAGCATACTGTATATAAATATCTATACTAATCTATACTAATATTATAAAGGAGTAAAGATTGTTTTTTTGTTTGTTTGTTTGTTTGTAGGGGGTAATCTCTGGAACTACTGAAGCGATTTCAAAAATGATGGCGGCAAATTGATGGTGACAATCCCTACTCCAACATAGGCTATATTTTATGTCGGTGCCACTACTCCCAGGGGTGTGCAGGAGCGAAAAACGTTCTAAGATTTCGATTTTTTGTATACTGAATGAGATAGAAACATCAAATTTGGTATGGTAGTTACTTATAAAATGTAAATGCTCTCTAAGAACAAATTCTAAAAACATTCGAAATTTAAAAGGATGAGATGAGGGAAAAGCGTTCTAAAAACATTCTAAATTACAATTTCTATGGTATCTCTGGTACTACAGAACCGATTTCAAAAGTGATGGTGTCAAATTGATGGTGACAGCCCCTGATCCAACATAAGCTATATTTTATGTCGGTTCCACTACCCCCAGGGGGATGCAGAAGCGAAAAACGTTCTAAAATTTCGATTTTTTGTATACTGAAGTAGATAGAAACATCAAATTTGGTATGGTAATTATTTATAAGATGTAAATGCTCTCTAAGACCAAATTCTAAAAACATTCGAAATTTAAAAGGGTGAGATGAGGGAAAAGCGTTCTAAAAACATTCTAAAGTACAATTTCTATGGAATCTCTGGAGCTACAGAACTGTTTTCAAAAGTGATGATTGCAAATTGATGCTGACAGTCCCTGCTCCAACATAGGCCATATTTTATGTCGGTGCCACTACCTCCAGGAGAGTGCAAAATCGGAAAACATTCTAAAATTTCGATTTTTTGTATACTGAAGGAGATAGAAACATCAAATTTGATATGGTTGTTACTTATAAGATGTAAATGCTCTCTAAGAACAAATTCTAAAAAACATTCGAAATTTATAAAGGTGAGATGAGGGAAAAGTGTTCTAAAAACATTCTAAATTACAATTTCTATGGAATCTCTGGAACTACAGAACTGTTTTCAAAAATGATGGTGGCAAATTGATGGTGACAATCCCTGTTCCAACATCCTCTTTAATAAAAAGCTATGCGTTGCTGACGACTGGGTTTTTCGTTAATCATTGCCACAGATTAATCTCGGAAAATGAAACATTTGGAGTTACTAAAAAAAATAATAGCTCAAAAAGTATTTGTCAGAAAATTTTTTGGACAAACTGCGTTTGAAAGGTTAAAAATTGTATTCTTATTGATATAATTTTCAAATCTAATGATGCCGTTTTTCAAATATTGAATTTCAAAAATTACCAAAATTCACAATGGAGTACCATAACTTCACGTGTAAAAAAATAATTATAAGAGCGACGTGTCCTGACGTGTAGGGGAAAAGGGGGCACAGTGGGACACGGGGCACAGTGGGACAAAAGGCATTTTTCCTACCATTCAAATACTCAACAATTAGAAAAGTATGCATCATTTAGTTAACCTGTATGGCAATACTGTATAAACTAGTCTCAGTTACATTTCATTTTGTAGTGAAGTCACAGCCAGTTTTGTTTTTACTATCACTGTTGGAAAAATCAGGTAAATTTTACTTTCTTGGATTTGAGCAATAAAATATCATACAATAATGAATATCATTGCCTTAATTTAAAGCTTAAACTTTCTTCAGTACATGTGTGCAATGTTCTTAATTCTATTAATAAATTTTGTGAAACTTTTGACTTTGGATTTAAAAATACACCTTAGGGGGTACAGTGGGACATGTTGATAGGGGCACAGTGGGACACGTCCTGAAGACCATTCACAGAAGAGCCACAACCAGGGTGCTCCAATTTAAATTTATCTCTGGTGGAAAACCAGAAAGTTGATGAACCTGTTTTGTCACCAGAACTAATAAGGTCTCTACCAAAATGCCATGCACCTGATAATTTTAAGAGGAACCGAAGGAAGAGGAAATCAGAAGTATTGACTGATACACCTGTAAAAAGCAGAATAGAGCAGGAAACATTTGACAGAATTGAAAAGCAAAATAAAGGTAAAAAGAAGTATTCTTCTAATGTTTAGAAATTGATTTTAAAAAACAAATTGTAAATAAAAATTTATGGGAAAGACGAAGATTAGAAGTTCTCTTCAAGTGATAGTGTTTTGGACCATGAAGTGGAAGAAAGAGAAAGTATTTTTGAGGATGAGATGGAAGAAAGAGAAAGTATTTTTGAGGATGATATGGAAGAAAGAGAAAGCGTTTCTATTAATATTGGAGATTTTGTATTAAAAGTAAAATTGACTTTGAAGTGAAGTAAATGAAAAGACTTTTGCCAGCATACAATTTTGTTTTTGATGATGAGACAACCTATTCAGCTGTTCTTGCTGACATTGAAATGAAATTAACAAATCCAATGGCTTGCGGAGGGGCAGAAAGAACAATGGCACAATTATCATTTCCTGTAGACTTCCAAGGTTACTCCATGATAAAATGAACTTTTGAAAACTTTTTGTTAGCCTTTATTGTTTAATTTGATGTTACTTTATTATTTTCAATTCATCATACATTATTTTGCAAAGAATTTTTCAACTCTTAAATGTGTTCCATTATTACAACTATTTTTAAGTCTTATCATTTGAAAATGGCTTTCATATCTTCTATGTTCAATATCTAATCTGTATTTAATAATAATAAATGTGGTGTGATAATATAACTAATTTTGTATGTTACCTTACTCACTGTCCCACTGTACCCCATTCCCTGTCCCATTGTGCCCCACCAGGGGGCACAATGGGACATCTTGAGTACATTTAGAAAATTACATTTTTTAAAGAATAAAATAAGTATAAATTATGAAAAAAATTACCATGAAAGCTAAAAGTTGCCAAAATATTGCTCTGTATTTGTTTTATTTTTTTTAATTAAAAGGGAAGAAATTATCATAAAACAAGTGAAAATTGTCCCACTGGGCCCCCCTCTCCCCTATATTGGCTATAGCACGAATAAAAAATTATAGAACCCTTACTATTCTCTTAAAATATAAAAGTGCAGTATGAAATGTCAATATTTTGTTTGATTAAATGTTCGTTAAGAGAAATTGATCAGCGTAGCGGGCGTAGCTTGCTAGTAATATTATAAAGGAGTAAATATTGTTTTGTTTGTTTGTTTGTTTGTTTGTTTGTTTGTAGGGGGTAATCTCTGGAACTACCGAAGCGGTTTCAAAAGTGATGGTGGCAAATTGATGGTGACAACCCTTGCTCCAACATAGGCTATATTTTATGTCGGTGTCACTAACCCCAGGGGGGGTTGCAGGAGCGAAAAACGTTCTAAAAATGCGATCTTTTCTATACTGAAGGAGCTAGAAATTTGAAATTTGGCATTGTAGTTACTTATAAGATGTAAATGCTCTCTAGAAACAAAATTTTAAAAAAAAATTCGAAATTAAAAAGGGTGAAATGATCGAAAAGTAAAAACATTCTAAATTACAATTTTTATGGAATCTCTAGAACTACCGAACCGATTTCAAAAGTGATGGTGGCAAATTGATGGTGATAACCCCTGCTCCAACATAGGCTTTATTTTATGTCGGTGTCACCAGGGGGTCGGCCCCAATCTTTTCTATAGTGAAGGAGCTAGAAATTTGAAATTTGGCATTGTAGTTACTTATAAGATTTAAATGCTCTCTAAGAATAAAATAAAAAAAATAGAAATTTAAAAGGGTGAAATCAGCAAAAAGCGTTCTAAAAACATTCTAAATTACAATTTCTATGGAATCCCTGAACTACAGAACCGATTTCAAATGTGATGGTGGCAAATTGATGGTGACAATCCCTGCTCCAACATAGGCTATATTCTTTGTCGGGGCCACTAACCCCAGGGGGGTGCAGGAGTGAAAAACGTTCTAAAATTGCGATTTTTTTCATACTGAAGGAGCTAGAAATTTGAAATTTGGCATTGTAGTTACTTATAAGATGTAAATGCTCTCTAAGAACAAATTTTTAAAAAAATTCGAAATTTAAAAGGATGAAATAAGCGAAAAGCGTTCTAAAATCATTCTAAATTACAATTTCTATGGAATCTCTAGAACTACAGAACCGATTTCAAAAGTGATGGTGGCAAATTGGTGGTGACAATACCTGCTCCAACAGCCTCTTTAATAAAAAAACTGTGCGTTGCTGACGACTGGGTTTTTCGCTAATTTTTGCCACAGATTAATCTCGGAAAATGAAACATTTGAAGTCACTGAAAAAAAATAATAGCTCGAAAAGTATTTGTCAGAAAATTGTTAGGGCGACGTGTTCTTGGGTGTATATTGGCTATAGCACGAGTCACAAATTATAGAGGCCTTATTATTCTGTTAAAATATAAAAGTGAATTACGAAATGTCAATATTTTGTTTGATTAAAAGTTCGTTATAAGAAATTGACCAGCGTAGCGGGCGTAGCTTGTTAGTCATTTAATAAAGCAAATGATTTAATAGCATTATAACGATTGGGGTAAATATAATGTGAAACTAATAAAACAAAATTAACAAATAAAATAATTAAGAAATTAAATACACCTCCCCCCCACCCCCGAAAAAAAAAGAAATTCTCTTTAAATTTTAGGCTAAAGAGAGAATTTATCTCTAAAATTCTAGTCTTGAAGGTGACGAGTTTTCTTTTAATCATGCTGTAGACAGCTGAGAAGCAATTCATAGAGTTTTTTCTCACATATATTACTAAAACTAGCCAAAATACTCATTAATGATAAATGTCTCACTTATAGAATGTTGCAATAGCAAAGCTTCAAAAAACATTTTTGATAATTATTAGTTTCAATGTTTAAAGTGTTTATTAAATGTTTATTACTTTCTTCTATCTTTACAAGAAGAAAGTATTCGATTCATGAAAAGTTTCCACTTCCAGTTTTCGACGAATTTATACGTTTTAAAAGATCCTTAACACGATTGAACTATTTTTAGAAAATGTCTGTCTGTGAGTCTGTCTGTATGCGTGTCTCTGCGTCTGTAAGTGGCAAACATTTTGTGGGCGCTGTAACTCAAGAACTAATGCATGGAATTTAATAAAACTTTATATTAAATTAGAAATTAATATAAATTGGTGCTGATTAGTTTTCGGCGTCAATCGCCCAACAGGTGGCGCTGCTATGCTACATTTTTTATGATTCTACGATAGCTATATCTCAAGAACTAATGCACAGAACTTCACCAAATTTCAGATTCCGTTAGACCTTGACATAAATAGACGTTGATTATGTTCTGATATAAATAGCCCAACAGGTGGTGCTGCTATGCTTCATTTTGCACGATTTTCACGACAGCTAGCTATATCTACAGAACTAACGCACATAATTTAATAAACTTTAGATTAAGTTAGAACTTAATATAAATTGGTGCTGATTTGTGTTTGGTGTATGTGAAATACGTATGAGATAGAAGAAAGTTTTGGATTGACACAACAGACTAGTTTTTTTTTTTTTTTTTTTTTTTTTTTTTTTTTGTAATCAAATCTGTGAAACCTGACGTTATTTTAGCTTTTGGTCATATTTTGATTTTTGTTTTTGTCTAACGGTAATAACTGAAAAATTTTCTGAAATTTCAAATTCCTTGGGAGGGGGGGGGGAGAGGCAGCTCCCACTAAATGACGCCCCTGCTCATAACTATATTTATTTTGAGTTACACTATTATTCTTCTGTTAAAAAATTTCATTGCAAATTGTGGAAATGCGTAGCTGTACATTAAAATTTTGGTTATATTTTTAAAGAGAGGAAATTCATCGTACAGGAAATATTGAAATATGTTGTAATTTAAGACACATTCTTTTTTTTTCCTTTTAGAAAAAAAAGTTTTTATTTTCTAAAGAACAATGTAGGGTTGTGTTCTATAACAATCTAAAAACACGTTATATTTAACAATGGAAGAGGTTTTAAACAACAGTGTAGGTTTGCTAATTCTAGGAATGTAGAATCGCGTTAAATTTAACAATGGTACAAATTCTTTCCAACAATGAATTTTTCTCACTTCCATCCATTTCAAATTAAACGTCCGGATTAGTAGGCAGAAAATTCGTGACGTCCTTGCAATATATTATATATTAATTTTCATTTGCTAAGATAAGTCTCGGCACATCAATACCCTTCATCAAGCTGCCAGCGATTAGCTGACTAATCGTGAGTTATTTACGAAAAAAATGTATTATGTCTCTATACAGTGTAATGTTTTAAATGTACATACTTCTGGAAGGTAATTGTTAAGAAATATTTGAGTAAATTTTATACAACTAGTCAAAAACGTATAAGAGAGAATTGTCACAGGATTTATCCTGCATGTGTAGTGTTTGGGAATTTGGTTTCATGTTTTTTGGCAAAGGTCGGGTATTCGTCATGAATAAAAGCGTATGAAGAATTTTCATTATTATACAGCACAATAAAAATTATACTTTCTGTTGATAAAGGCTTTATGTTCTTTAAATTTGCCGTTGAAAGGCAAAATTGTCGATATTATACTATACTTCTTTTGAGTTTCAAAGTTACACTATTGTTCTTGTGTTAAAAAATGCCATTGTATATTGTGGAAATGCGTAACAGTGCATTAAAACTTAGGTTATATTTTTAAAGAGATAAATTTCATTTTACGGAAAATATTGAAATATGTTGTAATTTAGAATATATTCTTTTTTCATTTAGTATTTTATTAACAAAAGATTATGTGCTTTAAATAACAATGTAGACTTGTATCCTATAATAATCTAAAAACGCGTTATACTTAACAATGACATTGGTCCTAAACAACAGTGTTGGTTTGATAGTTGTAGGAATATAGAATCGCCTTAAATTTAACAATGGGACATATTTTTCCAACAATGAATTTTCTTCGCATTCATTAGTTGTAAATTGGATGTCAGGTTAAGTAGGCTAAAAATTCGTGAAGTTCTTGCGATTCAATTTATATTAACTTTCATTTGCCACGATGCGTCTCGGAACACCTGATATCTCCGTCAAATTTTCTGCTCTTCGTTGCCCAGTGGTAAGCATTTGATGATCAATTTTTCAGTTATATACTGTGAGAAGGTACGTTAATATATAAGTGATGTATGCAAAGTTCCTCTATTTAGAATACTTACATATTAACGTATGTTTACTATTAACTTGTATAATACTATTTACAAAAAAAAATATATTATGTTTTCATACAGTATAATTGTATACTGTACCCTTTTTCATACAGTATAATTGTATAATTGTAAATAATTAATGGAAGATGATTGTTTAGAAATATTTGGGTAAATCATATAGAACTAGTCAAAAACATATAACAGAGAATTGTAACAGGATTTATCCTGTATGTTTAGTGTTTGGGAATTCGGGTGATTGTTTTTCGGGTGTATTCGTCATGAATAAAATTAATTCCGAAAATGTAAAGTTTAGAAAGTTAGTTTATCAAATAGAAAAATTTTCATTTTTATGCTGCACAACAAAAATTATAGTTTGTGTTGATATGTGTTTTATGTTGTTTAAATTTGCCGTTTAAAGACAAAATCGTGAATCTCATACTATGCTTCTTTTGAGTTACAATGTTACACTGTTGTTCCTGTATTAAAATATGTCATTGTTATTTGTGGAAATGCATAACATTAAAACTTAGGTTATATTTTTAAAAAGATGAAATTCCTCATACTGAAAATATTGAAGTATGTTGTAATTTAGGATATATTCTTCTTTATTTAGCATTTAAAAAATATATATTATCTATTCTAAAGAATAATGTAGGTTTGTATCACATAACAATGTAAAAATGCGTTATATTTAGCAATGGTAAAGATGCTAAACAACAGTGTAGGTTTTGTTAATTGTAGAAATGTATAATCGCCATAAATTTAACAATGGGTACAAATTATTTCCAACAATGAATGTTCATCGCATTCATATCAATTGCAAATTGGACGTCACGTTTAGTAGGCTAAAAATTCGAGAGAAGTTCTTCGACGCAATTTATGTTAAATTTCATTTGCTACGATGCTTCGTGGAACATCTGGTGTCTCCGCCAAATTTACATGTCTTCGTTGCCAATTTTTCAGTTATCTGCTGTGAGAAGATACATTAATATATAAGTACATTTATTTAGAATACTTACAAATTAGCGTATCTTTACTATTAATTTATATAATACTATTTATTAAAAAAAAGGTATCATGTTTTTATACAGTATAATTGTATAAATGTATATAATTATGGAAGATAATTGTTTTGAATTATTTGGGTAAATTACGTACAACTAGTCAAAAACCTAGAATAGAGAATTGTAACAGGATTTATCCTGCATGTTTGGCAATTTGTGTTCAATTTTTTGGGAAAGGTCGTATATTCGTCATGAAAAAAATATATTCAGAAAATGTAAAATTTAGAGCGTTTTTTTATCAAATGAAGCGTATGAAGAATTTTCATTATTATGCTGCACAAAAACAATTATACTTTGTGTTGATAAATGTTTTATGTTCTTTAAATTTGCCGTTTAAGACCAAAATCGTGGATCTCGTACTATGCTTCTTTTCACTTACAGACTTACACTATTGTTTTTGTGTTAAATTTTTTCATTGTAAATTGCGGAAATGCGTAGCTGTACATTAAAATTTAGGTTGTATTTTTAAAGAGATGAATTTCATGATACGGAAAATATTGAAATATATTGTAATTTAGGATATATTCTACTTTTATTTAGTACTAGCTAACCCGCCCGGCGCTGCCCGGGCCCGAGATAATTTAATGAATAATTTGTTCAAGAGAACCACCGTCACCTACATTAACGCGATCATTAAAAAAAGAATTACATTTTTCTGATAATTAGAACATAACGAAGACGCTAAGCTAAAATAGCCGGCAGATGACACCCCTTCCCGACCTCAATTTCAAATATATATCTTAATTAGTTATCTAAATTTTTGTTCATTAGTAAAAATTGGCAATTATTTCCATCATTTTCGCAAACTAAATGGAGGGATCGGCCCGAGAAACAGATCTCTTTGTAGTTCAGTTTTTAATGAAAGCAGATCCCTGTCTGAAAATTTCTCGGATCGTTTTCACTGGCGCCGGCAAATTTTTGGCAGTTTTTTGCATAAATTAAAAAAAATTACCTACCGATTTTTTCAAAAATCTAACAGTCAGATGCAAAATATTTTATTACATATGCTCAGAAATTTTCAAATTGATATCTCAATTAGTTTTCTTAAAATTCGCTAATTAGTAAAATAATTTCGAATTCTTTCATTTCCGTTTGCAAATCCAATGCACCGGTTCGTTTCTTTCACCATTTTGATTTAAAAGATGTCATTTTAAAAGCGATGGTTAAATGAGAATCTAATTAATATCTAGGCTAATTATCAAAATATTAAAATTCTGAGGCTCAGGTACACATGGCCAGACTTTGGACTATCCACACCTAAATTTCCAGACTTCTAGGTGGGCTAGATTTTGCTAGCCATCGCCAACAGACACACACACACACACACACAGAGCGAAACTTTCTTTTATTAATATAGATTTTATTAACAAAAGATTATGTTCTCTAAATAACAATGTAAACTTGTATCCTATAACAATGTAAAAATGCGTTATATTTAACAATGACAGTGGTTGTAAACAGCAGTACAAGTTTGTTAATTTTAAGAATGTATAATCGCCTTAAATTTAACAAAGGAACAAATTCTTTCCAACAATGAATTTTTCTCGCGTCAGTCATTTACAAATTGGACGTCAGGCTTAGTTGGCTGAAAATTAGAAAAGTTCTTGTAACTCTATCTATTTTAACTTTCATTTCGCAAGATATGTCTCGGGACATCTGTTATTTTCGCCAAATTTTCAGCTGTTAGTTGCCAAGTGGTAATCATTTTACTATCGATTTTTCAATTATCTTCTCTGACAGAATACTTTAATATGTTTGTACTGCACTGCAAAAAATAATTGTTGATTTTACAGTATAAAACTGGCATCCCAGCTGCTAGTATTATACCGTAAAATTAACAGGATTAAACAGTAAAATAAGCAGTAATACGTTGCCGTGCAAGCAGTAATACACTACCGCGCATGCGCGGTAGCGTATTACTGCTTGCACGGCAGCGTATTACTGCTTATTTTACTGTTTAATCCTGTTAATTTTATGCGCGGTAGCCTATTACTGCTTGCACGGCAGCGTATTACTGCTTATTTTACTGTTTAATCCTGTTAATTTTACGGTATAATACTAGCAGCTGGGATGCCAGTTTTATACTGTAAAATCAACAATTATTTTTTGCAGTGTGTATTCAAAGTACCTTTATATCAAATATATATAAACGTGGCTTTATAATTTAATCATATAATACTATTTACAAAGATATATTTTATGTTTTTATACAGTATAATTACATGTAAAGGGGCATTATTATGGATGAAATATTTGTATTTATACAACTAGTGAAAAACTGTAAGAGATAGTTATATCAGGATATAATTATCTCCATGCATCGCAAGAATCTTTGAGAATTTGGATTCATGTATTTTACAAAAGAGTATGTAATCTTCGTATATAATATTGATTAAAGAAAAAGTTCTGTTTAGATTATCTATTAATCAAAGAAAGTATTTGGGAAAATTTTATTATTATGCTACAGAATATAAAGGTTACATTGTGCTTATAAATGTTTTATTTTCTTTTAATTTGCTGTTCAAAGCTAAAGTCGTGGATCTCATCTAATGCTTTTTTTGAGTTACAAAGTTACACTACTTTTCTTGTTGTTCGCCGTAAACCTTATAAATTCATAGCTTTAAATTAAAATTTAGGTTTTATTTTTAAAGCGATGACATTGATGATACAGAAAATATTGATAAATGTTCTAATATAGGATATAATTTTCTTTTGATTTGAATTTAAAATAAAACACTGTGTTTTTAAAGAACAATGTGAGATTATTTAATATAACAATGCAAAAATGAATTATATTCAACAACGAGAGAAATTCTTAACAACAGTGTAGATTTTTTAATAATAGGAATGTATGCTCGTGTTAAATGTAACAATGGTACACATTTTTCTAAGAATTAATTTTCCTCGCGTCCTCTAGTTGCAGATTGGACGTAAGGTTTAGTAGGCTGAAAATTAGTGAAGTTCCTGGGACCAAATTTTTAACTTTCATTTGTCAAAATACGTCTGGGGACATCTGTTATCTCCGCCAAACTTTTAACAATTCGTTGCCAAGTGGTAAGCGTTTGGCAAACTATTTTTCAGTTATCTACTGTAAGACGATACATTAATATATTCCTAGTGCATACAAAGTACCTTTCTATGGACTACATATATATTAACGTAAGCATTACAAGTTGCTTATATAATACTACACTGTAAAAAATGACCAATATTTCTTATTTTATGAAAATATACTATAACCATGAACTAAAATATAATATAATCTTCTAAGTTATCCGAAATTCTGAATAGCGTGTTTCATTGTCTTTTGAATCCCCAGAATCCAATACATTTCTAAAATTTAAAGAATTATTTATAAAAACAAAGTATTTTTCGCTGCCCGTATTTTTCAGAAACGTTTCCGAAGGGTTTTTATAGTGTATTAATTAATGTCCTCAGCCTGGAATACCCGTTCTTCGAATGTCATCAATTCTCAAGTAAATGTTTTCAGCCTCATAAGTTAAATTATACTTTAAAGAGTAAAGAAATAATCTTAATTTTAATGTTATTTTTAACGCTGTTAATTTTGCATGTTTGTCTGTTAAACATATTTTTTGAGCATGAAAATGTTTACTTGATAATTGATAGCATTCGAAAAACAGGAATTCCAGGCTGAGGACACTAATTAATACACTATAAAAACCCTTCGGAAACGTTTCTGAAAAATACGGGCAGCGAAAAATACTTTGTTTTTATAAATAATTCTTAAAATTTTTGAAATGTATTGGTTTCTGGGGATTCAAAAGACAATGGAACACTCTGTTCGGAATTTCGGATAAGTCAGAGGATTATATTATGTTTTCGTTCGTGGTTACAGCCTATTTTCATAAAATAAGAAACACTGGTCATTTTTTACAGTGTATTTACAAGCGATATTTTATGTATTTATACAGTATAATTTCGTGTAAAGGTGCGTTATTTTGGAAGAAACTTTTGTGTATGAACAAATAACGAAAAACCTATAAGAGAGAATTATTTCAGTATTTATCATCCATGTTTAATATTTGTGAAATTGATTTATGTAATTTTAGAAAATATTACGTAATATTTTTGTATAATATCGATTCAGAAATAGAACTGCTTAGAATATATATTTATCAAATAAAGTATATGGGAAAAATTTATTATTATGCTTCACGGTACAAATATATACAATACAATAATAAGTTTACTTCGTGTTCATAAATATTTTATGCTCTTTTAATTTGTTGTTTAATGCCTAAGTCACAGATACCATATTACGCTTCTTTTGAATTACAAAGTTACACTACTGTTTATGTATTAAAGAAATTCCTTCTAAATTTTAGAAATGTGTAGCTGTAAATTAAAATTTACGTAATATTTTTAAAAAGATTATTAATTATATATGTTGTAATTTAGGATATATTCGTCTTTTAATTTGCATTATAGAAAAAAAAACATTCTCGGTTCTAAAGAACTATATAGGATTGTTCCTTGTAATTGTAACAATGTATTAACGCGTTGTAATCAACAATCAGAGAAATTCTAAACAACAATGTAGATTTGTTAATTGTAGCATTATGTAATCACGTAGCACTTAACACTGGTACAATTTATTTTTAACAATGAATCTTTCTCGCTTTCTTTAGTTGCTGATTGGACATCAGGTTTGTTAAGATGAAAATTAGTGAATATCTCCGGATAAAATTTTAGTTGTCCAGGTGCGTCTCTTGAATGGTATTCTCTCTACCTAGCTTTCAACAATTCGATTCCAAGGGGTAAGCGTTGTTCGATATTTCATTTAATTATCTACTGTATGAAAGGAAATTAATATCTAAGTACTGCATAAGAATTATACTTATGTGCAATACTTATATATTATCTTTACAAGTCACTTATTTAATATTTACTTACAAGAAACTATATAACATCTTCACACAGTAAAACTAGTAATGGGGGGCCACCGTAATACTTACCCATCATGGATATGCATAATATAAAATTTGAAAATAAAACATGTGTAAACTATTTATAAAATGCAATTAATAATTTTTTACTATTTATAATATGCAATTCGAATAAAATCCTGGCTTGATGACGTCATAAACTTTAAATGCTCTATTACTGAATTGCGTAAGAGAAACATCCTTATAACTACAAAATTGATAATCACATTAACTAACGGTTTACTGCGTCGGATTAGGCGTCTCATTTCCAATTAAAATATATCTTTGAATTGAAATTTGAATGAAATACAGGGTCATTAAAAATCGAAGAGTTTGGAAAATATAATTACAAATATCTCGGCAACTAATTATCCGATCGACTTTATTCTTTGTGAAAAAATTGTGTTTTTTTATTGTCTTTTATATTCACGCCTTAAAATAAACAATCGAAAATTTTTATATACCTGTTATCAGAACGAATATTTCGAGAGTCCGAAAAATACAGTTCCGGATAATCGAGGTTACTGAAATTCAATAAGCTTCTTCCCATTATTACATACTAAGTACATACCAAATTTCAAGTCTCTATTTTAATTTGTTCGGGAGATAGAACGTTTACAGACACACACACACACAGACACACAGACAGACGGACGGCAAATATTTATTTTCTAAAAATATGTTTTTCGGAATCTTCAGTGTCTGAAACGTGTAAATCCGTTAAAAAATTTTTTTCGATTTTCAAATCGATTACAAGATTTACCCTATACTACATGTGATGGGTAAGTAATACCATGTAAAAGTGCGTGTTATGAAACATTGTAAATTTAGAAAATGGCCGAAAAACCTATATATAGAAAATATCGTAACAGGATTTATTTCATTGTGTTGAATTTTGGGGATCATGTAGAATTTTAGAAAAAATTATGAATTATTCATTTATAATATCAATTCAAAAATATCACTGTTTAAATTATTTGTTTATGAAACAAAGAGTATGAGAAATTCTATTATTAAAAAATTTACTTTTTGTTGCTAAATGTCTTCTGCTCTATTAGTTTGCTGGTTAAAGCTAAAGTCGTGGATTATTGTTTTGGCGTTGAAGAACTTTAGTGTAAATTTGAAATGCGTAAAGGTACATTATAATTTCAGTTATATTTTGAATTGAATTTTTACAAAGTACTGGCTAACCCGCCCGGTCCATGATAATAAATAAAAAATAATAATAAGTTTTTATTATTTTATATCTTTAACTCAATTTTGTATGAAATTATATTTTAAAAATTGAAATTATATGAAAACTTCGCGAAAAAAATACTGATGTTTAGTGATAAAAGCGTTCATTTTCTTGTTATTTTTATCCAAACGTTTTGAAATCTTTATTGGTTATAAATAAAACTGTTTTACAACCCGTGTAAAAATTTCGTGAAAAAATATTGTTATCTAGTTGTAAAAGAAATGTTTTCTTCTCGCTTTCTTGTTTGTTTGTTTGTTTTAGCGTCGACTCTTTAACATAGCAATAGAAAAATAGTTATAATCTTCCGAACTCTCTGACATTTCAATCGGTTATAAATATAACTGTATACAAGCTATCTTTAAAATTTTGCAAAAAATATACATATTTAGTAGTGAAAACATGAGTTCTTAAAAAAAAAAAAAAAAAAAAAAAAAAAAAAAAATTCAACGCAATGGCCAT
This sequence comes from Maratus michaelseni, assembly GCA_963931845.1. NCBI lineage: Eukaryota > Metazoa > Arthropoda > Arachnida > Araneae > Salticidae > Maratus > Maratus michaelseni. The sequence continues at coordinate 424,551,608 of OZ007588.1, read as the reverse complement.
ATTACGCCAACCGTTTTCTATCAACCCTTTTCAATGACCCTAGGCTAAACAGATGAGGGTTAAACACGTTTCCCGTTTCTGAGGGTAGAGGCCTTAAAAAAAACGTTGAAGCATACGCAAAGAGACGATTTTCGTGAGGAAAAAAAGAGTGTGAATTTGACAGAATGCGCTTTTCGCTTTAAATATATAGATAATGTTAATGCGTGATACTACATAAAAACACTAACGGAAATTTATATTTTTATTTAAAGAAATAAATGGTTGTCAAAAACCCATAACAATACAGTATTTTGTTAGATTATTCATCAAATATTTTATATTTCAAATTTAAAATATGTAGTATTAAATATTGCTTTTTAAAGTGAACTAGCTATGGAAAACATTTCTGATTTAAAATTAAATTCAAAAATATGTGGGTGTATTGTAATTTGAGATATTTTGTTTCTGCATTTTAGAAAAAAATTTATTCCTTCTAAAGAATAAGAAAGTTTGTTTGCTTTAACATTCCAAAATCACATTATGATCAACAACGACAGAAGTTTAAAGAACAATATAGATTATTAGCTGTAACAATGTATAATCGTTAAATATTAAAATGAGGAATATTATATTTAACAGCAAAGTTACCCTGCGCCCGGCAATTTTGGTTCACAAATCAGTTTAATTGACTTTTATAAAAGATACGTTAACACATATGCATTAGCTTCAAGTGGTCCAGGTACGTCTTCGGATTAAAAAAAAAAAAAAACAATGCCAAACACTTGGGTTTCAGGAAAGTAATTACATCTTAAACAAAATCTAAACATTTCAAAATTGGGTACTTTTCGGTTAGCGGGCGCCAGTGATATATATACATGTATATATATTCACATACATATATACACATATCTACATTTACATATATATACATACACACATATATACATATATGTATGTATATATATACATATATATGAATATACATATGTATTCATAAATGTACATATATCACTGGCGCCCGGCTAACCGAAAAGTACCCAAAATTGTTCTAAATTATCTTAAAATAAAGCAATTGTGTGGAAGTTGCTGGGTGTGCTTGATTTTGCTAGTTAAATATCCCAAAGAAAAAAAGTACAGTAATGCTAATTACCAATATCTCTTCTTCCACGAGAATCAACATACTTTTAAAAAAGGTTACACTTAGAAGAAGATTACCTGCTGTTATTACTTTCTTCTATCTTAACAAGAAGAAAGTATTGGATTCATGAAAATTTTCGACTTCCGGTTTTCGACGGACTGATACGTTGAAGGTCCTGAACACGATTTGACTATTTTTAGAAAATGTCCGTCTGTGACTCTGTCTGTCTGTATGTGACAAAAATTTTGTGGGCGCTCTATCTCAAGAACTAATGCTCGGAATTTAATAAAACTTTATATTCAGTTAGTCCCTGATATAAAGTGGCGCTGATTAGTTTTTGCTAAAAATCGCCCAGCAGGTGGCGCTGCTATGCAGCATTTTTCGCGATTTACGCAATAGATCTATCTCAAGAACTATTGCTCGGAATTTAATAAAACTTTACATTCAGTTAGACACATCCGACTAGTTTTTCTATATTTTGAAAATTGACGAGATATGACAGAGAATTCTCTGCGGTTTTCAGTCTTTTCGGTTTTCAAAAAAGTAATTAAATCTTAAAAAAAGATCTAAATGTTTCAGTTTTTAAAAAATTATCTCGAAATAAATCCCTTGTGTGTGAGTTTTTCCGTATTTCGAATAGTTGTGCAAATGCCGGTTTCTCGAAACGCGAAAAATAATTTCCATTTTGACCGACCTATCTTTCCGATTTGTGATTCGCGGAACGGTCACAGCGCAAATTTTTGATAAAAACAATGTCTTTATGATAATACTTCTTTGTGGTTTCGTATATTGGCTAACTATCAAAATGTAAAAAACTTCAGCCGCACATGAATTCGGACCAGTCTTGACTATCCTCATCAAAATTTTCATACCTTTACGTGCGATAGATTTTCCCTGCCAAAGCTGAAACACGGATACACAAAACTTCCATTCTTATAATTTTAGAGATAAATCGATTGAGTGTGAGTTGGTGGGAATGCTTGATTTTGTTAATTGCATGTCGCAGAGAAAAAAATACTGTAATATTACATCCCAAAGTCCCCTTTTTCAGGAATAATAATACATTTAATAAAATAAACGCGGACAAAATTTCAGTTTTGTAATATAATTTTTCCAATTGTTTTGAAAACTGACGAGACACGGCAAAAGAATCTAGAATGTGTGGGTTGCAGAACTGGCTTTCAGGAAGCCTTCAAGCTATTGTAGTTTTAGGACTGCAAGGGCGTGAGCCGAGAGGTATAGATCTCCTCCCACATTTAACGTTTCTTATTGCACTCTTTTCGGTTTTCAAAACAGTAATTAAATCTTAAAAAATATCTAAACATTTCAGTTTTAAAAAAATATCCAAAATAAATCAATTGTGTGAGAGTTTTCCGTATTTCGAATAGTTAAGCAAATGCGGGTTTCTAGAAAAGCGAAAAGTAAGTTCTAAATTGGTCAACCAATCTTTTCCGATTTGCGATTCCCGGAACGGCCACCGCGCGCCATTTTGAAAAAAAACAATATATTTTTGACGATATTTCTTTGTGGTTTAATATATTAGTTAATATTATAAAAAAGCAAAAAACTTCTGCCACAGATGAATTCGGACCAGCCTTGGACTATCCTCATCAAAATTTTCATATCTTTACGTGCGATAGATTGTCCCTGCCAGCGCTGAAACACGGATACACAAAACTTCCATTCTTATAAATTTAGAGATAAATCAATTGAGTGTGAGTTGGTGGGAATGCTTGTTTTTTTTAATTGCATATCGCAAAGAAAAAATACTGTAATATTACTTACCAAAGTCCCCTTTTTCAGGAATAATAATATATTTAATAAAATAAAACTAGGACAAAATTTAAGTTTTGTAATATAATTTTTCCAATTTTTTTGAAAACTGACGAGTCACGGCAAAAGAATCTAGAATGTGTGGGTTGCAGAACTGGCTTTCAGGAAGCCTTCGGGCTATTGTAGTTTTAGGACTGCAAGGGCGTGAGCCGAGAGTTATAGATCTCCTCCCACATTTAACGTTTCTTATTGCACTCTCCTCGGTTTTCAAAAAAGTAATTAAATCTTTAAAAATACCTAAACATTTCAGTTTTTAAAAAAATATCCAAAATAAATCAATTGTGTGTGAGTTTTTCCATATTTCGAAGAGTTGTGCAAATGCGGGTTTCTTGAAACGCGAAAAATAATTTCCATTTTGACCAACCTATCTTTTCCGATTTGCGATTCGCGAAACGGTCTCTGCGCCTTTTTGAGAAAACTGTGTCTTTTGGCGATATATCTTTGTGGTTTAATATATTAGTTAATTATAAAAAAGCAAAAAATTTCAGCCACAGATGAATTCGGACCAGCCTTGGACTATCCTCATCAAAATTTTCATATCTTTACGTGCGATAGATTGTCCCGGCGAGCGCTGAAACACGGATACACAAAACTTCCATTCTTATAATTTTAGAGATAAATCGATTGAGTGTTAGTTGGTGGGAATGCTTGATTTTGTTAATTGCATATCGCAAAGAAAATATACTGTAATATTACTTACCAAAGTCCCCTTTTTCAGGAATAATAATATATTTAATAAAATAAAACTAGGACAAAATTTAAGTTTTGTAGTATAATTTTTCCAATTTTTTTGAAAACTGACGAGACACGGCAAAAGAATCTAGAATGTGTGGGTTGCAGAACTGGCTTTCAGGAAGCCTTCGGGCTATTGTAGTTTTAGGATTGCAAGGGCGTGATCCGAGAGTTATACATCTCCTCCCACATTTAACGTTTCTTATTGCACTCTCCTCGGTTT